>JBBMJY010000003.1:16763536-16861324 GCA_037833715.1 Toxotes lorentzi
CAGTTGGGGCTTTTGTGGGAACGGAGAGAAAAAGTTTTAAAAAGTTTTTTCCATTTTTTTTTGGTTTTTTTTTTTTTTTTTTTTTTTTTTTTTTGTTATGGGAAGACTAAAAAAAAAGACACCTAAAGGTCTGATAGTTATCAATATTGACTGGACTAGCCTGTGATTGTTAGTAACGACGAAGTGATGGAAAGTAAGCTAGCTAACTAGGGCAGACATGCAACAGAAATACAGTGAGTAGATAATATAACACCATGAAAAATACTGAAGAAATATTTCTCTTTCATGGGCTTTTTTTGGCTCCTGAATGAAATTGTGCTCGCTGGCTCCTATTGTAGCACCATCCTCCATCGTTAAGCAGGAGAAGATGCAAGATGGTGTGTGTATGTGTGTGTGTGTGTGAGAGAGAGATTGGGACTGCTTTGAAATTCCAATGGGCAGGGAGATTTGGTTCCAAAACAGGGTAGTCAGTGAGTTTTCAGAGAGCCAGAAATTTGTTTTGTGTAATTCCAGTGAGGGACAGAGAGAGGAAATGGGGGAAAATAAGTCTGGGAAGTGATTTGAAAGCTTCAGCAACTATCATCAGCAGGTGCAGCTAAGTTAGGTACCTCAGAGTTACTTATGTTAATTAACAGCTTTTGGAGACCCACGCAGATATATTATGGTCAACTGTGTGCTATTACTGTTGCAGTTGAAAGTTGCATCTGATGGACCTTTAAAAGGAAGCAACATCTAAAAAAGCTTCTCGCTTTGAATCTGTTCCTGACAGAATAGAACAGGATCAGAATTAGATACAGAAAACATGAGCACCGCCTGAATTGATTCACAAGATTCACAAGTAAACCATTTAATTTGGCAATGAGTTGCTTGTGATGTATGAATCACTTTCTCAGTGAAAATGTGCCACGCTACTCAAAACAATGTATTTGGGTCAGTCACTGAGGCACCCATAAACATAACCAGTGTGGTTTTTGGCTACGATGCAGCGCCAGCGCATATTTAAATGAATTGAAAATGAGACGGAAGCTGGGCCAATGAAGCGATTTCGACCACCCATCACAATCTCCATTGTCTCTTGCCAGAGGCATTTGGTGCTGGCTAGATAAGGGAAAACGAGATAGATACACATGGAACAAAAGTGGAGGACTGGTTGGAGTGAGAGAGAGTCTGTTAGGAGAAACCTGTTTCGAGTAGGTGTGTTATATACACTGACTGACAAGAGATTTAGGAGAATCATTCACTAATATTTGTGTTTAAGCTGTGTTTTTGCAAGAAAGGGATCCTATTGTTTCAGCTTTCTTGTGTGAGTTTTGCAAGAGATATTTAGTCTTGCTTCATTAGGAAGGAGGCGGAGGAAATACACAGGAGAAACCAGTCATCAGAGCAGTATTTGAACACCTCATTTTAGCCCAAAAGATGCAGAGGGGAGGGAGGGTGGAATTGTAAAGGAGGTCTGCCCTACATTTTTGAGTTTCTAATGCTCAAAATGATGCCGAAGGGGAGCATCGGCTAGTCTGCCCTGCAGTTAATACAGAAACCATTTCCTTTTTTCATGATCCCTCCAAAAAAGAACCTTATTTTGGTCTCATTTCACTGAAAAAAAAAGCTTCATGAGATATCGTGAGTTTGCTTCACATGTAGTAGTTCACCCAGAAATAGAGGTGTCTGAACACGTCCTCAATCCAGATCTTTTCAGGACACTGTCCCTCTTGCTGGCACTTTGTAGGGTCATTCTTATTGCATCAGCTGGCTTAAAGGGAAGACTCCTCCCGCCCTGCACTGTAGATGGCGGCTCTTTGTCTGGCTGGACTCCTCAGCTTTCACATACTGTTTTCAGTGACTGACTGGTTGGAGAAAAGTAATCATGAAAAGCCCTGTTCTCTGCCATCATCCTGGCTCTTAGACAGAGAGCATAAAGAGGTGTGTGTTTACTGCACCGGCAGACAGAGAGAGCACTGAATAGGTTTATTCTTTTGTTTCCCAGAGTCAGATTTGGGACACTGTATGCTTTAGATTAAAGTGAGTGTCTCACTTACACATTTCCCTTATAAACTATAGCAAGAAATTTCCATGAATTTCATCAAATATGTGCACATCACATCTGCATTAGTACTTAATACTGGTATTGTTTTCACCTTGTTTGTCCGTGTCTGTCTGTGTGTGTGTGTGTTTGTGTGTGTTTTACTATATTTGTAGGATCTGAAAACACAGAGCCCACTATGTTTGAGGGGTCTGTCAGCTTTGTGGGGACCAAAATGTAGGACCCCAATGGCTGTTTGAGGGTTAAGACTTAGTTTTAGGGATCAGGTTAGAATTAGGTTAGAGTAAATGCATTGTCATGTGTGTCACCCACTGTAGCTGGAACTAGCTCAGAGATGGTTTTGAGTATTTTGGCAGGTGTTTATATGTCTGTATGTCTCTGGACGGTTTTATTGTAATAGCATCACATCACATCAAACGTCACATCAAACGTTACAGGTGTGTAACTGAGATCAAAATGAAGGCTGAGTCTGAAGATGGGTGTGGTCCACACAAGGGCAAGTAGGGGTGTTGGAAGTGGAAAAAGGGTCCATTGGTCCTCCAACTCGCAGTAATAGTATCCCACAATGTTAGACCCAATGATTAAATCTTGCACAGTTCACCTGTTTCACCAAACTCACTCACATGTTTGCACCATATACACGGATGTGGTGTGATCCCATCACAGTAATTATGAAAGTTAGCCACTTCAGTTAGTTTGGCGCTTGTGTTATATGAAAACTAACATCATCATGATCCCTAGATATAGGGAAGAGTGATAAAGTGACTGAAACATTTGAGTCAGAAACTCGAAAGGTGCCTTCTTGTTATGCGTGATCTATATAATGGGTCCACCTCTGCTCTGGAGAACTCCTCTCGCCAAGTATAAATGTGCATTAAGCGTATCTAAATCACAGAACTTCAGAGTGGCTTTTAGCACTTCCTTACCATCTGCTAAAGTGTTGGATGAGGGAACCAGTGCCATTAAAACTGGTGTATGTAATGTAATAACCTTTTATTTCACACAATTAAACACCAACTGATTGTGACTCTACATATCCATTTGCACTCTTTTGATACTCTTCGGTTTTCTTTTTGGAACTTTTAAAAAAGGTGAAACAAGTTTGGAGTATGAAGTTAATAATGTTCCTTTCTCAGCTGCCGTGTGAAAGGAACAGCAGCACCTCTCTGTCACGTCGTCAGTTCATCATAACCAGCTCCGGTTCAGTTCAACAAGCTCACATTCATTCACTTATTTAAATTAACATCCATTGTTTGCCAGAGACATCTCCACAGCTCTTTGACCACCATCAGAGGAAATTACATGCTACCTCTGACAGGTTACCAACCATGGCCCCCAATCAGGATATCACAGGTTTTTTTTTTTTTACATGATGAGGTCCAGCACTGGAGCTGCCGCTATTGGAAGGGTGCTGCCAGAGATTAAAATAAGCCTTTTGTGCAACTAATTCTCTCTGACACCTTCATTTGAATTGTATTAATGTGTTGTGTATCTAAAGGAACAGAAATATGACTTGGAGGGGCATTTTCTTGTTCAACAAATTACACCGACACTGATTTTATGTCACACCTGAGGATGTCGTTTGACCAGTGTTGCATCTCTCTTAAAAACAAATGAAAAGAAATGTTATCATCATGTACATTTCATTGCAATGCAAGTTATCCTGGAGGTGAGGCAGGTCTTCAGCTGTCTATAGCATAGTGACAAAAAATGGTGGAATCCATTAAATTTCTCTATAAAGACTAGTGTGTTGGCCATACATGTGAACATATCGAATTATATTGTGTTGAGACAGAGTGATCCACTCCAAGCTCTGTAACCCACAATGCTTGGTTTCCCCCAGTAAATTGATTAGTGGAGGTGGTGGGAACTCACTGTCTTTACAGATGAAGTTTAAATTAACTTCAGCTTGATGCAGACACTGTTGATTAAAATAGGTCCAGCAGAGGTGAGTTTTTCCTCACTGAATATGATTGATTGAGTCATTCTCAACTTTTGCAAACTTGTTAAAACTCAAGGGAGCTTTCTTTTATTCCTGACATTGCGACCTGCTGCTTTGATGAACGGCTGCCCAGTGAACGTACAATGTGATCAATCAATCAATCAATCACCTGCTGAGCTGAATCTGACAGAACCGGCCGTATCTCTTGTCTTCATCGTTTCAGTTACGAGATAATTCATTAAAGATGTGGCCTTTGCTGCGTGATGTGGCAGCTCTGCTCATTTCCCATTAAGCTGAATATCATGTTTTAATTGTAATAATTTCTTCCAAAGTTTGCAGAGGTAGCTCTCTATTTCAGGTGAGGACCTACACCCTCTCCACTGCTTTGGAGAGGCTGCATCATCTGTTGTTTTTAATAAAAACAAATATGCTTTCCTTCTTCTAATGTCAGTATTAATGCTAATAAGAATTATACTCATCACTCTTGTTTCATTAAAATATCTTCTTCAGTGCCTGGGAGATCTGGTTAAACCAGTGGTTCCCCTTAAGAAATAAGATGTGAAGTATTTGAATGACAATAATTATGCAGCATTTATATGAGTGGCCTGCCAAAAATAATCCTGGCTCGTACAAGACTATAAATGCAGTGTCAGATTAAGGCCAGACAAATCTCCACAAATGGGGGTGAAAATTGACTCTTTTCACTGACAATAAAAGTAAGGAGGTAAGTAGTTCATGGGAGTACATCCAATTTGGCCTAAGTTGTGGAATACTGCAGCATGCACATCTGAAGCGGCCCTCCTCGACACACTGGCAACAAATAATAGAACATTACTTACTTTGATT
The DNA here is from genome assembly GCA_037833715.1 of Toxotes lorentzi. NCBI lineage: Eukaryota > Metazoa > Chordata > Actinopteri > Toxotidae > Toxotes > Toxotes lorentzi. The sequence continues at coordinate 16,768,366 of JBBMJY010000003.1, forward strand.
AACGCCGCATAGATTATTGTTCAATACGTCCCCACTGAGTAGAATCTGTACTGAAGAAATATGGAAACCCTTTACTGCACATGTCCGACTCATGCATAAGCAATTAGATGAAAACATAAAACACAAACTTCAGCAATACGTCAAAGTAAAGGGTAATTACTCAAGTAGTCATTCAGATACGCATGGCCTAAATGCATATAGATAATTAGAATTCAAAAATGGCATATTTAAAGAAAAAAAAATAGAGAGCTGCACTAAAGCGAGGAAGAACAATGTATAAAAATTCTACCTGAAAGCTCTGGGGCATATCAGGGAAGAGTGCTCAGTCATTTCATAATCCAAAGAGCATCCAGAAGCTGCATGGAGGGGTTGTAGAGGGTGGTGCGGACGTTCTTCCCCCACAGCCTCTGCAGTCGCAGCCTCCTTTACTCCATCTCTGTTTTTAACATGGATATGTCAGCCACTGTGGAATCAATTTCTCCACTGGCGGTTCAGGTCCATCTACATTTTTCAATTCATTTATACTCATTACCAGGAAATAGCCAGAGGCAGAAGCAATTTAAGCACCTGTAATATCAAGCCCTCAAAATCATTTCTTGTCACACTGTTTTGGTTTTGAATTGATGTCATCGGCAATCAGGGGAAATGGAACATTTAAGATTGTTGTGGTCATAAGCAAACATGGAGGAGTGGCAAATCATGAATAATAATCCTGTGCAATTCTTAACGTTATTTACCAAATTCAAGGACTTTAATTTTGAAAGGTGCAATAATAAGAAATGTTCCACTTTTTTGTCTGAAACAATTAAAACTTCAAAATGCTCTCTTCTTTGTTACATGCAGTTTTATGAAAATAATATTATATAATATTGTCTTTTTCAAAATTTGAATAAAAAATTTTATCACAAAAAAAACCGAAAACCTGAATTTATACAGACCTCACTTGTGATGCTGGTCATGATAAAGGCGCTGTTAAAATTCCAGTTTGGGAGAGTAAGCTTTGGTAGATCATGACAAATGATTGAAGCATCTTAAAGCAGAAAAGAAGAGAACATTTGCAAAACAAACAGCAAACGTGCAGCTTGTTTTTTCTGTGGATGGGAAGTAAAGACAGTCTGAGCATTGTGCTTGAACTCCTGTGGAGTTCCTGTCAAAAGTCCTTTAAAGACATAGAAGCAGTTGATAAAGTGGTCTCATCTTTGATCCAGGTCTACACCCTCTAAGACCTCTTAATAGAAAGCTGCTAAAACTAGCCTCCGGTAAGATGCAAAAAAAAAAAAAAAAAAAATGTGCAGCACAGTGACTGGCTTGTTTACTCTCTTGTCCTTAAAGGTTTAGCTCTAAGACCTATATGTTTGCAGGTGGAATGAATAGTGATGATGATGAAGATGAACGTGACACTTGTGAAAGTGAAAAGTGCTCAAAATCGGAAAACTTTAAATGGGCTTGTGAGAGTTTTTTAAACTGCCCATACTTAAGCTATTTCCTGGTAAAGACAGGTAAATCTGTAAGTACTCAGGAGAAAATGAGCCTAACTGCATGCCTCATGTAACTTTGACTGCAACAATTTCCCCCTTGGCTACAGATCTATTGGAAAGCGTAAAACTGTGTGTCTTTACCTCACTTTTCAGTTGTCTGGAATTCCTTTTTCCTTCCAGCCAAAAGCCAACTATTCCACCAGATAATAACCTGGACCGGCTATTGAGACAGTGCAAGGGGAGCTGATAATGGCCACTGTCACGGTCTGTCAGCAAGAGCAGGTAATGCCTGTGTGTCACCTTATTGTGATAATGGTCAGTTGGGGCTGAAGCCATTCCAGGCCACGGCAGATGGGCTGCAAGCACACTGAAACTGAAATGACTAGTCCTTTTTGTTCATACTGAGAACAGCAATTACCAAACAGTTTGCCCGCCAGCTCTTCTGTTTATAACATCTGGACAACGGGAGCAAATATTTGTGCTACACCTGTTAAATTTTTTAAAAATTACATCTGTACTTTTTGATCAAAAGAAGCCAACAAAAACTCAAAGACCGATCAATAAGACACAAAACTGACATATGACAGTCTTGCATTCTTCCTGCATCACTTTTTTTTACTGTTACCCTTTTTCTTGTTTATGTGCAACTTCTTTTTTTAACCCAGACACCAGAGACAAACTACTCGATATCAAAAGACTTTTCTTTAAAGTGCAGGCATCTCCCTCAACTTGCACACTAATGCACAGAACTTCTAAATTTCACCCGACTCATTAAAGCCACCTTACCTCACAGAAACACTGCTGGGCACTCATCATTGCTGCAGCCACACTGCATGAGGCCCAGGAAACCTGCTGGCTGCTTCCTACAGTGTTGTGACTGAATGCTGAATGTAGAGAAATGTGAAGTGTCCCCCTGCACATGTTTCTGCACGAGTTTTACCAAGAAAAACTCCTGATTCTAGACAAAAAAACAAAAAAACTTTTGCAGACTGTAGCCCGTCAATTATACACACACTGAGTGAGAGTGTTAGTTAATCCTGCACATATGACTTTATAAGGCAATTTTCAAAGACAAAGCATCTCCTAAGACTAAAATAAGTGAGATATATGTCTGACTGCCAACTCAAAATGAGCTTATTTGATGTCCAATCATCTCTTGCTGTGATGGGAGGGAGCTGCACTCTTCACCCTCTAATCCAAGTCATATGGTTCCCCGGCAACAAACCCAGTGGATCACTTAGGACTTAAATGTACAGTAAAATGAAAAGAAATTGGTCTTGTGGGACAAATTGGGCAAGATCACTTTCCCTGGAACTCACAGAAAAAACTGATAAAGAAGCAGAGGCTGAGGGGCAAGATGAGAAAACAGAATGATATGAAGGAAGTTAAGTATTTTTTCCGTCTTTCTTTATTTTCTTTTTTTCTAAAGCTTTGACAAGTACCTAATTCCATCCGAATCTTCTGGCTGAAAATGGTCTGCTGAACGTTTAAGAAGCCAAACTGTACCAATTCTGCCTAATTCAAATGAGCAGAAAAAGCAGTCAACTAAATCACAAACATGAAACTGTTGCCATAATGTACATTCATATTTGATACACGGTTTCTGTGCTAGGAATGAGATAGATTTACATATTTTGAAGCAATTTTTTCTTTTGAGAGAGACTCACTGGCTTAGCCCATAATCCCTGAGCATGAATCCCCAGCTCCTAGAATAAACTCTCAGTGCATGTGGCTGCACATTCATGAGAACCAGCTACCAGTGGGCTTACCCTGGTTCCTCAGTTTCTGGTTTCAGTTTCTCTAAGGGACTGTGCAAAAACTTTTTAGTACAGCAGGGAAGCAGGTGGTTTTCTACACTTTCTGTGCTCTGCACTTTTCTACTTTCTGTTTCTGATGGATTTTTTTTTTTTTTTTTAATATCAATTTCCACTTTCTAGGGCTGTTATTTTGTTCATTTGAGGTTTGCCTCTGGCAAGATTGAGGTCTGCATGACCCTGTTGTTCTTGCCCTACCACATCCTTCTATCTATTATCACTTTAAGGAGCTCCATTCATTTCTAACTTCTTGTTAGACTCAGTTAAGATGTACTCCTGTCTTAGTTTTAGGCGTTTCACTTCCTGTGTTAGGCTGGAAATCTCTGACTCCCTTCCTGCAGTATGCTGCGCAACACAGAAACTGTGAACTACTCCAAGACACTTCCAGAGACAAAAGCCGATCTTTCCTGCAGGTGTCTTGTACGTGATCAGTGGCAACATCGGCCAAGGCATCAGCCAATCTTAAGCTTGCTTTGTAAAACAAGCCTCTTTATGCACTCTAAAGCTCTTATCACACCAGATCCTTGGACTTTTTTTTCTTTTTTCTTTTTTTTTCTTTTGCAAAGGAAGGACCCTTTTATAATTTTAATTGGACACTTTCTCAGGTCTTTGGTGCTGGAATTTGCACTGTTAGTAAAAAAAATTAAAAAATAAAAATAAAAATCCACCACCACATTCAGCTCACTAATTAACGCATCATAACTTGTTTGTTTAATCTGTATAAATACCTAAAAGTGTAAAACCAACAGTTTTGTCATCACATTGAGGTTTCCAGGCGAACAGCAGAAACACTGCTCCCAGTCAGGGAGCAGTGTAAAACTGCAACTTTATGTTTTTGTGTGGATTAAACCTGTGATGTGTTAATAAGTGATTAATAAATGATTAATAATTAGAGGTGCTGGTCAGCAGATTTTGTTACCTTTAGATAAAACTAGGCCCTGCTTCCAGTCTTTATGCTACGCTAAGCTAACTGGCTGCTGGCTGTAGATTCATCTATGTGGGTGGTATCAGTCTTAGCCTTAGAAAGATGTTGAACTATTCCTTTAAAAAAATAAACTCTTTTAAAAAGAAAAGCAAATAAAACACAACGTTCTTTGGCTAACTGTGTAACATTTTGCAAAAAGTTTGAGGCCTGGGGTTGAAGTTCACTCACTACTTGATGCACTTATCTGTAGGTTTCTACATCATAAACAGAGAAGTTACACAGTAGTGGCATCTTGTCGTCATGGTGGATGGAAAACACTTTTTTACTTGCTTTTCCTACACAAAACTGGAGCAAAGCTGACAGTGTGATCCCAAAAAGAAGTTTTAAGATCACTAAGAAAATAGGTCTGAATGAAAGATGATCCCCTGTTTCTCTCTGACTGTCTCCTCCTCCCTCTGTGCACTTCCACGCTCTGCTTGGGTTTGATACTTTATGCTGTTCTGCTCATCAGCTTCACAGGCAAAACGGCCGTCGAACCAGAAACTAGCACTGAGCTTGTTTTTGTTTGTTTATTAATGTAGGCAAAAAATGGAAATAGGCAAAGGATGCGTGATGAATATTGAGTAGTTTTAGACTTTGAGCAACATATGCCTGCTCTTGTACATAAATGCATAAATTAGCATGTAAATGCTGAACACTTCTGCTTTATCTACTGACGTGTCAGTTATCTGGTTCATTAGAGGCTGGTCAGTATCTTCATTATCACACTCAGACACACGCAGACATGATTCTCCTCCAAATTAAGGAGGCAACCTTCAGTTTGGATGAAACAGAGCTCGCACCCTGATCGATGTGGTGTTATTCAAATTATTTTGTCAAACTCTCATAAGTGCCAGGAAACTAGATACAAACAATGATGGACTGAATATTAATCTATATTTATGAAATGAGTATACAAAGAACTTCTATTTTAGAGCTTTTATTTATTCATGTTATTATTTTTATTTATTTATTTTTTTACACTTAATCTAAATTTGGCTTTGGATCTACCTATGCAGAGGATTACGTCACTTTATTATAAAACACTTGCTTAAGCAGTGAATAAAGGGTGAATTCACATATTTGGGTTACTTTGTTATCTCCAATCCAGCCAATTCAACATTTCCTCTTTAGAATCCTATAAATACCTTCAGCCATTTTAGAGTTTTGGTGTTTTGGTGAGAAGTGTACAGTGTAAAACATGTGATTCAGTGGAACTAATCTTTTGTCATTAGTTTAATGTAAATAAATGGCAGATTTACATTTCCACAACTCATGAGACAACTTTGAACAAATTATTTAACTTTGGTTCAGAGAACGGATATTTTAATGGTTTTTTAACTAAAAAAAAAGTACTACACAACTTCATTGTTTACTACACTACTTTGTAAACAGGTTTTTCTTTATGATACCTCAGAACATCTGTTAAATCTTTGTTACCAAAAAAAAATTAAAAATTAAAAAATGTAATCCTGAATTATAACTGCTCTTACATTTGTGTAAAAAGCAAACTGAGGTTTTGAATATTGTATGAATGCAGAATTCAATATTCCATTTGTCTCATTAACGAGAGAAAAAATAAAACAGAAAACACAGCACCACATATTATTTTATTTGAATCGACTCCTGTACTTGTAATGAGTGTTAGTACACTGATGTGTGACAACATGTTTGCAGCCACTGGTCTGGTGTGTATTCTTGTTGAATGAAGCGTAGGACAGATTGGACATCACAGAGTATATCTGCTTTTTTTGCTGCTCTTGTTTGTTCTGCTTTTCATCTGTCGCGAATCAATAATTTCACTGATCATCGTTGCTTTTTCTCCCGATGGGGATTCTTAGGACTTCTTAACTATTATCCAGTACTATGTGACCTTGAAATAAGTCTGACAGATAATTGCAGTTTCATATTGATACTGTCCATGGAAGAGCAGTCATTATTATTGACAGGCTGTCCAGACATGTGAGTTAAGAAATGAACATTCATGCCTGCTTGCTTTTCTTTAATAGCAGCTCAGTAGCTGCGGAGCTTAAACCCATCGCATACAAAACCATTGAACACAATCCTCCTCAATCTATGACACAGAGAAAAGCTAAATTAATTTATAGCCATGCTTTTAACCACAGATATTGAGTCATATGCCCCGGGCTGCTCCAAACAGCAGAGCACAGAGTTTTTCAGTGTATTGACTGTGTGGTAATGACAGGGCTTAGAGCAGATGAGAGGCTGTGCCGTGCTGTGGAGAGGGAGAGAGCTGAAGCCAACAAACTGAAACTTGGGACTACCCAGGAATCCAGCAGTTTCAGTTTGACAGGCTTGATTCGATTTGGTGTGTGTAAGGTAGTGGTCTCCACAAAACCGCTCTGAGATGCAATTCACAGAGACGAGCAAGCCGGGGCCGCGCTCCTTCATGTCAGACTTCTGGAGAAAATACAGACGTCTGAAGAGGCTTTGTAAAGTCTCCTCTACTTCACAAGACATCCTAGGAAATTTTAGACTTGTAAAACTTTCCCTGTGTCACCACTTGTGTCCCCAAACTTGGTAAGACACGCGTAAAGATTGATCTAAAATGTTATCTTAAAAGGCATTGTTGCTGCTTTGTTCTTTTAAAGTTTAGATTGGCACTGAAATAAGGGCTTGGCTTTCTCTACAAGTTTCTGAAAAACCGTCAGAAACTAAACAACAGTACAAGCTCCATTTTCTTCAGGAGGTGAAACATGGCCTCCCACATAGAGCGCACCAAGGAGTGAGGAACAGCATTTTTAGCCAGCGGAGGAGCCTGTGGGGTGTGTTGTAATTCTCTGCTAAGCTCTCACTTGACAGAGCAATTGATGCTGGGCCTTCACAGTTCTTTTTAGCTAGAATAGGATGGATTGTTTCCTGCTACAGTCCCTTAAAACATCTGAATGAAATCTGCAGCAGTGTCATTGTTCAGATGCCTCGTAGATCTGTTTGCATGTAAGTAATGAGATACCGCAGCAGACCAAATGTAGCTTGTAAACAATGAATTGCTAATATGTTTGTTTGGTTGGTTTTGGTTTTGCTTTGTTTATGGAAGTTAAGGTGGAGTAAAATCACTCCACCTACACAAGGATGCATACACATCTGATTTTTGTCTGCACCCTTTCATCTGCACTCTTCTATGGGCGTGAGTCCTTGTGGCCTAAGAAAGAAGGAGATGAGTTATATGGGTCTTGTCACATACACGTCCAGTTCAACTCTTTGAGCGATTAATATCTTTTGTGGTATTTCTGTTTTGGGTCTGCACTGCCTGAGAAAATGGACATCGGCCTTCGTGCAGTCATCCATTTCCTCTGTCTCAAGGGCTTATCACCCAAGGAGGTCCTTGGCCTGATTTGGTCTGATTTGGCCCCCTCAGACTACTACCTCTTCCCCATGGAGCTCAGGCATCACCATTTTTGGCAGTGACGATGGCTGTGGACCACTTTCTGGGGGTCCAAGACACCAGCTTCTATATGAAAGGGATCTGTATGTTCAACAAACGCTGTACTAAATGTGTAAATGTAGGAGGGGACTATGTTAAAAAATAAATGTGCTAGGTTATTTCTGAAACTGACTCCTTCTACCTTAGGCCACAAACTTATCAATCACCCCAGCCTCATACTAATTCCTCTTAAAACCCTCTTATAAATTTGCATGGCTTTGAACAGTCATTTTGCTACAACTTCTCAGTTATTTCATTGTCTTTGTGTTGGTTCCAACATTTGTTTGGGAGAAAATAGGTCATCCTTCCTTAATGCTACAGCTTAAGTAAACTACTCCTTTAGCTTTTCTCCTGTCTCCAGTAGCCGACCTCTGGCAGCATCCCTACAGTTTGAAAGACTATTTGTGTTCGGTTGAACAGCTGGAATCATTTTTCTCCACACTAACTCCATTTCAGTCTGGCTTCAGGCCTAAATATGTTTATTTGTCTCGTATGTATTGTATGTACTGTATTGTTAATTCCTACACTTTTACTTTTTAACATTGTTACGTTTACCTTGTTGTAATCAACGTGGCCATGTGCACTACTTTTATTGCTATTTCACTTTAGTTGTGTCTGCACCACTGAAAATGAGGGTTCTCCCACAAAGCATCTTCCAAGGATTTAAATAAATGAATGAATGAATCCATTTCCTCTTTTGCCACTCTACTTTCCATTTGTCCAAGAAAATCACTCCCGAGATTGCTTTCTCATTTGAACACGATTCTTTGTTGCCAACCAGCGGCAGAACACCAGTGAATGTATATAGTGAGCTGCAATTTTAATGTATAAAAAAATATCATTCATATACATCAATTTGTTTGATTCATTCTTTTCATTATACCCATTTTTTTCACAGGATCTGTTCTCCATTATAATTTAGAACAAAGCAGTGTAAGTTAAACAGCACCTGATGGCTGTTTTTTTCCCTCACAGTTTAGATTTACAGTTCCAAGACGAACCCTGTTTACTTAGTGATTTTTGGAATATGAGCAAAAACAGTTCAATTTAAAAGCAGCCATCACAGAGGCCTTTTGATTAGGAGAAGAAATGGGCATGAGCAACATGTTCTCTGCTAAAAGTGACAATGGGAACGGCTGACATTTGCCATGTGATCTAAAAGCCCTGTTGTGCGCCAGTGAAAATATAAACCGATCATCTCTGGCACAGTTTGAAAAGAATGTCACAGGTTTTCTGTCTATTGCAAATGAAATGTTTACGGACTGAGCATCAAGCCAACTCAGACTGATCTTGGGAGACACACTGTAGCTACTGTACTGTATATTTCATCCCAGGTATAATTATCGGTAGAACATTGCGATTAATTAGTGCAAAACTGTTAATGATAATTGAATGAAATGTCCTCCTCCTGCATGTTGAAGTAATTGCAACGTAAGCTCAGAATTGATAGTGATGACCTTTTTCTTGCCTTTTAAACAGTAAGTGGAAGCCACTTGAGAGTCTTAATGACCACAAATACAAGTGCTAATCAATGCGTGAGTAACCTCCCGTGGGTTTTCATCAAGACTGCCTGTAAAATAATGGAATGTAACACTAAACAACTTCACCACAGAGGCTTCATCTGTGATATTCTGAAATGAGTAAATTATCTCTTTGCTTTCTGTTATCCCCTGATGAAATACTGCAACACAGCAATGCGTGAAACCACACATGGACCCATTTCCTGTATCCTTTTCTTTTCTTTCTTTCTTTTGGCTGTTAACTTTCCTGTTGAATTTCCTGGAAAAATCCCTCAAGCGCACAGGAAGTGATGTTGTTTAACATTTCCAGCTTTATTCGAGCTAAGAACAAGGTCTTTGATTCCCCAATAAAGTATTAAAATATACATTTTATTTATTCAGCACCTTTCCAGCACAAAGCTCCAGTTAATATTGTCTACAATCGCTTCACATTCTAACAACCTCTTCTTTATTCCCTTTCACTTCTTCTTATGTCCTGGAATAATGGGAACAAGAGAGTGTGAAATGACATGGAAATGCCTCTACACCATTGTTTTAATTCAGAGATATGATGGCACTGACTTTGCTGAGACCGATATTGGATTTGTGGCAGTACGGTGCAAAAATGCCACATCAAATATCACCTTTCACCTGTATTCATTTTATATTTGTATTCATTATTTCACTCGTATGAGCATTCAGCGCCAAAAGAAATCATCTGACGCTTTACTGCTTTCCGAATGTATTAAAGAGTTTTAAAAAGTTTTAGTCGCCTAAACTTTCACAGGCCTTCATCGTGGGCAGATCAGAAAATGCTCACGAGTCATTTCTGAAACGCTCATAGAGGTCATTTGGGGATGCACTGACAAATGACCTGTTTTGTCGTGCAGGTATGAGGACTTGCTGAAACCTTCCGCCTGTTATTAGCCGCAGTGTCACCATAGCAACAGCAACGAGGAGGCCGCAAACTGAGCTCCATTCCGTGTGACCTTTCACCTCTTGAAACTTAAAAAAAAAAAAAAAAAAAGTTCCCGAAGCAGAGCCATGTGAAAGAAAACCAAAATAAACCTAAACAAGTGCGGAGCTGGCTGCAGGCGGTGGGAGTGAATGTACACTATGTTAAGGGGAAGATAACATTTCAGAACCAAGTCCGAGGTGGTTTAGAGTCTAACACTTTCATAAGCTATGGATTCAACAGCCAAGTTTGTTCTTGAAGAAACCAAAAATGTTTCTAAAAACTAGTTTAAAAGTGCATATGTGAAGTCAAAGTAATCCGACCTAATGGAAGAACTTGTGTGTTTTCCGGGTATCCTCAGCATCCAATCAATTTCCCCCACAGCTCTTCTCCTTCCCTGATTCTTTATTATTCTTCTCCTCCACGCATAGCTCATCTGCCTTCCTCTTTGAAGTCACTTTGCGGCTTTGTGCTTTTCATGCAGTCAATCCCGAATCGAACCCACACAGTTGTGTTTGCCGTGAGAGACTGTCTTCCTCTCTCACCACTGTAAACTCAGTCCGGAGTGAAGACTTGCACTGCGCTGTTTTCAGAGGAGACTTCAAATACACTCTATACCACGGAGCGAGTATATAAATAAATATTTATAACTTGTCAAAAGGCATACTGCGAGGATGAGGATAAATGTGACATCAGCTATAAAACTAACCAAGCCAGTGTGGCCTCCAAACAACTTCAGCTCAAACGCTTCAGCATAAGTTGTCAGCGATATATTTCAGCGAGTTTGTCTGTTTTTGTGAAATGCCAACTCCTTTCCTCAGTCATTGTTCAATTTCTGTTATTGGTTTTTATGGCTCATTTTGGTGCTCTCTGGGCTTCTCTGATGCCGCAACAATCTCAATCAATTCTGTTTGTCAGCCCGACGCCGTGCGAATGAAACCTAACAGCAACAAATCCCCCTCCAGCAACATAAAACCACCTGACAGCTTGTATTACAGCAAAATCGTGCCAGCCACTTTTCGAACATGGCATTTGAAGGAATAAGCAGTTGATTATCACTTGTGAAAATGCTTTTCTTCAGCTTTTTTTTTATTTTATCAGTTTTGGAAGATGACCTTCAGAGCTGTGTGGAGGGAGGGGGAAGCCATCAGAATAAATTACAGGCTGCTGCCCTTGTCAAAGAAGCCCTGCTGGTGGTTGTGACAGGGGTGTGTGATTCTCTCTCTAGATCTCTCTCTCACACACACACACTGCTTCTTCTAACATGACACACACCACTGAAGGCTACAGTTATTATTGTATGCGAGGTAGTCACATGCTCGATGTAAATGAGACAGAATAAAAATTATAGCTATAGATTAACTCGTAAAATAGCTGGATGTATTACTTGTAAAAACACACCTGAATCTATGTTGTGATATATCACTGCAGAGGTTTAACAAAGGGAGAATAAACTGGAAAAAAAAAAAAGACATTGATTACCCCTCCTCCTCCAGCCCCCTGACACACCAGGTCACAGTCTATCATCGAGTGAGCAGAGGAGCCGATCTTCTAACCCCCAGCCTTTCCTTTCATAATTCACCCACAGCTCACTCACCGCCTGGCATTTGTCTGTCACATCCACATCTAACCGTCACAATGATTCTCTGTGAAATCTTTTTTCTGTCAGCTTCTCCCGGACTGCTCCTGATTCCAGGAGTAGATGGCCACATTTTAAAGAGCAATAACTACGATTTTTACTGGCCCCGGAGCGCTAAATGACCACCATCCATCTGCAGGGGAGCTGACAGTGTTGTTCAATACCAGTGACTCGAGGATCACTTTGCCAGGTGCTGACATTTCTCACTTTCCAAACGTTATGCTCCATTTTGGAACCTAATCCCATTTTTCAGTTGTTCTACGAGGGGAGGACGGTGCTGCAAGGAAGCTGTCAAGACAAGATGTCAAGACAAGATGTTTCAGTGACAAAGGCTTAAAAAACCTTGAAAGAAGCCAAAACTTCTTTCAAGTGTTTTATACCTGACATTATGATTTGTATCGTCATTAGATATTTCTGCTGGGTCCTAAAAATTCAAGGCAGAGGCCGACCTGAGCACACATCACTCAAGTCCACAGAAAAAAAGAGCTGAAACATCGGCAGCACTTTGAGACCCATCTAGATTTGAATATGTCATTACAAACTGAGCACACAGCCATTGTAGGAAACATTTGTGTGTAACATCACCCACAGGTCTCAGAGGGTTGAAGTTGGGTTTTCTGCTCAGCAACATCTTTGACTAAAAAATTTGGGCAACAACACAAGTGTTTGTTGGAAGTGTTTCTTTTCAGATACTGTCTTACACAATGGACAAGGACTTTGCTTGAGGCCCAGAGAGCAGCCACAACCCTAAATATCCTCCTCAAAGGTTAACAGCCAAATCTCACAAAATAATAATTTGATTAAAAAAGGTAGAGAGAATCAAAAGCACAGGACTTGTGATTTGCAGTGACTATACTATAGACTGATAAAAGAACTATCACCTAAAATGTCTGAAAGATTCAAATTTCAGACTGGTACTGCCCGAGAGCTGTCAGTGGGCTTACAAAAAGTTTTAAAAGTCTCCTTTTCAGGAAGTGCGACAGCGAATAAAAGTTGCATGTTTTTTGTTTTTTTTTATCAGCGATAATACAAGGAACTAATCTAAAGGTCTGAGTCACAGTGCCAAGACGACAGAGGGGAGAAAAAAAGGGTAGACACAGCAGTTTTGATGTTTAATATTTTGGAACAAATGGAATTCACACTCCTAAAGTGTTGTGCCAAAAAGTGCTGAAGTAAAAAAAAGTGACAGAAAAAATCGACTATTTGTTGTATTTCCATTCACAGGAAGAGCACAATCTCACTAGTATCACTGCATCCAGGAAGAAGCGGAGATGTCCTTGTGTGTCCTTGTGTGCCTGGAAAGATTGTGAGTCCCAGACTAGAGTGACTGATTCATTGATTCTTGTCCTCTCCAGGAAAGTTTTGATTAATTGCCACGGAGGTAATTCGACTCCTGATCCACTTTCATTCAAAACAGAGACACTTGTCGACTGATAAAGAAAAAGTCAGTGTTTTATCAACAATTTAATCAAAGTGTTAATTGGTAAAACGGTATTGTATCTGTGTCTGACCTCAGCATTTTTAACCCATAAGCACCAAACAGCAAAACTTATTGTAAACAGTGTCAGTCTTTAATAAATTATCATTCAAAGACATTTTCTGGCAACAACCACAGCATTAAATAAGGTTAGCAGCAACACAGTGTAAAGGAGATGTGGATCCTACAAACACCACAGCAGTTGGAGTGGTTGCCGATATTCTCAACAGTATTTCAGCCTGCCCAGCACCAAATGAGAGACAGATGAAGTTAGCAACTAGATGGTAAACAGAGTGGATCATTTAGCAGATAAAGAGCCTGATTTTTCCCTCAGGAGTTGATCCAGAAACACGGCTGCAAATGAAAATCCCTAATGTTGCTCCTTGGCTGCTGAATGTGCGATATGTCAGTGCTGTGTTTTCAGCGTTTTCCACTGTCCTCCAGTGGCCAACAAAAGTCAGTTAATACTGCTAAAGGTCTTTGTTTTGTTTCTGAAATAAAGTGGATTTCCACAGCAATCGTCTAATAGAGCAAGGACTGACTGCTCACTCACCAACAACAAGCAGGTTGTAATGTTGATGCTGGTATAATCTCACAGGAGTAAGGATTCAAACTGTGGTGCTTTTTCTCAGAGGGGAAGTCAGCGTTATGGGGTCCCTTTGTTAATGTGTTAATGTGTCGTGTTTTTCTTGACAGTTTCATGTGCACGTTGCATGTTAAGATCAATGTACATGACTAAAAGTCCCTAAAAGTAAGTTCCTATAACCCTGTAATTCATCTCGCCAGCCCTGCTGACAGCCATCCAATATTTTGAGTCATTTCCCTCCTAGTCTTTTCATGCAGTATCTATTACCACTGCAAAGTTGAATAGCATGAGAATTAATTGCTTAATTATTAACAATTTAAGATCAAGGGCCTCAGCGCCGCTTTCCCATATTAAGTGAGACGTCGTTCCCAGAGCGGGAACTGTGACAGCACCGAAGAGCCACATCAACACACAGCTCACTTTCCATTCATGCTCAAATAAATATTAAGCGTAAATGAAAGTTATTAAAGTGTGCCTTTTTCCTGAAATAGACATTTTAGGGGGAAAAAAACTGGCTTTGATGAAATGAACCACTGTTAATTGGCTATAAATGTTGTTATGATTGATAGTCTAAAGGAGATGGAAACAAGCTCTTATGCTTGTACTAACAGGGCTCCTGCTGCTTTATTGCGGCACATCAATAACCCTGCACTATCTCCAGCACCATCTGAACTCACACTGTTGCTCCGCTTGTCCTCCTTCTTTCACTCATCAGATAGGTGCCTCCCTCACTGAACAACTTACGTGCCTGCTTTGGGCTCCGTCCTTTATGAACAGTTATCAATCTCTGCCGGCATCCTCCAGCGTACTTGTGATGAATGCTCACAAAGAAAGCTTCAGAGAACAGAGAGTGCAGTTTTTATTCATAAGTCTATTGCTCAATACAATATATCAACACTTTGCAGGGGAAGAGACGGTCATGAATGGTTGGTGAACTTATTTGTCATTCTGAACTTTTTCCATCTGGTTGGACCGTATGCCAATTGTTGATTGGATGTGCCTCTTTTTGACAAGGAAAAAACATTTCTTCTGCTGACCTAAGAAGAACAAATGAGAGGTTTTTACAGACATACTGTATGCTCCGAGTTGTAGACACCTTTCCCAAGTAAGCGACTGCAAGCTCTGTGTTTTCATGAAGATTAAATAATAAATGGTGAGCTGTTTATTTATGCTTGCCAGAGGGGCAAGAATCTAGATCTTGGTTGGTCGCTAAAAGATGTTTTAAGGGATTCTTGTTGAGCTGCGCATGTCTGACTTGCACCTTTGAATAATGAATTGAGATCTATTCCTGGATAGTGAGAGTTGCACCTTCTCTTCCTACTATGACTTGCCACTGACAAGTGTGTGTGTGTGACCAAAACATTAAAAAACAATGGCAACCATGAGCTGTGAAGAGGCAAACTTCACGACAATCTTGTGGCAAACTTGTAGGGTCGATGAAAGTGAGAAATATTTTAGGTTTTTTTTGTTTTTTTGCAAGTCATTTGTTTTATTACCACCACATTTTATGATTACAAATAATGGCAAAGAGATCCACGTGCAAACACGACCACAAAAATCGAATAAGCTGGAAATTGGAAGGTAATGATGGACCTACATCACTCATTTTCACGTGTACCCGTGTGTGCAGATGCTGTGTAGCAGCTGAGTTTCACAGGTCATTTCATAAGCTTAAACTTTCCTCCATTGTGTGATTCCCTGCTTTTTAAAAAGCCAGACACTACCTCTCTTACCTGAGTGTTATCTTTATCTTGTCTTATTTTTTTTATTCACCTAATGCAGGACATGCATCTTAACACACACCATTCAAGCCCTGAGGAATATCACATTATGTGTGAGTGTGTTTGTGTGTGCGGGCACACCAGCATGAATGCTTGGTTGTTTTTGTTGTGTGTGTTTGTGCAAGCATAAACAAGTGTTGTCAAAAAACTGATATCCATGAAGATCTAAAGACAAATAGCTGCAAAGGTAGCAGGGTCTAGCATGACAAGTGTAGATAAGCGATTATGTGTTGGTTTCAGCGGAGCAGGTGATTCCTCGGCTCCGCAGGCCGGGGGTAAGGCATTTCAGCGGAGAGGGGGAGACGGCAGAAACATCAAAAACTCAGCGAGCTGGGAGCTCCTGCTACGCCCTGCAAGATCAATGATAGGGGTTACATCTACAGCTGTTCTCACAGGAGGTTTTGTTGCTAGAAGTGTGAAAAATGAATCACGGCACTGATGTGGTGTGTTCATTATGTCCACGTTTGATGTGAAAAGATTCACTGGTAAACATGAGACAAGGGGCCTGCAGGAGATTAGAAGAGGTCACAGAAAGAACAGGTCAACCAAAGTTTAAAAATGGGATGGCTTATTTAGTATATATCAGTTATATTGTGTTCTCTTCCATGCGGTTTGAGATTGAGAATAGTAATGTCAAAAATAATTAAAGAGACTTTGTTTGTTAACATGAGACAGAAAGTGTTTTCTAGTTTTTTTTTTTCCCTGCTGCAGTACCTTACCATGTCCTGTTGATGAAGTTACAAACCTGCTGTCAGCATGACAATACATCCTGCATCCTCCCACTGCGACAAAGCTTAAGGCTCACATGAATAATTCGTCCATCTGGGAGCAGTCTATTTAGCGTAACTGACTCATCTATCTGGGCATGAAGCATGGGGCTGGGTTAAGATTGCCACCTACACACAATTCAAATTTTTGCAAATATTTTCCAGATTTTATTTATTTATTTATTTATTTTTTTGAGGGGGGCGGGTGATTTTCCACTAAATAGATTTTCGAAAAGGTTTTTCGAAGATGACAACTGAGTCAATTTGTCTGTGAAGATGCCACCTCCTGATATTTGAACAACTGATCCATCTCAGGGAGAAAATAAGATGTATGGCACTCACTTGGTTTCCATATGGCAGCAATGCCGGATAATTACTCCGTAATTACCTTGAATGTTTGCACTCTGGACCATTTGCCTCGCCAGCTGTCATTGCTGAGGCATCTGCTGGATCTTGCGGCACGTACCGGCTCACACCTTGGTCCTCCTTTGACCACCCAGAGACACATGCTCATTAACTAACACATAAAAAGTACAGGCAGCAGCGCCTCTACCTCCCCTTCTTGATTATTTGTTCCTTTACCCACTGGTCCTCTCAATAAATGCCACATCTTCATGACTTAATAGGATCTTCAGCCACATTGCATTGCTGTGAGTTCATCCTTAATAAAACAGAGGCGGATGCTGCCTCGGCAGATGCTTGAACCAAGGTCCCACTGTAAATCAGCCAAGACTGTTCAAATAACTGAGCATTAATGAATGAATTATTGGATATTGATATACTGTCTTATCTTGTCTCACAAGGACACTTGTATTACCTGTATTGAATTAAAGGAATGAAACGAGCACTCTGCAATCATATCACACATTACACATCTCTCATGTCTTATCTCTGTCTTATGCAGGAGACACAAAGATGAAAAAAATAATTTTTTTTTTGTTTGTTTGTTTGTTTAACAAGTTTAAAGCTATAAATATGAATATGCATCTTTTCACCTTGAGCTTTCTTTGTTCCTCCCTCTCAGTTGGTCAAGCTCCCGCCTTAACACTTGTCACTCATCTTGACAAGCTGTCTCCTGTGTATGCATCTAGCCTGACGCTGAGGTAAGTGCCAGTCAATAAAGACATCACAGGCACTGAACCCTGTTGATCTGCTGCACATGAAGCAGTTCAGACATTCATGCTGGTATGGAGCTCTGATTCCCTTGGAAAGCACCAGTAGATTTCTGTTTTTGCACACAGGGCAGAGTTTTAGGTTTTAAAAGTTCCATTTTGTGCCTGTAATTTGCCTGTTTAAAGAATAAATGTTTAGGTGTTTGGCAGACAGAGGAATACAAACTGCTTTCTCTGCTTTTGACTATGTCGTGGGCTGCTGGATGATCTCAGAGATCTCATAGGTTCATATCTGACAAGCATATCTGATTTGTGTTTTGAAGACAATGCAGTGGTCCAGGGACAGGTGTAATCTGTTTGGATTTCTTGGCTTTCTGTCAAGACTGCAGCTGCATTTTCAGTTTGTATTTGGCTTTTCAGTAGTCAGATAAGGCATGCATTAATTTCTCAGAGCAATGCTGCCTTTTGCTGTTTGAAAGTGCCAATCTGATGGCCTTATGTTTATTTTAGAGAAATCACATTAATCTCTATAATGGCTTACAAAGATTCTGCCCCTTAGTCCTTATTCTTCACACATAATTATTTTGGCAGTTAAATAATTTACACATCCGAGCCTTTTAGCAACACAAGTATGTTTTTCTTATAAAACTTGAAGAGTAACATATCTCTAGTTTTAGCTTTCCCTTTTTCCTATGATCAATAATTCATCCAAAGAAAAGCTTCCACGTGTTCACAGTCTTGTGCCAGGAAGATTAAACATTGTGCATCATTCCACATAATGATGGTAAGTCATTTGTTTCGGAACGATATTTGAGTCAATAAGTTGTTTACATTCATGCTGTGCAGGAACGCTTGTCAGACTAGAGGGAGCAGGGTTTGGGGGTTGAAATCTTATCAAAGAATCAGTGGGAATCAAATGACATCCAGTCTTTTCGTGATGTTTTAGAGAGCTGACGCACTGCAAACAACATTTAGGCAGAGGAAGAGTTTCATATTTGTCCAATTGATTCTCAGTTTGTGAGGCTGTCCATATTTATGCAGTCTGGGACTGCACACGGCTAATCGCTAAGACTGGGAATCAAATTGCCAATCACATCACTTGTTATTGTGACTGTCCAACTCATTGTCACAGGAGATAGTCAGTGTGCCACAGCACAGGACAAGGCACTGCTAAAGAAATGCAAAAAATGCATTGCAGAAAGTATCCTCCTTGTGCTCCCAATGAAGCAGAGGAGATGTGCAGAACAGTATCATCTGATTTCCCCACAGTGCAGCTTGCAGGCATGCCAGACTGATTCTCCACAGTCCCCGAGGATCAGCACTCCAGGGCTCCTCCAACCACCGGACTCTCTCTGAAGTCGTTATCCGCCATTTTCTAACTGGGAAACGTTTGAAAAAAATGTTGACAGTCTGCAGTATTATATTTTTGCTGAAACTTAAGGGAGTAGTTTGAGATTTTATGAAACAAACTTTTTCGCATTCTTGTCAAGAGTCGGGTGAGAAGATTGATACCACCCTCATGTCTGTATGCTAAATATGAAGCTATAATCAGCAGGTGGTTAGTTTAGCTTAGCATAAAGTTTGAAAGCAATGAGAAACAGCCTGTCTGGCTTTGTGTAAAGTTCAAATACAATCCTACTCCAAATTTTACTAAGTAACACCTGTCTCATTTGTTTGATCCACATGGTGATGTAGATTAAAACCAAAACTTGTCATTTGTTAGATTTCTGTTTGTGCTAGCTAGCTGTTAGCTGACCATCTGCTGCTTAATAGCTTCATATTAAGCATACAAATATGAGGGTGGTCTTGATTTTCACCAAGACCACATTTGGTCTTTTTTAAAGAATTATTTGCAGAGGAAAAGAGGAAATCAGTAAGGCTAGAAAACAGAAGGTGCGACCCCAGACAAGCAGAAAAGAAACGTAAAATATGAAATATTTGATCTAGTTCTTGTCCTTTAAAACACAACTCAGTTACACAATTTGGATAAGGGTTCATTAAGAGCATATCACAGTCACCTTTACCCTTTGATGGAACAAGCTATGCCCACGGGTAATGCCAAAAAAAAGAGAAAGTCAAGGTCACGGATGCAGCAAGAAATTATTTTGAAATGTTAACAGAAGGATTCAGATGCTTCTTTCTATAAAAGAAAACCAGAAAATTCAAAGTCTGGAAAGAAATGCTCACAGAGCCTCCATGTACCCAGTGACTCCAGTAAACATACAAAGATATATATATATATACATATAAAAGTCTCATGAGTCTTAAAAGAAAACTGTTTGATAATAATTTCACTAGCACCCCCTTTGCTTTTCTTGGCTTCATAAGTGGCTACACACAGTGTATCTGGCATCGAGAAATTAGAGGATTAATGGTTGCATGTGTGAAACTGAAGGTCATTCTACAGAGCGGAGGTCAGAGTAAATTACACATAGGATGCTGAATGAAGGTGGAAAGGCTTAATGAAAGAAATTGTAAGCCACACCTGAACTGAGGGGAAGTGGCTGAGAGGTAATTATAGTTCATTAGAAAAAAGTGCCTTTGGAGCAGAACTCTGATATTCTCTTTAGGGGAAATTAGATTTCAGGGGGATCATCATGACCTGGTCTTTAAATGACTGTTACAGTTTCACTTTTCTGGAGGAAACAGCCTCTTTACCGTTCGTATGATTCCCATATCAGGTTATTGGTTCTTAAACCTTTTCAGTTCTGCAGAAATTAATGCTCCACTAAAACACATTTTAGAGTTTGCTTTGCTTCTCATTAGGACTTCATGACCTGCTAGGCATTAGAGCAATAATTTGACTATAGAGAGGAAAACCTCTCCTCCTGCATTCTCTGTAAAAACAAGCATCAGTACATACTTCCTGCCAACTTAACTACAGGCGTGCACATTAAATTCTCCATTGTAACTGCATTTAACCAGTGAATTACAAACAAGTGCTGTGATGCTCAAGTAAGACTGCCACCCTTCTAGTGGCTGTTGAGAGCTCATTCATCCATTTGATTGCATTTAAACAGGATGTGTCCCCTAATTATTACAAGGCAAATAGTGTTGTTCAGGTTGTGAAACTGTTCTCATCCTTCTGTAAGGCGGCTGTTCCAGCAAAGAGGCAACAGCAGACTACAGAGACATCCCTCAAAGGAAGGAAATGAGATTTCTTTACTTTACGAGGAAAAAAAAATCATCACATTTTAAAGAGTAACATTGAGCATATGGGAAATTCTTGGATAGCAGTTGAAACATAAACTAGTCTTTTATTTCTCCTCTTTGGAAGGCCTTTCTTGGAAGCTGCAGCATCAGCAAGAAATTGCACACTAAAAAGGGGACATAAAACAAATCCAAGTCCATTAAGTCAACCAGCAGCCTCCTGAAAAAGAACAAAATATCGCATTGATGCAGGATTTAAACATTGGAAATCACAAAGTGCAGAATCTGTAGAGACAGCTTGTTTTTTAAATACCAAACACATTAAAGATAGAAAGGACGATGACAGAAACATGATCAGAAAAAGCAGGCAGGCAAACAAACAAGCAGACAAACTGGTGTCATGCCTTTCTATAAGCTCCTTTGACAATTATGACCTGATTTTCACTGTTGTTTTTGTCCTGTGTGGTGTGTGGTGATTATATGCATAGATCTCTGTTTCGTGCGTCATGGCCGTCGTGTTTTATATTCCATCTGCACCCTCTGTAGAAACCTGTAACAACATCCAGTCCACCATCAGCAACATACTGTCAGTCAGAACAGGAAATTATCTCTCCTATAGGTGCGGTTTTTGTGTAAATGGATTAAAGAATCCACCATCTATTGTTCAAGGCATTTTTTTCAAACTCTATACAAAGGGAGAATCATTATATGGTTGTTATAAGAGATGCTTTTCATTACCCATTTTCTATTGTGATTATACCAGGGGCATTTTTATACCTGGAATTCGAATTTGAGACACGTCTGGTCTCTCGACCTGCACACAACCCCTGCTAATTTCCCTGAAGTGGTTCCACCATTTACAGCTTAAAGTGATTTCATAAAAGTCCATGTAGAAAACCTCTTGTGGTGGAAGATGTGTTCAGAGTTTTTACTCAAAGCTTCACTTTCATTAATGTTTTTATATAAACAATTGATGAAATGGTTATGTGATAGAGGTTGCTCAGGCTGTATTAATGAACCTACAGAGAATTATCACCCAACTCAGCAAGTCCCCTCAGCTTAACAGAACATTTTAGCATCGTTCAGCTAATCATTCTGGTTCTGGTCAGACTGCAACTTTACGGTTTTTATCACTTCCACCTCCCTCAGTATCAGTAGCAGCAGGCAGCTGTTTTCACAGAAGAAGCTCTGACTGTATGCTACCTGCCCAGAACCAAATGGAGGATAAAGTCAGCCACTAGCTGGTGAACACAGCAGTGCATTTAGCAGCTAAACAACCAGAGAGTTTCTCAGAAGCTGGTGGAGACCAAAATCAGAGCTTAAAGAGACTGAACATTTTTATTAAACTTTCATCAGGTGTCCAGAAACCAAGGACTAATGTTGCTCTGTGTCTGTGGGAAATCAAGTTTTGTTATTTTGAGTTACTGCAAAATGTACAGTCCTCAGTAGCAAATAAAAATCTAGCATGCAAAGAGTACATGAGTATAATCAGCAAAACGTAAAGTGTCAGAAGCATTCATTAGCCAGTATAGTCTTTTTCAGAGTTTTATATTACAAGAGGTAATGGACTTGAATTACTGGTACTCACAACAGCTGGTGGTGCTAATTTTAACTACTTATATATCCTTTATGTACCTATTTGGATTATTTATTCTATAACAATGCATCATATTTTTCAAGCTTGTGAACTATTTGTAAATTGTAATCTGCAAAGTAAATACATCTGTAAATAACTGTATTAGAATTATAAGGGTTTTTTTAAAGATGGAAATACTTAAGTACAGTTAATGTACTTCCAAATTATTACAGTTTAATAAATATACTACAATGTTTTCTTGTGCATGCACATGATATGGTTGCTACATGGCGAGCTTTTTACATCCAATTTTTTACCATTATTTTTCCAGGAGCATTTTCTATCATACCCATAGTTCAAATTTCAGGCACACTGTCTGGCCTCTGAGGGGCTCATTTGCCCCAAGGTCCTGCACACAACCCCTGCTAATTTCCTGAAGTGTTAATCAAGGTGTGAAACTTGGATGAAAAACCAACCAGCCACCAGGCAAAAAAAGATCTCAGCCAAACACCTCTGAGTCAAGGCATAGTCTTTCTTTCCTTCCCCTCCATACATTCAATCTCCTCTGCCTCTTGCCCCACTTTCTTCATCCAAGTGCCCCCCCCCCCCCCTCCCTCGTGTGTCAGTCTTGTTCCTCTGATCTCCCGCCTGCGATACAAGGCCCTGGGCACACTTAGCCATATCTGTCCCACGGGGGCCCTGCACTGTCTAACTCTCACAGGGCCATCTTGCCTCCTAAACTCCTTCAACCCACAGCCGCTCAACAATGCTTATTTGAAGGAAGTTCATTCATTATGTAATACTGTCTTGAATTATTTATCCTCCGTTGAGCTTCCATTAACATGCAGGGAGTTCATCCATTTCCACCTTGTTTGACAATGGTGATCCTCCGTGTGCCACCTTAAACGCTAATAGTTGTCACACTGTATGTCATACAGCTCCCTGCAGACCATGTACGAGACTCATATGCCAAGCTTTATATCTTTTTGAAGTTTTTTTTCCTTTCCTCTCTAATGACTGGGAACTAAGTGAATGTGTGCCAGTGTGAGGTTTAAGTGTGGGAATTTTAAAGGTAGAGGCATCTTAAATACACGTGAGCCTTTGTATCATAACTATTAACCCTTGTGTATTATTAATTACTTGTGTATTTAAAAAGCCTCAGCAGGCTCTTTTACTGGGTGCCCAGTTTCAGTTGTTATCTGTCCAAGTCCATGGGTTTAAGCATTCAGCTCAAAAAGCCAAAACACTGTTTATAGGACATGACCTTAGCTTTCTCTTTAGACTGCTTTCTGCTCATAATTTCTTGTGTCAGAGCGACTTGAGCCAAGCTACGTGGTTGACTGTTGGATTCCCTCCAAGAAGTGTCCCTTTATTGATTTGAAGCTTTTATTGCACCATCAGTGGTTTTTGTATTTTTATTAGACTTCATCATTAAATGGCTTCAAGTAAAGATGCTGCTGTTAACTAGAAATAGCTCCGCTGTGTTAAAAGTTGAATCCAACTGATATTGTTTTTGGCTTAAACTATCCCACAGCCTCTGAAATATTAATTTGTGTGGATCCATTTTCCTTTTTGTTTACCATTTAAATGATTTAAAATGTGCTGTACGACCTAATTCTAAGTCTGATCACTGTTTACTTTGCTGATACAAATCTAATGTTATTCATCGGAGGTCTTACTGCAGGAAGTGGGAGGTGGGATATTGAGAAAGGTTGGGGGAGTGAGGTTTTTCTGTCCTCGTTTTTGTAAAATCAATAAAGAACTGATCACAAAAATGTTGGTGAAAAAAAGGGGGGAGCTTCACGCAGCCTAGAAGCATTGACTGTAAAGTTTAGAGGAGTCTGTTTGATGTTGCAGATTAAAGGAAGGGTTGTAGATGACTACGAGAAAACTTTAAAGTGGTTGCCAAGTTTGTGCTTATTTGTTTTCAGCTTCGACTGAGTTTAAATCTGAGCAACACCGATCATTATTTTTTTATGTCATTCGCATTTTGATGAAGTGTTTCCTCATTTCTCTTGATTGTCATGTTTGTAGTCTGCTGTTGCTTTGTTGTAAACAGCCTTTATTTCACTAACTAAACTGTATTTTTTCATCAGCTGGACCCTATTTTTATTTCTCTCTTTCATCGTGCACTGATCCATTTGAGTCGACTGTGGTTCTAAGACTTTGAACCTGCGCGAAGACACCCTCAACTCCACATGTTTAGAAGTTACCGTGGCATGTGGGAAATTGCGACATTAATTTTGCAAAAGGATCACAAGTCACAGAATCAAATGAGCTGCTTGGATTTTACTATGAACAGAGAGATCAAGTTCAATGTCATTTCAAAAAAGGGGCATGAATAAGCTGAGCTGACTGAAGATGTATGAGGCAATAAACTACAGATAAAAGAAATTGAAAAAAATATATAAAATTAAAATCCTTTAGAAATGTGTCAGAAAAATGTGGATATTTCAACCAGCTTGGTTCATGTCAAGGCTGTCATTTATATGTTGGACACCTGTCATATCTTTATTGACAAGTAATGAGTGTTTGTGATGTTGGAAATTTGTGTCATGATAATGGTTCTTTACTATTTACTCAGGATGCTGTGCATACATTTTCTTTTTTTAAAGATAAGAGTGATTCATGGTCTCTTATTGTTCTGTTATGTGGTCAAACATCATTAAGACTGTGATTTCTGCAGTTTCTTGTGGTTATCTTGGATCTGGTTCAGGGAGCTCAGCACCCCTGTTGTTTAAGCATGAAGGACAGAAAGGTCGGATGCCTGGCTGAGAATGTGACTTGTGTCTTTGTAAAGTTGGTAATGGAAAAGTTGGGATAACAGTCTTCCGTGTAAAGGGGTCAGGTGAACAGAACAGTACCTGAGCCAGAGTGAAAGCTACTGTGTCAATGGAGATCAAGCCCTCTCCTGTCAAGGCCTCTGGCCCACTGTGTGGGCCTGTCACGGGGTTACACTGCATAGGCAGGAGGTGCTTTTGAATGCATACCCAGGGACCAACACAGGTCAACACTTTGAGCCTCTGGCTCTTCACTTTTAGGGGAGATACAAAGGACCTTGAAGTGCTAAAACAACACCAGCGTTTGCCTCCATGGCCTCTGGCAGGAGAGGCATCAGAATGACATGCAGAGTCTGACGGCAGCCTTAAACTGTCTGTTGGCATGGGACATCCTGCAGAGCACAAGAGCCCACCTGGGGCTAAGGCAAAGAGTTTGACATGTTGCTGCCGCTACTGCAATATTGATGCCCACTATAATGTGTGAAAACCCTCTCTGAACTGCCCACTGTGGTGAATATAAGCAGAAATGACCTTCGTCCTTTTTGGGTCTCTCAGCAAGATTTTGATTTGGGGCCCTAATGCATCTTAACTGACTTCAAATTGTGAACCAGATCACCACTTTTATTGTACTGTGTTGTAAATATATTTATGTGGACCCCAGGAAGAGAGGCTACTGTTGCTGGCTAATTGTGATCTAAAGAAACAATAAAGCTACATGGCATCAGCTCAAACTGGAAATGGCTGAATAAAGTTTTGCAGTTGGCCCAGTGTATGTGTGTGGGAAATCACTACCCCCATAAAGTGAGACATGAAATGTAATTTAATTGTCATGATGTCAACGAGCTCTTACCTTCCTCTACAGCTGTATTTGTGAAAAAGTCATCTGGGTTTTAGGAAATACCAAATAACAACAAGTTATGTAACAAGTTCAGCTGACAGAGCCCTCTAACAGCTGTAGGAATCATGACTCTTGTGCACAGAAGAAGGAGTTCGGGGTGAATGGACGGGTCAACAAAACCTTGGGCTTTGTTATGAAAGGTCACTGCTCAAATTCCTTCATTCCTTCAGTGTAAAAGCAAGTCAGTGTTTTTACCTGAAAAATGGAAAGCAAGAAGCAGCTGGTGGACGAGGACAAAAAAAAAATCTACATTATGATATTTTTGTAAGTGGAGATATTATGGTAAAAAAAAGAGCATACTGTATTATGGACTTTGAAGTAATTGATAGTACCATCAAAGTCTCCAGATGGCATGAGCACACGCTCCTCTGAGGGCCAGTGGGTTTGAAAAGGGGACAGGTTTCATCGAACTGTCATCTCTGTGTCCTTTGTGGTGAGTTACTGTGTGCCGCTGCGTATGTGGGGCAGTGGCCAAAAGAAGCAACAGCCTTACACATAAAACAGATGTCCTCAAAGCAAGTGAGGAAGACTTCTAAAAGCAGTGACTCCCACAGGCAGTTCAGTCACTTAACTGCCGAGGTCACACCTTCATATCAGAACAAAGATGTCTGACAGACGGTGCCAAAAGTTAAATGGATTCTTGAGTCCGTTTAATACCCAGCTTTGACTCAGCTTTGCCTATGATCTCTGGGGAGTACCTTGAAGCCATGGGCCATCATCGCGGGAGGAATGCAAACTTTCAGATGACGGGGATGGATGTGATATATAAGGAAAAGTACTGAACGTTAAATTTGAAGACCTGTCTCATCTATCAGTTCAAAATAGGCATACGCGCTTTAACGATAGCACATCATTCCTTTCCTCCTTTATGAAATACACCTTCATTTTTTGATGTGTATGAGATATATCTGGAGGTGACTTTTTGGTGCAGAGAATAGAAGTTGTGGGTGCTTTTTTTTCTTTTTGAGAAAATTGGGCAGCAGTTAAGAAACTCTCTCCCTTTGATATAAGCCCAGGATAGACAGCTCTGAAGTAAAGTAAGCTGCAAAGTATGTTAACTCTCACAGGCAGTCAGAGAGTTCCAGAGAAAGACAAGAGTATGTTGAGGTCATTGTTAAACCCTGTGGTATAGGCTTCACAACAATAGATTTTGTGCTGGAAAAAAAAAATCACTTTACAGGCCCAACACTTATGAAACCTGAGCACACAGGGGAGATCTCTTGTTGTGCTTTAAAGTGCTGAAGATTTTGCAGATCCCCATTTGCTGGACAGATGTGTTCAAAAAGAAAAAGACAAAAACAAACAAACAAAAAAGTCTTGGCTGTTGTCTTGTCTTGCACAAATGGCATCTATGCTCAGCCTGCTCTTTCTTACAGTACAGTTATAAAAATTATTCAAAACAGCATCAGCTGCCCTGTAAATTGTGTTTCCACTTTGCATTCTCTCTTCCAACCCATGAGGAGATGAGGGGTTGGATTGGGGGGGGGGCAATCCAACCCCTCATCTCTGCAAACATGGCTTATTAAGGAGAGAATGGTGTTATATTTTAATTATTCACGCAAAAACCCGTCTCCTGCGAGTTATGTGTTTTGAAGGGTGAAGTCTTAATCTACAGAGCCACATTGTTGCAGCGCGAGCAGCCTGTTTGTTGGCAGCGACTTCGTGTCAGTCAGTGTGAATTCTGCTGACTTTGTTCTCCTGGTGGGCATCAGAGGCAGCGCAAGAGCAAGAAGATAGAGACCTCAGAACCGTATACGAGCAGCCAGCCATACAAAATGGGAAAAGCAGTTTGAAGGACCTTGAGGGAAAGCCCCGATAAGAATTTTGTCTTATCATAAATCCCACAACTGAATTATTCATATGCGGCAATTATTGTCTATCTCTTATTTGATTCACAGTAGAATGTGGGCGTGAAAACATTTCTTTGAAGTTTGGAAATGTTGGCTCGGGAAACAAATTAACAAAAACATTTATGCGTTAGTGCTGGATGATAGTTCAGCCTGCTTTGATTACAAATGACAGCTCACTCTCATTGTCTCGTATTCATTCTGGACAGACGTTTTCTTTTTTTTTATTTTCCTCTGAAACAACCAGACAATAAAAAGTGACAGCCAGTTAGAGAAAGATGTGATTCATTATTTGTATTACATTAAAAATCTTCTATTATGCAAGCATTGTTGGACCATGTGTTTAGTTATAATCATAATGCAACCATCAATGAGACGTGTATCATAGTTGTTGCTTGTATTGTGTTTGAAAAATGATTTTCTGTAGAAGGAGCTTTTGAAGTTTGGATTTGGTGGTAACAGTAAGTAGGATTTAACACTACAGCTCCACAAACACTTCTTGAGCAGCTGCTTTGTCAGAAATACAGACGACCAACTGGTGAGTGTGTTTATAAGCTGCTCCTTCTTGTCCCGTTACTCTGTGCAGTGTGTATTTTTGATGAAAGTGATGGCAGTTAGCGCTAACTGAGGTGGCTGCTTCACAATAACGGCCATTAAATGTCACACCATTTAAATGCTTTTAATGTGAAACAGCAGCAGTAGGAAATTTACATCTGCAGCAACTTCATGCAGCTCTGGCACAGTGTATAGAGAGAGCGAACAGTAAACAGTGAGGCTGTTATCAATGAGATAAAATTACTCTGCATTACATTTCTTTGAATCTCTGGAGCGTGCGAAGGCAACTTGAATGCAGTGGCAGACTCCGGCACTAAAAATAAAATCTAATATACACGGGCAATCACTGAATGTAAATACATTGAATGGTTATTGCAAGGAGAAAAAAAACAACCATGAACAGTATCATTATGATTTTATGAAAATCTCCAAGTTTACTACCCTTACATTTACATTTAGCAATTTATGATGCCTTTAGATGCAGAAGCAGCTGAGTTATACTGTTGTGCACTGGGTTTAAGCTTGTTGTTGTTCAGTATTGTAATCTTATGTGTTAGAAAGGATTATGTGTAAGGTGAGCGCATTTGATATCTGCCCTGTGGGGCTCCATAGCTCAGCGCAATAAACACTGTAATTTGCATCCAGTTGTATTCGGCTGCTATAAGCTGCTATCATAGCTTTTGACTGGCAAGACACTTCACTCTAACCTCAAAGGTCTCCCTTCTGAGCTTGAAGGTATTTGAGATCAATGAGAGTTTAATAAAAAGAATTTCAAGTTAATTTTAACATAAAGCCCATTTGATAGTATAATTGTTATATTGCTCAATAAAAAAAAATTGCTTTTCATTACAAAAGTGTGATGAATTTAACTGTGGTGACCAAGGTTCTGTAAGTCTGTAACGTGTGTGATGTGAGTAAAAATGGATTTCATTTAGCCAAACTCAGCCTCCTCTCTTGATTCATAACCTTGACGTCAATCTATGTTCTCTGTCTAGGAAAAAAAAAAGAAAGTGGTGGTCTTAATCCTGGCTTTCCCTTAAACAACCTCAGCTTGAAAAATTATGTCTTAATTGGCAAAGTTACAGAATGTTCCAGGTTTTTACCAAAGATACCTCATAAGTCTGGTGACAGATGAGTGTTTTCCCCTTTCTCTAACACCCCCTCCCTTTTCTCTCCGAAGCAGAACGGGTGCTATGACATGTAATACTCATAGTACCCATTATATTGTGAGCCTTTATAGTCTGAGCCAGCATCTTTCCTCATGACAGTCAGGCTACGAGTAAGCGCAGAGTCTATGATTGCTCTCCTTAATATGCAGCTCCACTGTGCTGAATTCTTGGGGCTGAGAAAACAAATGGAAAGCCAAAGCACCTGCCTCGCTGGGACAAGCAAAGATTCACAGAGCAAATGCAAGATAACATCACACATCTAGGAAGATGGATGCCAAATACCTAAAATCCATATAACTGTACAGATCACATGCGCAGATTCATCCTTCTAAAGCTGTGGAAACAAAGCAGATTTGGTTTGTCTCTGAGCAGAAAGTTTGTATCTACAGCCTGAAGGTGAGAGCTCAGACTCCCTCTTCAGGGGGGGTGGTCTCAGCAGTCCAATGTGGCATCATGGAGTGGAATGAGAAAAAGCTGCAAAATTCACTGCATCGGCTGCGTGGTGACTTCAGATCGATTGCTGTGTTGTGTAGGGGGAGTTATCCAATTGCTGAAAAGTCCCCAAACAACCACCTCAAAACACATCTAATAACAGTCCATTTGTATCGATCCTGAGTTTTTGCCACTGCTTTTGTGCGTATCTGACTGCATGTGAACAACAAACATCCCCCCAAGAAATAGGAGCCGTATAGCACGTGACACATTACACACTCTGTTATACATGCTAGGCTCTGTAATAGGAGAAGATGAGCATGGGACAGAGATTTGAGCTGAGCAAAGAGGGACAAGGATGAGATTGCTTTGGTAAGCCTGTTACTCTGTGTGTGTGTGTGTGTGTGTGTGTGTGTGTGTGTGTGTGTGTGTGTGTGTGTGCGCGTGTGTGCGCGCATTTGGTACATACACACACACAAGGACATGGCTATGTGCTCAGCAAGCCAATGTGCTGCATGGCCCTGTTTATCCATCAACATGATGTCCTGCTTTGCTGAAACATTTTTTCAAAACCACTCTGCTTTTTTTGCAACGTATGCAAATGGAGTCTGAGGAATATCAGGAGCTGTGTTATTGAAAACACTGTCTACATTGTAACTAGCAAAGGTATGTTTGTCTGACCTGTGCTGTGAGGTCTTCATGTTTGTTTGTTTTGGAGGAATGACATTTTGAAAGCGAAGGAGATGGTTTTCGGGCAAATAGTTATAAATATGGATTCCTAGAGGACAGATGCAGTTTGCAGCTGTATACTCATGAATTTACTTAAAGTCATACTCAAAAATGGAACAGTTCTACCAAACTGAAAAAGCGTTTCAAAAGCCACTGAGGGAGTCTAGTTCCTGGAAGCAAAATGGAGAGTGAGCCCCTGCTAACTCCCCTTTCTTTCACTTTCTGTGGATTGTGTATGAATATTTAGTAATTAGAAGTTACTTTGAGGCAACTTGATTAAAGGGGGCACAATTAAATATTGCACTGCCATAAAGAGACAGATGTGAAAGAGAACACCTTTATCAAGGCTCAAGGTCCAAAACGCTGGATCCTGCACTAACGACATCACCGGGGTTGTTTTCTCCCTCTGAAGCCACAGAGGATACTGTGGTTATCCTCTGTGGCTATTCAACCAGAAAAAAAACTGAAAAAAAATCTGATTAGGAACATGCACCAAGTGAGCACAATATAACCTGACTTTATAAATAAAAAAGCCATACAAAGACCTGAAATAACAAAGGCAATACACAATACAAAATAACAGGGCCTCAAGGTCCCCCTGAGCGCCTTGGGCAACAGGGTAGTTATAACCAATTTGCCTGGCTAATAACTCAGCCATGACTATAGAGCTGCAAATCTGTTTTGTAATCACCATCTTTTAATCCTAATTCCTACCTCTAATTCATCTATGCACACTTATAAAAAGGTTATATAAAACATTTACATCAGTTGAAACCCCGGTAAAGCAAACCCATGTTTATAACTGCTCTTCTGAGAATTCTTGCCACAATGTATTTCAGACTTTGAGAATAAACTGGAAACTTGTTTGTGTCTGCTTTCACCAAATTTTCAGCAAACCACAGTCTCTGAGAAACTACTCTACTGACAAAAGTTTCACTTCAAATAAAAGCAAATGTCGACTCAGTGTCAGACATTTGGCCTCAAGTTCTCACAAAGGAGTTAAATCAGTCAGCGGCAGTTCTTCAGGTGTTAAAGTTGAGGCTTCGTCTTTAATAATAAATGATAGGAAGGCTCCCCTGGACGGAGTGCTGGGCCGTGGGATGAGCAGATGGGTGTGTGCAGTATGAAGATCAATAGGTGATGGTGCATTTGTTAGATCTCATAGACAGGGCACGCTGAGTATCAGATCTCATCCACATTCCTCCACAGGGGTCTGCAATACAACTGTTACAATTGTTTGCTGCATTCTATGTTTGTTTTCTTCTTCTTTTTTTCAGAGAAAGTTAGACAGACTCAAGGTTTCCCAATGCATTTTCACTTATCAAAATTCTTCAATTGAATATGTAACCACTTTATAATGTGTTGAGCAGCAGATATGCAGTGTGTAAGCCCTATAGTGTGATTCAGGGCTCCTACCAGCATCACTCTGTG
Source organism: Toxotes lorentzi (assembly GCA_037833715.1). Classification (NCBI taxonomy): domain Eukaryota; kingdom Metazoa; phylum Chordata; class Actinopteri; family Toxotidae; genus Toxotes; species Toxotes lorentzi. Next base: position 16,800,450 of record JBBMJY010000003.1, read on the forward strand.
CTGTCTGTGAGCTACAGTCACTTAAAATCTTTTGATCTATTGTTTTTTCATCAGCATGGTTCTCTTGTTTTGTTTGGTTGGAGCAAAAGAGCAGAACAGTTTTTATATACAGCACCTCTGACATATTTCTGTCCAGTGTATTTACAGGAGACACATCGCTAACAGCTCCAAACACAAGCCAAGCATGCAATGACAAATGATTATTTTCATCCATCCAGTCATTGCTCTCCTGCAGTTTTTAAATGGCTCGAGCGGTGGCAGTACTGGTTTAGTCCAGTTGTTTAGTCCAGATTGAAATATCTAAACAACTATTGAATGAACTGCCATGAAATATTGTAATATATGGACATTCATGTTCCCCAGAGGTTTAATCTTAGTGATTTGACAATTTTGTTTAACGGACTTCCACAAAATTTGATACAGATATTCATGTACCTCTCAGTACTCTGTAACCACCGACCATCGACCATCATCAGGTCGGAATTGCAGTTTGTCCAATACTTTGGTTTTGATTTATGACCAGAAACTTCAGAACTAATGACATTCCCGTCACCCTCAGCTATACTCTGTGTTTAGTGCTAAATAGTAAATATTACCATGCTAACACGGTAAATTAAGATTTACTGCTGTGCCCAAGCACAGCCTCACAGAACTGCAAGCAAGACTGTAGACTCTCAGTCTTGTTAAAATCACAGTACGTTAGCTCTAATCTTAGGGATATCCGAGACTTAATGTCCACTATATATAGGACCGACTTTTTCGGAAAGCTGCATTCTTTAGGACTTTGCTGAGGGTGTGAGTGTGCAGCTAGAAATATCAGACTCTCCGCTCCTTTGACATGATCCCACTTACATTTATGCATGATAATGTGACAGCTCACATGGGCCCACAAAACATATTTTAATCCCAGTTTATTCCCCTGGTGTTTCCCTGGTGGCTAAAGCAAGGACAGGCAAAGAAAGTTGACTCCAATTTAAAGTTAGTTCAGCAATTAAGGCGGCAGCTGTGGAGAAATTCATATTGATTAAAAGGGTAATCGAAGGTGATAATGGTTGTAAATGAGCATGAAAATTCACACGTCTATCAGCGTGACGTTTAGCCTCTTTTGTATTTGCTTGTTTAATGTGACAGTGCGGTTAAATGGTCGTTTGGGAGGGTACTGGCTAAATGAACCAGACCAAATCAAGCCTCCAGTTTGATAGTCTTTCCAGATCCTTTGTCATATTTTGACATCTGACTCAGTATCTGTTATACTGTCTGATAAGTGCATCTGCCAAGCTGTTCAGAATCTCCTTCTAAGTAGCTAAAGCCAAACAACCATTAACCATTTCTAATCCTCATGGCCAAATAAATTCCCCATCTTGCTATCAGCTCCAGCACTGCAGTATGAAAGTTAATAAGCGGAAAGTCATTGCTGGAATTCAATGATATGTTTATGGTGATAAGGAGTTATTAAGATTGGTGTGAGAGGGTAAATGAGGTGACGGGAACTAAGCTGCTTTGTGACTATGCATGGGGCTGAGGAGAAGGAGCTGAGTCATTGAGGTGACAGCGTGTGGACAAGGTAATGAAAACTTCAGTAATAACTAAGAGAGGGAGAGAAGGACAATAAATCTGAAATCTGTGCCCCGAGATGTGATAACCCATTACCCACATAAAGATAACATCTGGTCCCCACACTCCTCCGTGGCATGAGATAACAGACCATTTTACATTTCAGTTTCTTATCCTTCTCTAATCCCTCGGCCCAGGCAGTGAGAGCCATCCCAGCAATCATTCGCACAGTCACATATAAACAAACTCTTAATCTTCTCGAACGCAAAACTTCAGAAAATTAACAAGCCCCCGTTATGTGTAAGCGTGCACAGCTGTTTCCCATGCAGGCTTGAAATGACCTGAATTTACCGGTGAGCCAAGAAATGTGTTCCAAATTGGCTTTCAGTATTAAGGTTTGTATTTTCCCATATAATGCAAGCCATTAGACATAACAGCCTTATGTCACATGCAATTACTGCAAGCACCTTGCAGCAAATCTTGAAACTGAAATTCCACCTTAACATTGTGAGTGTTCCCTTATATTTGTTTTCATCTGTGTGCTTTGAAATAAATCTATTCTCTGTCATTTCTCTCTCCTCCAAAATCAAAAAGTGACAGCTCTGAGAAATAAGAAAATAGCCTGAAAAGTCCATTAAGAGTTTTGTGAGACAGTGAAATGCCCCCAAATACTTTCTTTCTTTTATAGATCACAACTCCACATGTGCCTGTCTGCTTTATTTATACTTTGCCTTCAGCAAAACTGCAGCTGAAGAAACATTTTTGAGCAGCATTGTAGGTAAAAAAAAAAAAAAAAAAAAGGAAAAATACTGTCAAGGACAAAGTACAACTGAAAAGGAAAAACATTCTTGAAGGTGAATTTCGAAAAAAAAAAAAAAAAAACAAGTTTTGTTTGTCAGAGCTAACCAAGTCTACACAAAACAAATCAACAAAATGATCATTACCCTTGATGGGATCAGAATCAAACCTCCAGCTGGAGAGGCCACAGCCTTGCATCCTCGTTGTATCATGTGATGAACTGTGTTGGTGTGTCCGTGTATGAATGCACAGCCTTTCAACACTGTACTGTCAAAGAGTCATTTTAGTACATCTATGTAGAATTAACTGAAAATGATTTAATAAATGTATGCTTTGGATCCATGCTCAAAATAGCCTGCAGCTTCAGATATTGTGTTCACATATCTGGGTCAAACATCCCACTGAGAAGCTAAGTCTTTTTTTTTCTTTTTTTTTTTAAAGAAAGAGTGCTTTGATTTTTCCTCTCAGTTCCGTACCTTTCAGTTTCCTGTGATACTTGTCTCTGTGTCACAATGTGTAAATTGTTGGTGATCCAGCCTTCCTGAAAAGTGAATGTTTCCCTTGAATGGTTCCCTCCCAGTACATCAGTGAAACAATGTTAAATATCAATAATAATGATGACAATGATAACAAAAAAATTATGTATTTCACGCGCTGACTCGTGTGATAACATGCCTTTAGCTCCCTGTCATCTCCCGCTCGCACCTCACACCTCCTGAAATCACACAAATGAAACGATTAAGTGCATCAATCGGCCTGAGTATTTTCTTTTCACCCTTCACAAAGTGAAGGCATCTATTCAGAAAATACACAAATGTTTTCTGATGTAATGGCCCTCAATCAGTACACAGCAACACATCTGGAGGCGTTTTAAAGGTACACATTGTGCTTTGTCAATTAAAGGCAATGATGTGGTTACTGGTCAGTTTTATTGGACCAGCTTCAACAGCTACAATATACATGCGCAGTTCATTTCAAGCTTGGCATGGCACTGACCGCAAAACATAAGTCTTAGTTAAATATGGTTTGCTTTTGTTTTCTCAGATTCTAATGCTGAAAGTACACAGGTCACACGCCAAAGCACAGCCTCACTCTGACAGCGTTTAGTTTTGACAGGGGTCAGGAAAAGAGCTCCTGACATTTAAAGCTCACCGACAAGATAAAGTCAGTGCTGTTTTTCTGTTTTGGCCCTCAGGGCAGTGTTTGCAAAGTGATCCTTTCCCCGTTCCTGTTCTGCTCTGTTGGTAAAATCAGATATGTCAATTTTCCATGTTGCCAAGAAGTGTCCATAGGCAGAGCGGAGAAGGACGTCTGTGACAAGTCATGGACAAAGGTGAGGTCAAACCACAGCACGCTGACATTCAAATTGTGCTGCGTGCTTCCTGTCACAGCTCGGTGCTTGCCGAAGGGCGAGGATGAGCAACATAATGACCACTTTACCTGGCAACAAGTTCCAGCATCTTCTGTTGGCTCTTAGGAAACGGTGGCATTTTCACTTCATCACTGGCAGCTTGGATAAATGTATCGAATCTAGAGTACAGTGTGGGTGGTATTAGAAAAACAGCAACATCCTGTCAGAATTTATCGCAGCTATACTCTTTCCTTGAAGTGCCCATTCATCCTTTTACCACAGTTCAACAAGTATAGACAGATGAGCTGAAGGGCCTGAAGCAAGCACAGCCATTCTTGCATCAAAGTAAATTTGTTTAGATCTTCAAGGTCCAGTCACGAGGGTTTGGGGTTTTTACATCGTGACCTCGAATCACTGATGCCATGTTTGTACTTTTGGTTGACTTATTATCACTATAAGTGTTGTAAAGGAGCATCACCAGCCTTGACACACAATGACAAAGGTGTAATCCCTCACTGGCTTCCCAGCTGCAAACACTTTGAAAACGTGCCCAAGGCAGAGGTGCTGTTACCAGGGTTGAAGCCAAGTCTCTGCAGTGTCAGATGAGGATCCTGGCACAACTTGTGTCACCCCTGTAGAATCATCTGACAAAAGGCTGAGACCTATTTGCACACATAAAAAATGAAAAGCTATGTAAACCATCCAGCATCCAACTTCACATTTCTACGAATCCAGAAAATGTCAAATGATTTCAGGCCAGGTAGAAATGTCAAGTTGTGGTGCCGCCTGTAAAGAGGATCCTCTTCACAGGGCTAGCTGGAGCCTACCACTCCAGTTCCTTTTGAAATACATGGATAGGTTACACTTTTTTTTTTTTTTTGTCTGTTTATCTCTTTGTACTTCTTTTGCTTTTTTTTTTTTTTTTTTAAAAAAGGCTATTTACAGGTTTACAAGTAATTGCTCTTTTCAAAAGCATCAGATATGGCATTGGAATGATTTGTTACACACATTTAAATAATTGCATTTGAGATGCTGTCAGTGGAAACATAAATGAAAAACCTGCAAGTAAAACAAATTTTTCTATTTTTCTGAGTAAGTGGTTGCCCCAGTATAACGAAGAAAATCTGTCTGTCATCATAGAAAATATTTCAGCTTGGCAGAAAGCAGAAAAAGATCGTGGATTAGTCTGGACAGTTCGTGTTTTGCATTGTAGCCTCTCCTTGGATGGGCATGAGAAAGGCTGTGCTGTGAGAAAGAACACGCACTCACTGCACTCTCTGCATCAACATGGCTGCATTATTTTCACATTTGACAGAGGGAGCTGGAGATACTGTTGAAGGCGTAGCCTCCAATGGCATCGCAATTCAAAGATGACATTTCTGGACAAAGGCTTGCTTCTCGTTAGGTGACTTCAGGGAATGCTGTGATAGGCAGATACCTTTTCAATTTCATGGCGAAAAGTCGACGAAGTTTGGGTTGTCTGATTGCAGCGAAGTTCAAAGGATTGGGGAAGAGCAATCAAACATACCCTGGGGCTGCCATTTTGGATATCTGGGTTAATAGAGGAGAAAACATGTACTAGCAATCCAGCTACAACTCCAAAGCAGAAAAATAATCAGCACAGCTTAAAAGGATTCATTAGGAAGAGCTTTCTCTGTGAGAAACACGTCGTCAGACAGGGAGTTTCCCCCTGCGCCTCTTTTTACTCTGGAAAATATAAATGCAAAATGATTCCTTTCAACAAAGGTTCATATCTGAAAGCATTAAGGAGAGGGACGGAAAGAGAGCGAGCTGGCAGGTGCATTTCCTGCTTCTACTTAAATCGGAATTTTAATGTCAGCAGAACATTTCCCCTAATATTGGCTCTTCTCCAAAGTTGTCTTTTGTAAGGCTACCTTGCTGTGCAGAGAGACCCGCTCCGCCCTCACAGGAGATGCTGTAGGTCTTCAGGAGTCCTGTGGGGGGTGGGGGGTGGGTGGGCTTTGTCCTGCTCGCTGGTCTCTGTTCTCTGTAGCTGACATTCATGCAAATGGATTTCATAGCTCTGTCTCTGTTGTCTTTCTAGGCTGCATTGTCCAGAGCGGAAACACAATGAATGTCAGGGGAACGTGCTCGTACATTCTTCAGAGATCAATGGAGCTGCACTGGTACCGCTGAATGGATGAGAATTATGAATGCGTTTATTCAGAGTTCATGTACTGTGAGATCGAGATGAGATTCGAAGCTGGCACATGATGTCTCTCCTGATTTGCATACTCCGTTTTCTAATAGGATTTCAGCAACTCATTCCATCACTGTTTCATTTCCCATGGCTGTCTCTCTTCTTTTATCTTCTCCTACCATTCTCCACTATCTGTGTTTCCTCAGTATACTGCTATTAGTGCAAACATGTCGATGTCTGAGAGAGGAAAATAGAGATGTGATTTTATTTGGCTCAAAACATTCATGCACTCTGTGTAAGGAGAGTTTCCATAAACAAGCAGCAAAAAGCCTGGTTGGCTGGACTGAATGGGAATGTCAGTGTCATCCATGTGCAAATATACATTAAATGTACAGAAACCTCTATTCACAGATGCTGTCCTGCCATGCTTGCTTTGTAAAATGATAATGGGCTTGTGTTAAAGTATCTCTCCCTTCCTCTGAATGGGATTTTCACATAATTTTGCTGGTAAGTGTTGAAATCAAACTCAGTTTTTAATCCATCCCTTTGCTCTGCGTCTCAGCTTGGCCACGACTGAAATTAACACTTGGTTTTAGATGTTTTTTTGTTTGTTTTTTTTAAATTAAATGGTGGATGTCATTTGTACTGAACAAAGAAATTTCTAATTTATATATTTTAGTGGAAAAACCTGACACTTTCTGACAATTTTGTATTTGAATTTGTGATTCAGAGAGAGGAATTCAGACTGTATGAAGTCAGACTGATGGCTTTCAAAATGATGCATTGTACATGCTTAGGCTTAACTAAAGTGACTGGTCAAGTGATCATAGACATTTTTTCATCCTTTTCTTACGGCATTTTTGAGTGGAATCAGCTTTGCAACTTGGGTTAGACTTTAGCTGGATAACTGTAAGGTGTGACTTGCTGTTTACAGTTGACTCTCAGAGATGTTCTTCAGACGTGTTCAGTGGGGCTTCAGGTTCACCTCTCTTATGGTATGTGTTCCTCTCACTGATATCATCAGCATTTCATCAGTATCACAACCCAAACCACACAAAGAAATAATGATAATACCTGAGATTAATCAAAATGCAAGAAATTGTACATCGATTGTGTCATAACTAAGGATATAATCCATGAGACATAATATCTTTAATTTGCTAGGCTTGCAAAACTTTAATTAGATCAGCAGCTTATCTGCAGAAGTATGATTAGTAGTGAGAGGTGTACGGAGAGCTTATGAGGGAGAAAGAGCTGTGTCTTCTGTGATTGATCTGCTCTACTGTATCAGGGCATGTGGCAATCTCTCCAGCAGATTACAAATAGACAGGACCTTTAAATTGTGTCTGACTGCTCACCAGAGACCAATCTGTCTGAGCTGTGATTGGAGCTGGGCCTTAATATGTGTGTGAAATAATAACAGTAACACTGTGCAGTTTTCCCTGATGAATGAGATCCCCTTTAAACTGATGTTAAATGGGTTGGCTTTGATAGACCATAAAGTTAACCCTTTTCTTTCACCGCAGATTGAGAGATCATTCCATCATCATCTGTTCGTCAACCACTTCAGTGAAAGCAACCTCAGTGAAGTGAACAGGGCGATGTGCATGTTGATACGCTTTGATGTAAAGTCAGAACGGAACAAAACACCCATAAAATATGCACGGATGATGTTCAAGTGGAAAAACGTCAACGTCTTCATCTGTCTCTTTTCAACTCATGCAGCTGACGTCTTTATCATCACAAAGTATGCAGATGTTGACTTTGCCTCCAGAAGCAGCAACTCCCAGACAAATGTGCTGCAGGTATCGTGCAGCTCCCATGCACAGTATACATACTCATCTGCAGCACAACGCCACTAAACTCCTCAGGGGTCAAGTGGTCCTGAACATACTCATTAATTTGTCCATATGGTTCAAAATTTTGCTGCTTATGGGCACCTGAAGTGAACAGATTGACAGTTCCAATATGTTCCTGCTGATAGAACAACAACAGTATTATCAGATTTGGTTTGTTGGTGCTGTATTGCTAAATTGCAGAGAGAAAATGCAGAGAAGAAGAAATATCTGTTGGCTCTCGCAATTCTTGAAGGGAGGTAAAAGGTAGACCTCTTTCTCTACTGGTCTACCGTTCATTACACTCACTTTGTTAATTTTTCACACCACAACACCACAAAGACCTAATGCCCTTCACGTTTTTAAATTGAAAGATTTTCCCGTGACTGGGATCTGTAAGCTATGTGCAGTGATTCAGAAAAGTGCTGTTTTTAGCTTGTAATCAAAAGCCTGCTCATTAAAAATGTCTGACTTTGATGGGTGAGGAGGTGGTATGCAAACAATGTCAAAAGCCTAAAACAATAGCTCACACCTAAAAATAAAAATCTGCTTGGAAACAACAGTTGCTTTCCGTCACTCTGGCATTGTAAAAGATCTATGGTTTCCAGTCCAACATCTGTGAAAGGATAAAATGCTGTTACCTAACAGATGATGTGGGTAATTTGAATTGTTCGTTGCCTATATGCTTACATCAGAGAGATGCATTGCAGTGTTGCACTCTTCTGTCTTTGTCAAAAACTGTAAAGTGACTCTAATGGCGTGAAATGCCCTGCAACCTCTCCAAATCATCAGCAGCTTCCTCTTTGCTTCAGACCTTCCTTCAATTGATATTAGGATGTGAGCAATTTCTTTGATTTTGTGGGAGGATGCCTGCCACTGAGCAGGTGTTACATGACAAACAGAGGTTTGGGTATTTTATTCTCTTCTCCAGAATTCAATAAAGGTGAAAAGGCTGGCTTATAAAGTGTCAGACTGCTGTGTTGTGGAAACATCAATGGTGTCACAGTGTGACAATATATGCATCCACCCACTCACACTTATAGGAGGAGGAGGAGGAGGTTCAGTTAGTAGGGTAGAGAGAGCAGGAGGGAGAGGAAATGAGAGGGAGAGAGAATAAGAGGGAAAGGGAGAGAACTGTTCTTCTGACATTCACCAGAAAATGCAGACAGTCTGCCATCTATTGGATGAATCACAACTTACAAATGTTGTGTTAAATATCCCGAATTTTGCTGTAGCTCTCTTTTCAAGCACTGGATGGCAATGCAATCCATAACTTCATTTAAGGGTGATTTTTTTTTTTTTTTTTTTTTTTTTACTGTTACAGTCATAATACTCACACTATGTAATAGTATCTCAAAATTAAGCAAGGAAATGATGATTAAATGATAAGAATCAGAGTGGGTGGCCAATGTGAAATGATGGATACTGAGATTCATTTTTGAAGGAACTGACTCTGATCAGATAGTTTCCATATCCATACAAAGAAAAAACTGTCATTTCCTCCTCTAGGAACACCTTCATTCATGGAAAATACATGATCTGACATGCAGCTTTCTTTATTCGTTCTTTTCAGTTTTATGTAAAGTAGAATTTTCCTCTCTATATAAAAACTGCTGTTTATGTAATGATTATAGAGTGCCTTGTCATATATATACTGTATAAATAAATTCTATATGAACCTAATCTTTTAAAATGTATTGTTAGAATAAGGAATAGTGAGTTAATCAAAGTCAAATTTCAAAATTGAGCTATGTTTGCTATCCTCATTATTACCAAACCCCAGGGAGTGTGCCACTGTTACAGTCTGGAAGATTAAATGTTGTCAGGTGTACAGAGCCGTCTGTGATTAAAGATTAGATGTCTTACGCTCACAGCATGCTTTGCAGTGGCAACAGTGTATCCCATGAGATTGTAACAAAGTGCAGAGATTGTTTTCACAAAATAAGCTCTTTGATCATGTAGTTCACCTTTTTGCGTCTATATGTAAACTGCAGTGCATGCCAGGGGTTTACTTCTCTATTGAAAGTCTAAACAAACAATACTGGTGAACTCACCAGCAGTGATGACATGATAGAAGACAATGTTTTCCCTAAGTGATGCACTATTATTGTTATTACACCAGCTTATGACTGGGCAGAACACATCAACATCTAACAAAATTGAGTGTTTTTATTTTTTTTATTTTTTGGTCAGTTTAAACAGGCTGTAACGCACTTTACCCAGCCCTACTGAGCATGTCATGTCATGTCAGCTTTATCTGAGTCCTTAGTCACAGCTCCAGTCAATGGATTGCACAACACATCCATTATGAGAACAATAACTGAATCGAGTATAAAGTACCAGGTGTCGTTATGTTGGTGATAGACTGATGACAAATGATGAATAACATAAAGTTGTTACCAAAGCAGGCCCTGCCCACTTGCAAGTTTACTGTTAAACAGATTTAAAGTTATGAATGATTTTTTGGAAGGATTGCAGCTAAAGGTTAGCATTAGTAATACAAACACACTAGTGTTCACCATGTATAGGTATTGGACCAATCTGTACCTGTTTGCTTCTGCTTTTTTTGTCATAAAAAAGTGCCCTGGGAAAACTGTGGTTTGGGTTTTTCCCATTTCTGACTGAAATACACAACACAACAAATAAGTTTACTTCTTTATAGACACACATGAATTTAAAAAAGAAATGTTCAATTTAAGAGGAATCAAAGGAAATAGCAACTATATAGCATCTCTGATTGTACTTCTTCATCCAACAAGAAACACACACATACATACATATACACATATGGATGTAGAATATGAACTCAGGTCTACAGAGCACAGACCCCCCAAAAAGGATTGTCAGATTTACTGTTATTATGCACAAAAGTCTGAACATCTCCTTACACAATTACAGATGATGATACAAATACAAATATACAAATAATACAAATACAAATACTGCTTGAGTGCTTTTCCTCCTTGACAACATTTTGTTGTCAGAAAAGTACAGTAACTAATCAGACAAATAAAACTACTGTGAACTTATATTCAAAATACGTATAAATCAGATCATAAACATACAATCACAATTTAATTTCATGCAAATGTTAAACATTTTAATTTCAGTTAAGTGTCAGATATGCAAATATATATGATCTTCTATACATATTCAGAAATTAGTGTTTGAACTTATAAATTTGCAACTTTTTTCTATGGGGCCTGTATCAAACGCTCAGATGCTCCCAGCATTACAGTGTAAGCCTCCTTGAAACTGTTGTGTTATTTCTTTCATAAACAGTTCACAGAGTCAAGAAGAACAAGGCTGATTTATTCCCTGCAACATCGCGGTGTATAATGGCTGTTCCTAAATAGCGTTCGGTTTATCCTGAATCTTTATATGTAAACACGTAAAATGAGTATTACAACGTGTTTGGATGCCAGGTTAATAGTAAAGATGTCCCACCCTAGCAGCAGGGACGTGCTGCCCTCTATCAGTAGTGACATGCCCCGCCCCGCCTATCAGCATCTCCAGGCAGCGTAGAGGAGCAGGGAGTCTGGAGGAGCCGGAGCGGGCAGAAGAGTTCAGCGGCTCCCGCGTTCGTCCGACACTTAGCTAGAGCTGCTCTCCAGGCAGTGGAGGTGATGATGGCGGCGGCTGTAGAGAGAGGAGGCGTCCGGGCCGCTTTCCTGAACCCGAGCAGCGGTGGCGGTGGTGGACCAGCACCGACAACCCTCCCGACCGGAGCGTTAGCCGGGGCTGTGGTCCTGGGCTCGGGCTCCGGCAGCATGCCTGTACCCATGAACCTCTTTGCGACCTGGGAGATAGACCGATCATCCCCAAGCTGCGTTCCGAGGTAACGTTAACATTGTTGTGTTAGCGTAAAATGCCACAAGCCACAGTGTTTACAAATCACTACATCGTTTAGTAAATATTAGGCTAACGTTGGACAAACAACGCCCTCGGTGACTGTATCGTTAAGCAAGACAGACGAGCTGCAACACATTTCCAAAACATTGTTGGGTTGGCTAACTAGCAAGCTAACTAGCAAGGTGGCTAATGCTAAAGCTACCTAGCAAATAGCACTGGTGTTTTCCTCTCATGTTACGTGCTAAAAGCGGGTTTTCTCATTTCTTATTTTTCTAAATAAAAATGCAACCGGATAAAATGCCCAATGCTAATTTGTCATTTTTACACCAAGAGCTTAGTGGTGGTCTCCAAGTGTGTAACTGTTTTGTTATCAGTTGGTGCACTCATTTGTTTTTTTTTCCTCGACCGTTATAACTAGTTTACAAAAGTTCAGCCAACTACTTTATCCGTCAGTCTTCTGCTTTGTGCCTATGTTTAAATATTTGCTGATATCATATTTTATTATATCCGTGCAGGCCTGTGCTTGAACTGATTTACGGAATGCATGCCACCTAATAGCAACATAACTGTCTATAAATACAGTGACATGGATGCCTTTTGCCTCACAAATAACATGCATCCTTTTCATCCTTTTGGCAGTACTGTGTGTCATGAGCTGTCTGAGCAAATGGGCAGTACAGGGCAAAACAGCTGGCTGCCCATTTGAAGTCCACATCCTTTTCTAGTTCATGTTTTCTGTCGGGCAGTTTTATCTTTATGTTGAGGTACTCCTGTGCAGCTCAGCGTTGGCTAACTGGTCACATACAAGCCTCAACACCACAACAAACCACACCACACATAGTGTTGACACAGCAACTGGCGCAAGGAGAGAGGGTAAACTGTTTTGACTGACACTTCTGTGTATGTAAATGAACTCGCAGTCATCCGCATTGTCTTGATGTTATTCTGATGACACCATTTGATATCGAGTTGAGCAATAGATTTCAGCAATACTCTTGGATTAGTATTCATCGTCAGTGAGCAGGCATTGCTGCCACCTGACCAGAAACCTCTTGGGATCTGTGGGCACATTAATCAGCGTTGACCTAGATCTGTTCCACTCATTGGGAGAGAAGTGGGCTCGCAAGGGGAGGGTTTCCTCCACAGTCGATGTGCGCGTGTGTGTCTGCCTGCTGCCTCTTTAGTGACTACATAAGTATGCAAGTGAAAATGGAAGCATAGCATGCGGAAAACATGGATAATTTACACTGACGGTGATCTTTCAGATTTGTGTTTGAATATTATCTTCTTTTGTCTGTTGTAACTCATCTGAAGCTAACTCAAATGACTATGCTGCACTACCCTGTTTTATTGCACTCCTATTTCAGAAAGTGATTCCATTATTTTTCATTTTAGCTTTTGAGAGGACAGTTGGATTTTGTGAAATTTATCTCACATTTGCCACTGTAGAGACTGTAAGATCATTGATGTTTGGCTGTGATGAAATGCCTTTGGTTTTCAAGGTCTGTTCATGAGTCACAAATAGATGAAACTGATGTACTGCATAAGCAACTATAAATGTGGCATTCTAACATGAGATTTGGAGAGCTTCTGATAGCTGTATCCATTCAGCTTTAAGGCTGATGGCTAGCAGAAAAAAAGCAGGGGGACATGTCAGTGCATTTATAGAGAGTGCCTCACATGGCACATTGATTTCCCACATCTTTGCCTCTACACTATCTGCTTTCTCTCTACAGTGGATGACATACAGGGTGCTGTATCAAAGATGAATAAGGGCGAGGATGAAATGGATTATTAATGAGGTATAGAGTAAAGGCTTACCAGTCATTGTTCAGCATAAGACTGCAGTAGCTGCTTGACACAAGTCTTTGTTGATGTCTGGGACAATTTGTTATATCTGATATGTAATGGAGTAGAAGTTATCTCAGATAACGACGTATGACACAATTGTTTATTTAGGCTCAAAACTCTTGTTGTAATTTTTGTTGGACACAATGCCTTGGAGCTAACATTGCTCACAGTGCTTTTCAAAGCCTTTTTCATTTGCCAAGCCTATTTCTGCCTTATGTGTTTTTACACCACTTATCCTGGACTGTGTGAAAGGTCTTACATGGAGCCCAACCCAAGGCCTGTTTTGGGGGATTCTGCTTTGGCATTCTTTCAGGGGCTGGGCCATTTTGTGTGCAGCTGTTTGCTCCTCCACTAGCCTTTAACAAATGTGGGTGTCCAGCTCAGTGGCATGGTTTCAAATGAGGCCATGGTGCTGCTAGCAATTGGTGGTTTTTATTGTGGTACTCTAAAACATCACACGCAGCTGTTGTTCGTTAATTATTTCAAGATGCTGTATTTTTAAAAATTGATCCTTCGAAGGTTTGCGGCCATGCTTAGAGGAAAAATATTTTATTCACAATGGAAAATCTGTTGTCAGCAGTCATAGGCCTTCTCAGCATGGTATTGTGGCACATAAGTCATGCTAAAATATTTGTTATATCTGTTATTTGGACAAGGAGCCGTTTACTTTTGCACTTATTATTGATTGCTTGTTATATGTAAATGCAGCCATTGGCACATATAATTTTATTGCTGTGTATGACACATTATTTGACTGGTTTCTACCTGCCAGACGAGTGTTGTGGCAGCTCGGTCCTTAACAGGCCTGTTGGAACAGTTGTACAAGCATTGTTTTTATTCCAGCACCATCATGCCTGCCAGTCTGCCACCCTCAAATGTTTCTAATACCATTTGGTATTGGTGTTGCAGCTTATTTCTTTTAAGCTGAGCTTTTGTTTTCTCTCCACTTGTATTCTAAAGTAACACAAAACCTCTGGAGGGGGTGCTGGGAGCAGAAAGAGTCTACCCCGCCTTTTCTCCATTTTGGCCTCGACAAATGGCTGACCAGTGCTTTGATAATGTTGCTGAGTAACCAGATATATGTGAATTACATGATTAGCTCGATTTCTGAAGCCTTTTCTGTGTACCTTCAGTACACGCACTTTTAGGTACGATGGCTTTATTTTCACACTGTTTCCTTCTCATGACAGACATGTGTGAATAATATGCTTAAAGGGCGTAAACATGATTACATTGCAAAAGATACTAAGCTAAAAATGTCTCTTTTGTCAACAGTCCAAAAATGGTGAGCGTTAATGACGTTGCATTATATACAAGGGGTTTAGCGACATGCTCTGGAATCCAACAGGCCTGCGTATAACTGTGGCAAGGCAGGCATTTGTTGAGGGAACAATGTGGTATTTGCAGGAATGATACTAATGCACGGGTCGGGATGGTGCTGTGTTTATCTACTAACAATAAAGAATGGGTAGCAGCATGAGAGGGTTGGCTGCTTACCAAGTTCAAAGATCTTTTACAACCTGGGGTCAAAAGTTGTGACCTTTACCCCTCATCACTAACATGTTGGGGGCAACCAAGCAGGCTGGCCATGTTTGCCATACAAACTAGCCAGGCTCCATTGTTCACAGAATGCTAGGGAAGTTGTTGTGGTAGACATCTGTTACCAATTTACAAGCTTTCCAAATAAACATTACAGTCTTATTTGGGTCACTGAACAGAAAATGTTTTGGAGATCTGGAGATATTTTTTAAATGACATTTTAAGTCCATGATATTTTTACACTCAATATTTATAGCTGTCTTTTATGCTTCACTGTCTAGATTGAGAGAGGTGAAGATATCTTAAGGGTGTGCCCACCAGCTACAAAACAGTTTATCTCAGCTGAGCAGAGAATCCTTCTTTCTGGCTGTTTGAGTCCCAAGATGACCTTATTCTCTTGTGAGTGGCAGAGCCTTATCCCAATAGTAATTGAGTGTACTTTGCAGGCTCTAGTCAGATGTTTGTTTCTTGTGCCCCAGTTCCATATAGTTTATCAAACTGATGTGTGTTGGGCATGTCAGCAAATAAAGGAGATAAACAAAAACAAACTCAGACTTGGACTTGTACTGGAGCAAATATTATTGTGTCATCTTTGTTTTAGGTCAGCAGAGATGAAGCCATCAGCTTTACATATCCCTTTATGCTGTGACTCATACAAGCATTTCCTATATACTAAAGTTTGAATTGTTAGTGTGCAATCTCTGCTGTCATCCCTGGCCCTAATCTCTCAGATTTAATGTCTAATTCTCTGTATGTTCATTTTTAAACCTAAGATGACACTATTAAATCGGGATACAAATAAAGGACACTGGGCTGTCACATAATATGAGCTTACTAGACCCTTTCACCTCCTACATAACCCCTCCATCTCAAGGCTTGGATATTGTTTCTCTTAGCAGGGGAGCTGCAGTAATCTGATTTCATAACAGGAAAAGAAGAGCTAGTAATCTGATGCTACACACAGACACTGTCTGCTTAATCCTCTGCTTCCTTTTGGAATCATAAACAAGGCCCCATCAGCCATCTCCAGTGCCCTTCAGGATTGTGACACAGCACTCCACGTTGGTCTGCATCATGTTTGCAGTTTTTGTTCAGCTGCATCAACATGACTGACTACTGATGTGGTATGTACAGGTAAATGTACATACTACAGTGTTACCTTGATGTCAGAGTCAAACAGCTGCTTAGTCTCAAGGACATTGTCACATTTTGATTATACTGTTCCTTTCTTGTCTTAGTTTATTACACTTTATTTAAAATGTTGAATTTCAGATTTTTTTTGCTGTAGATTTTGGGGAAAATAATAAACATATTGTTCCGTATTTGACACGAGTTAAGTGAAGGATTACCCAGTTTTAAATGCTGTTTGTGAACTAAGCTCTTATGATGGAAAATATATCCCTGTAGTTAACTGATGTTGTATTAATGTACCACAGTCATATTAGGGTTGTAGCAATTCAGTTCAGAGACTGGTTCTGGAGAAAATACCCTGACTGTGGATAAATGAAAATGCAGATAATTTAGCTTAAAGAGATGACAAATCATAGATAGGCTGCTGTATTTCTAAATTAGTTAGAAGCAGAAAGCAGGGTACAAGTAGAGTTTAGTGTAATTGCTTTTTATTGGTCATTTGTTCTTTACCAGAGTCAAAGTAGAGAAAGAAAACATAAATTATGGGGCTATTTTACCATTTTTTTTGCAGGTCCCTCTTCTTGGATCTCACCGATTTTGGGAATGTTTATTAGTAACTGATGTGGCTTCACCAAGCTGTTCACACACTTTGCTAACAGTAGACCAATCAGCACCTTCGCTCCCCTCTTTTTCATGCTCACTCCCACTGCCTGAAATGTGTCAAAATTCTCTTGGTTTCCTTCCCTGCCTTCCTGGAGGAGGAGGAATTTCCTTGGGAAACGGTTCACATTCCTGGCAACTGGAGAGCTGCTGGTGCAGCCGAAGCCAGGCCTCTTCGCGCTGCCCTCCGCCGCCCCATCCGTATTCTGTATTCTGTTGTTGACCAACAACCTGGGACGGGTGGGGTGGGGTGCTGGTTGAGCAGGATCGGAGATGTAGGTCGCCCACCGTGTTGAAAAGTTTTGCTGAGCTAGCCCAGAACTTCACAGTGGACGGGCATGCGCTGAGTGCTCATGTTGAGTTCCTCACTAGGGGAAGAAAGGTTTGTTTCCCCCTGCCTGGACCTCAGAATGGGAGAAAGGCCAGATTCTTGTGTGGGTGGATACTGGGGTCTCAGCTAGTGACGAGATCCAACTTCCTGAGCCAACAAGTGAGGCGAGGAAACTGTCCACTGACACAGGGAGGATCCTGTCAAAATAAGCTCATTTGGGACAATGTTTCTCAACTCATTTTCTCTCTTGTTCTCTCTCTACTTATTTCCCACCTCTCCCATTCAGGCATTTCCTGAGCTGTATGTGCCAGCAGCAACACACAGACCATTATTTCAGACACAAAACACTGTGGCGCGGATGAATGAGCGCACATGACGCACATTCATTTGAAAACATGAAGCATTGTCATAATGAAAGTCAGAGATCCTGTGCTTCATTCTAGCAGAGTGTAGTCCTGTAAACAAACACAGGTAGCGGTGGGTGAAAATTAAGACTGCAGGAGTAATCAGTGACATCAACTCTAAACTTTAATTTACTACATTATTCAAAATTGAATGGTAAAAATCTGTGTAATTATATTTATCCTGCTAAATGAAAGGATTTTTTGCAGATAAAATTTCATAATTAGTGCCAGCCCCACTCAGAGATAATTTCTGTCATCATAAACCCAGTGAAAATGTTTCCCTTGTCTTGGCTAAAATAACCCCAGAAAAGAATCACACTTCTGCCTTTGCTGTCTAGTTAAGGACATAACAGTCCCTAAAGTGTCAGCTCTCAGATAGCAGTGAACTGGATGCCCTGCCCACTTGTCTAATCACAGATTAAAGAGTCTGAACTGTCTGGAGTCCTCTTGCTCTCTATTTGCCTTTGCTCAATTAGCCCACACCGTGCAAAAACTCCCAAGGGTTTCGTTGTCCATCTCTGCAGCTGCTCTTTTCACACCATGTATTTTAAAGGGTATTTGTTACTTTGCAGGATACTAGTAGCTTTGCCTATCATCTGTCCTAATGAGCCTCACCTTTCACTTTTCCTTCATCTTGGCAACGCTGATATTAGAATTAGTGCTGCATGGAGATGGAGAAAAGCAAGGTGTGTATACAGAAAATCTGGAAAGGCTGGAGCTTGGATACATTCAGCACATTAGTCATTTGGATGTATTAAGCCATGGGGAATGGACTTGGGGGAGTAGTCATAAAGCACTTTTGGGCTTGTTCATTTCAAGTGCAAAAACAGTATAATTACATGCACCAGTTGTTTTATCGGAGGATATTTCAGAAATAGTCTTTGCATCTGTTGCAAAGAATCCGTCCTGTGAATTTTTTTAATCTTCAGGAAATAAATATTGTACATTTATTGATTGCACAATTCCCAGTTCATAGTGGACCTTCATTTTTCTTTCAGGAAGTGCTGCCTACATTGCAGAAAATTGTTTGAAGTTAGAGCACAGTTGGGGAAGGCCTCTTTTTCAGCTGCATTCTAGCTGATATCATCAGCACTGACAACACACAGCCTTACTCTGTGTTTGTCACT
This sequence comes from Toxotes lorentzi, assembly GCA_037833715.1. Taxonomy (NCBI): domain Eukaryota; kingdom Metazoa; phylum Chordata; class Actinopteri; family Toxotidae; genus Toxotes; species Toxotes lorentzi. The sequence continues at coordinate 16,819,044 of JBBMJY010000003.1, forward strand.
AAAGCAGTATTTTCTAATACCCCTGTTTCATGTGCATAGTTACCTCTTTGCCATAGAACTATATAAAGATGTCCAAGCGTCAGTAGAAACATGATAGAAACACCTCGGCTTTTAGTCTTTGTTCACAGACAGATGAAGCTGGTGAGTGTCAGGTCTCATTTTTTAAAAAAAATCTCTGATCAGTGATGAGAGCAGATATGATCGCAGCAGTAGCAAGAGTTAAAGGGGAGACTTAATCTTTTCTGATGCTAATCAGAGACACCATATGTCAGTATGAAATATTTATTGTAAATCTGAATAGATTCTTTTGATGAAATGTCACCACTGGAAGTCAGCACCTAGTTTCCCACCTAATAAGGTGAAGAGGGTTCAGTTAGATTTTTAAAAACAAGTTTGATTTTTTTTTTAGCATTTCAACTTTCAAATTGAATTTCCTCATTTACATTCATATCAGAGATGTCTGAGCTTTATCTTGTGTCCCAGAGTTGGTAAATTGTAAACTGAACATGATGTTCAGATGTGTGAATGTTCCCAGGGGTCAGTGCAAAAGTCTGGCAGGCCTTCCTCTCCATCCTTTGAATTGGGTTTTTTTTTTTATCCTTTCACAGTCCAGTCCATTCATCAGGGCTTTTAAAGATGAATCACTTTTCCTTCCTCCTCAACTAATAAATGCTGGACCATGACATAGTTTCTACTATTTAATTTATTCATGCTGTTCTGCAATTTCAAATATTTCCTCATAAGTGGGATTGCATAATAATGGCTAAAATATTAATCACAGTGATTTTGCTCAGTTTATGAGCAAAGCACTGATTTGGTCATTTTTAAATTGACAAGTAACTGTCTTCACATTAACAGCGTGTCTAGACTTTATAACCCTTTAAATCAGTTGTCGTATGCCATGTTTAAACACTCTGGGGTACTTTTTTTTCAGTATTTGATTTCTTCTTACAGGGTTTTTGAATTTTCCTGGTCAGTAGGTTAGACGGAGAGATTGTTTTAAACACGGCTTTTCTCTTGAGCTTTTGATCCTACCAGTAGACTCCAGGCAAAGGGACATCCCTGCCAGGCAGACCATCCACGTTAAAAGGATTTTAAAGCTCAGTCATAGCCTTGTCAGAGGCTATGACTCTCACAGGATTTACCTGTATCTGCTGGACTGGTTATTGTGGACCCATTGTGTCGCTGGTTGTAGTAGGCATGAACTGGAAGACCTACCTTTATTTATTTAAGAGGCTGTTCTGAAGGTTACGTCATTTTCTGCATGCTAGAGATATAATCTGTCATGTTACCTGTGTTACGATGAACTGTAGTTGATCTGGTCAAGGTGTCTTTAGCTCTGACTATGCCCGTAAACACACCATGCCTGGTCTGATCTTGTCTTCCATGGCCACTGCAAACATGGGCCTGCTGACCTCATCGGTTTCTGGACAGGGAGGAACAAAAGAGCTGTTTAGCTCTGCAAAAACAGCAACAAAGGATGACAGCCATGCTCTGAGTGTAACTGGTATTAAAGAGGCTGAAGAGTTGGGAACAAAGCTAAAGTAGTACATGGAAGATCAGCATCTGGAAGCAGTTTTTAAAGGGGAGGTACCATATCGAGCTACGAATATAGCACAATGTGATAGCTGACTCACAAATCTCACCAGGTTGTGTCAGCATTTGTGTCTCAAGTTTAAGATGACTTTGTCTGCTAATTTGGCTTGGTGCCAGCAGGACTGAGAGAATATCTTTTTCACAGCATGTGTTGGGCTTGATGATAAAATAAAGGGACAGGTTCACCCCATTCTTGCATTTCCTGTTGTCACTGAATATCCGGCTTTGCGTTTTTTTTTTTTAACTCAAGCAACGTTTTTTTCCCTCTGCCCTGTATTTCTCAATAGGAAACATACACAACTTGCTAGCCCACTCTTCATTATCAGAGAGAAGGCTTTGAAGGATTGTACCAAACCACCCACACAACAAGAGCATGCTGGTCAAACCTCTGATTCACACTTCACAGATAGAAATGTTTTTCAGATGGGTGTTTGAGGGAAAGCACTGGCTTAAATCACCAAACAGAGATAAAAATCTGGCAGTGGACTCTAATGCACCAGCCCTGTGTAGTATTACATAAAATGTGCTGGTAATCCCAACAACAGTCAGATTTTACCACAGCTCTCGGGAGCCTCAGGACCACAGAGTTCACAAAAACCATATTACAGGGTATTATGACAGATATGAGTGCAGCTATTACATCCTCTACTCTCACATTCTCAGAAACACAGACTACTTTTTTTTTTTTTTTTGAAGGGACATTGTGTGGCTGCATCTAAAATCCCATAGTAGCCAGGTGGAGTGATTTCTACCAGTCCGCCACAATTCTCACCTGTATTCAGTAAAATCTTCCATTTCTTCAAATTCTTTAAAAAATAATAACTTTTTTTTATAGTTCAGTGCCTTCGTCCCGACAGGGCTTCATGATAGGTTTTCAGCAAATGTGATTACTTTTTTATGACTGAAAAGTCATTGGACTGTTACTACTACTATTACTGAAAACGGGCCATGGTGGGTTTAAATGAGTATGTTGTGTTTTCTTGTTCTTCCTGTAACTGTGTGAGTCTCCTCGGGTGCTCAAGTTCCATCTGGCTATCCAAAGATATGGTGGATTGATGCAAGAGGATTGACAAGGAGGTTTACCCATACTCGGCCAAAGTATTGCTGCTGGAACACACTGAGCATGCAGATGGAGAGCGGAGCTTTTTTAATGTGCATAAGAGCTTCCAATAAGAAATACCTCCCACCCTTTGGACTATGCTACAGGACAAGTTTGAGATGTTTCATTAGATATTTTGACACTTTTTACTACCATAAAATATCGGGCACTATCACAATCCATAATTAAAGCCACATTTAAAGCCCACTGGGGTTTAGTGTTTGTTGCTCAATAGATTTAATCCGTGTCCACATAACATTTTAAGGGCCCTGTTTAGCTTAATCACATGACTTTTGGCAGAGCTTAAGCTGCCATCTCATTACAAAATATTTTGTGTTGTGTTTTGATTAATGAGTGCGTATCATCTGTTGTTTTGCATTATGAGAATTAACGTCTGATGTGAAATGTTCATTGTTACAACTCTAGGAGATTAAAGGATCTATTTGTAATTTCAGCCCCAGTGCTGACCTCTGACATTCAGCAATGTGTTGACAGCAAAAAGTTGAAATAGACACGACTTGGCCCTCCATCAAGTCCTGACTGTGGCTTTGCAAACCTCTTTGGCACATCAGGCGCCATCTTATGAAGGCTACTTTCTCATCCAAAGGTCTGTTTGTTTTCTGTCTATGAGTTATGTAGCTATTGTGACCATTAGGTCGTGTCTCACACATAAAGTAAACTGCCACAGGACTCAGGCTTTGCCAAATTAATAGCTTCCTCTTGTTCTCTTTGTTGTGCCCTGGTCACAACCTCTTCTTCCTTTTTTACTGTGGCCTTGAGAAGATTTCATTCAGGGAATTAAAGCTCAACCAGCGTATGGCCATCTGGCGCACACAACCAGATATTTGGGGTTAAAATAGCTTTTTCATGCAAGCCTAAGTGCAGGCTAAGCTCTTATGGCACATCCTACTGTGTGAACTTGTTAAAACCGATCCATTCAGTCTTCTGGATTAGTCCTTATCACTCATAATGTAGATTGGATTCAAATATTAATTTAGCTCCTTCCAAACTGCCAGCCATTATTCTCTTTACTACATTTCTGTTCCCTCTCTAGCCCTAGTGCTTGGCAGCTTCCATTGCTTTACCGTCTTTATTATCTAAAACCTGTAAATTTGAAACCAAAAATGTAAAAGGAAAGAATTTATTACAGGATAATTTTACATTTTAAATAAATAAATATGGAATAAATGGAAGTAAGGAAGGAAGGAAGGAAACTTCTACATATTTCAGTCCGAGCAAATCTCACTAGCTCCATAAAATGGCCCTCAGTGTGAATAGACTTTCTCCTGTTTTTCCTGTAGGTAAATGAAATATTCAGAAGAAGTAGCTTTTAGACTAGTGTACCATTTATTTGGGCTAAATTATGCAACTAGACATGAACAAATAATAGCGTTATGAAACAACAAAGTGCCATGGCTTTTCTTAGCAAGGGCCTTGACTGCAAAGAAAGGGGGTTTTTGTCAGTCTCCCACATACAAGCCAGTACCATACACAGCTTCCTAAAGAATTCCATGCAGAGCATTATGTTCAAGCATGTTTTATTAAAGGAATGTGACCACATTCACATCTCAAGCAGAGAATAGAAGAAATAGTACATTGAAAGCACTAAAAGCGTGACTTGAAGTCATTTCTTTTTCTCTTTCTCTCTCTTGCTCGGAAGCCCCCCAGCACATACCAAACATAGACAGTCTCTTATTCATTCAGCCCTCTGTTACATCCCTCATCCTCCATCCTCCACTTCCCCCTGCTTTGTGCCTCTGACAATTGCTGTGCAGTGATCCGAGGTTATGGAACTGGCAAAACATCAACTAGAATGCTGACCAGGGGAAAAGAATTACAAAAGTGTGTTTTTGTTTAGGCAGCATATCGTTCAATTCAGAGGGCTTGTTGACCACTCTGTCAACGCTGCACATGCTCATTTGTGGTCTTTCAGGACCTATGTCCATACTTGTATGACAAAGTTTTTTATGGACTTATGAATGTTTATGAAGATGCTTTTTTTTATTATTGGAAGCTGAAATAGCTGTGAAAGGCTGAAACCATATAAATTCCACTGATGCTTTTTTCTTTTCAAATGAAGCAAATGTGAACTTAAGCATTGGTAAAACATATTGAAATTGACAACCCAATGATACCTGTTGTCATATAGGTGTGCACCTATATCACAACATTAGGTTTTTTTTCAATTTTGGAACCATTGCCACGACATGAATGCTGTAGCTTTGTAGGCTCTTGAACTTAAGGGGGGTTTCCATCATAAAGTTATTTGAGATGCTGATATCACCAAAGTGGTCCAGAAATAGCCCAGAGATGGGAGGCACATAAATGCTTACACACCAGGACATTGTGAATGAATGGTTTTGAAGGATGTTGATGTGGATGGGATTTGTTTGTTGACACTGGGCCAGATAAACACTCTTGAGTGATGTTGTGATATGCATGTAGTGAATGATGTATTTTTAAACATAGCAAGCTAGAAGAAATTCTTCCCCAAAGTATTGTTGTCTACTGAATTGTAGCTATGCAAGTTCCACATGGAATTATATGTAATGTATTTATATCTCCTAACTATTTTCTTCTTATGATATGAAGAAAGAATTAATTGTATATGTACAATACTTCAGGGAAACACTAGCCACTTTGTGACAGAACCTCCTGCCATGCGTGCCCTAACAATGAACCTTCTTTTAATATCACTTTGGTCTTTTCCTCTTCCATCTTGATGCTGAATCAGAATCTACTGGGCCTGCTCAGATTTTTTATACATGCACAGAGCATGATTGGAAATTAATTGCTTAATTGTACCATGCAGTGCACCTCTGTGGAAGCGTCTGTGTTTCCTCTCATTTATTCAGGGTTTTCCTTTAGTTTGTCCATCGTCTGTATGCCTGCTGTCACATAAGCAGTCTTCAGACAGCCATATCATTTTACCAAAGAGCCAAACTAAAAGCAGCGAGTGACTAAAACTTGGTGTCGGACCAGAAGTTATCTTTGAGACCTGAGGCCCCCGTGTGTGTGTGTGTGGTAAAGAAAGCCAGCCTGACTCAGGGGAGGGTGAGGTCAGAAAGGGGCAAACAAACAGGATAATTTGCTGTGCAGAGTATGTGTGTCTCTGACTTCCACTCCACTGTCCACCTTTTTAATCCACTTCCCACAACTGATTTAGTTTCCCCTGGTGTCCCAGCATTGCATCAGTACAGGTGGACTAAGTTATTCAGTTTGCACTGAAAGGGAGAGACAGGCTTGGTTGAGACATGGAACTGTGACTGTCTCCTGAGTCAGTTGTCAAACAGTGGTGTATGTGATTTGTAGATGATCTGGGACAGTTACACACTTGTCATACATCCTATTTAGCCTGCTCTTTGTCACTAGTGATTCAGTTCCAAAAGGCTTAATGTTTAAGTGATGAAGTGTTTAACTTGTACATCAGTGGAAATATGAAAACTTCAAATGTTTACTTTTTCTCCTTAAGTCTCCTTGTTACTATGGTAGAGAAAATTATTGAAGCAGACAAGATAAGATAATGCACCACACCATATAACCCACAATCACAGACCTCTTATCTGAAACCAAATATTTGGCCGCAGCTGTATGAGTGTGCTGCCTACTGAGTTGTTTTGTTTGTCTTACACAGATAAACGTGGAAGGATTTGACCGTAGCCACAGACAGACCATCTTTCATAACATAGTGACTTCTGCGGTAGCTCTCACTTCCTGTTCCATCTTATAGGATTCAGTTATAGAGGTTAAAGGTTTAAACCGATGTTCATTACTGCGTGAGTTAACTGATGTGGTACTACGAGGCACAGCTTTTTATGTCATTGCTTCCAAAGTCCTGTTGATTTTATTCTGATTTTGTTGTCAGAGCTTTGTTGTTTGTTTATTTATGTACCTGCATGTTTATAGTGTCTAGGTTAGCCCCCAGTAAGTCCGTGATGGGCAGGAAAAAAAAAAAAAAATCTGAGATGGGTATGTTCTATATAATATCATCTGTTGAGAAGCTGTTCAAGTTTGTTAGTTCAACTACAGAGCCTTCAGAGCAGATTTATTCTCTTTTTCTTTATAGATGAGATTGCTTGTCTAAGCCTTTTTTTCCCTCATACTCCCCACAAAAAGCGTCCATTTTGATTTACTTAGTAATATCAGTGTGTCACAGGAAGCAGTCTTTATAATCTAAAAGAGGGAAATGGCCTTGTAATCTAATGGCCTTGCTTTACTTTATAGGCCAAAAAGGTCAACAGTTAGTGACGGTACAGCGAGTGACTGGGACACACTAATGGTCTTAGATGAAGCAGCACTACTCATGCTGCTGTGAGTGATGCCATACAGTCTAAAGCTATTAGCTGTAGAGTGTTCAGGAAGCTACTGGGCACCGTCCTTTTGAGCAGTCAATAACCATTCGTTGTGACATGATATTACACCACTGTCAGTTACTTTAAATGTCCATGTCAGTAATAGAAGATGTCATCTAGAGAAAGCTGTGTGGGTTAACTATAATTAGCCTGTGGTAGAGCAGCGTTCTGATTCCTGCACTGACTTACAGTTGGTCTATTGTAGCCTAACATTATTACCACCCTTCCCGTGTTAAAGGTTAAACATGAGCTGAGTGGAGCCAGGACAGTTCAAACACCACAGCTTGTTTCAAAATCGAAGCGCTAGAGCTGAAGTAGTTCATAGATTTGCGGTTTTTCTCTGGTTTATATCATAGTAAACTGATCATTTTTGGAGTGTTAATCGGAAAAAACTGTGATTCTGTGAAATTATTACTGACATTTTAACTATATTTGTGACAGTTTATAGATGTGTGTGTGTGTGTGTGTGTTTGTGTGTGTGTGCGCACGTGCATGAAAGCATCATATCCTGAAAGGCTTGGCGGAAACAGACAGTCACAGGCTAGGATATGCTTTTCTCTACATTCCTGTGACCGTTTATTAGTTAAAGCTACAGTAGCTAAATGAGATGCAGTTTTATAGAGCAGCCGTGCAATGAATTCTGCCCTCAAGAAGATAAAAAAAGTTCCGTTTTGTTGAATCTGTTTCAAAGATGATTCATTTTGGAGGCTGTAGTTTCTCTTCTTTCACTGACTGGAGTATGATCAAAACCAACAAAAAAAGACTCCATAACCAGGACATAACTAGCGTGCATGTGAGGATCAATAAAGTCTATAACAATAATGACCCAGTCAGAAGACGTGGGGTTAGCTTAACCAACACAAGCACTGAAACTGCAAGAGGGGTTTGCCCCATGGGCTCCTATCATCTTCGAAACAGACAGCAAATATATCACTTATCTTTGCCCTCCACCGCCTGTTCACAGAAATATTGAACTGGAGACTGCTGTATAGATTCTCCACCCACACAGCCTTCTCTGTGGATTGATAACACTGTTGTGCTTTGGTCCTCTTTGGCACAATGAAACGTGCTGTGATCCCACCCCAGGCTCTCTCTGGGAATGTGGGAATGACATGCCAAAATGGAGGATTAATGCATCTTTCGAGGGGGGCTTCTCCAAGCCCCTGTTTTGATATTGAGCCTGTGCCAGTGTCTGTTAAGTGGAGGGGAGACCATTCCACAAAAAAGAGGCCTCCCTCATATTCCTGTAGTCACAAACATACATAAATCCATGCTGGCAATCCTTTCTAAAACTAGCTAAATTATCTTTGAGCCAGTGGATGCCACAGCTCGCTATTTTAGCACAATGATAAGTGCTTTTGTGCAACACCTGGCCTGTCACAGCAGTCACTGTTTGGGTGGCAAAGTGAGCTGGCACTGGGTAGGAGCACAGGGACAGACTGGCACCAGGCCAGAACAGATGGCCATGAGTTTCACTTACAACACAACACAGTGGCAGGCAGGAGGGGAGATAACACCTCTGTCTAATAATAAAAAATCCCTGGTTCCCTAGGTGACCCGTTCAGCGCCTGCAGCCTTTTTGATTACATGTGAATCCCAGTCTGCTGAGAGACAGAGAGAGTTGTGATGGGATAGAGATGTTGTTAAACCATCAGCCCTGCTTTCTGTCTCCCTCCCTCCTGACAGAGAGCTGTAGGTGACTGGTGACTCATCCTCATCATAAGGCAAGCTGGATCCATGTGCGCTACCTACAAGGTTTAACATTTAATTACTCCAGCCTCAAATAGATTTGCATTTATTATTCTAGCACAGGAAATTAGCTAATCGTGCAGCCAAGTGGATTGGCAGTTTATGCTCGAATTTCCCCAGTAAAATGTTGTTGAATTTTGTCGTCACCTATTTGTGCCAGAAGGGAGCTTCTGCACGGGGACTCCAAGTTCCTGGCCGATTCCTGTTGTTAAAAATTTTATATTGTCACCATTAAAGATATATTCTGTTGGCTGCTTGGATAAACCTCCCTTGGGTTCGTATGATCTTTGGATGGCGTCTTTTCTTTTCTCTCTGTGCTGTTAATTTCGTCAGTGAAAAGATTGGACAAACATATTATTCAGGCAAAGCCATGAAGAAAGAGGACATCAAGCCATATAAAATTCAACCTAATGTCTTTTGATTAACAAATAATATTTTTTGTTCACCATGTTCATGTTCATCTATGCAGAATAATAAAATGTTTTATGATCATACCTTCTGTTCTTCTTTCCTCTTTAACACTTCCTTGAAAATGAATCTCTGCAGGGATTAATATCACCATTCAAACACATGAAGTTGGAACTTTTGTTGGTTTGTTACCATTTTAAATATGCCTTTAAGACCTGACACATTTCAGAATACAAAGTACTTGAATACAGTCAACATTCAAAAGACGGTATGTGCCATGATAATTGCGCAAAAAACTGTTTTGTCCTCTTTATGCTCCAAAATATTCATTTGTAAACGGACCACCCTGTGATTGCGTTTTTCTTTGTGAATCATACTTGCCTAGCCGGATTGCCTGAATGAAGTCAGTGAGTGTTGCTGAATGTCTCTCAGGGAAAGTGGGTGACTGGATATCTATTTGTTTGCTTTGTCTTTCTTCCACCTCTCTGATTCTGCCTTAGACTGATCACAATTTAATGCAACAGGACTGCTGGGAAAACTGGGTCAGGAGGAAGTTTAACAAACTTGGCTTCTGAGTTTTTGACTTCTTGTGGAGTGTCTTTATGTAGAGGCAGACAGAAGGGGGGAGTTGGTGCAGGTGGAAGGAAGGGGGATTTTTAAAGGTCATAGATTGTTGCAGACATGTGAAAGAGGCATGGAATTGAGCTTGTGTCTGGCCTTTTATTATTATCAGCTTCAGTGTTGTAAAAAGTAGAGCTGGCCTGAGTGACATCTAACTGGGACCTATACTTGTTTTTCTTATTAAAACAGTATATTTTACTTGCTGTCTTCTTTGTACCTCACCCATTCTTGATCCTAGCAACAGGGCTCTAGTAGTCCAAAAATGTATTTAACTTCTTGAGAGGCTTATGCAAGTATACTGTGTTTCTTATTGGCATCTGTTCATTATTAAATAAAAAAAGAGTAAGTCACATAAGCCTCTGTGCTCAACCTTTTAATATGCAGCAGCATGAGGACATTTTACTGCATTATGGCCTGTCAAAGGACCTGTGCTCTGTCACCTTCCGTGAGGTATTTCCTATGACTCCTGATTTACTCCTGATGGTGCATTATCTATTCACAAAAACTCATAGATTTTTCTTGGTGATGGCGAAGGGAACAAAGCTGAGAGGGCGTTTGATACTCAGGTGCCCTCTTGATTGTTCACTCACTTTCTCAGCAGTCATTGATGATTCCAGGATGTTGCCCGTTGTTATTATGATCATACCTGTAACACAAAAGAAGAAGGAAGGCACAAGTAGAAATAAAAATCAGGGCAGAGGTGTGCTGCTTTGTTGGGCATGCTTTTCATTTCCACATGCTACAGCGTGTCATGAAGGTGTGCTAACACTGTGTTAGTCATGCCACTAATCTGTTTCCTTTTCTCTCCCCTTCTCTTGTTCTTTCTCTTTTCCACAGGCTCTGCAGCCTCACACTGAAAAAGCTGGTTGTCCTCAAAGAACTGGATAAAGAGCTGAACTCCCTGTCTATAGCTGTCAAAATACAGGTGGGTAGGTTAATGTGTGATGAAAGTAACAAGCTCAGTTGCAAAATATTTGATAGCAGCATGTCACAGTCTGTGTCTGTGGCTCACAGTTTCTCGGTCCTTTGTTAAAGCAACATAATCACAAAGCCCAGATGATGATAAGACATGCTGCTAATCCTGCCGATTGATAAAAACCTCCTTAGCAGCACAGGAAGCTCTGGTGAGTCACATCCACTCAGGTGCTTTAAATGGCAAGACTAGCATTACTACTCTAAGCAGGAGCATTAGCACCCTAAGAAGGATTGTGTGTCTTACATTGATTGCTAATGCATTTCTGTAACCACGGGTAACACTGACATTTCAAGTCTTCCCACTATTTCCATATGTCGATATTGCAAAATCTATCAAATTCATAGCAACAACCAGGATTTGTGCTGGATAAATGGAAATAAAGTACGGTAAATAGGGAGATGGTGTACGTTTCAGTGTGTGAACATCTGCACTGGCACATGTGTTTGTGTGTGTAAACAACCCAATTCATTTTACAGTGACAGTAGCTGTGCTGCTCACTGAACAAGCTTACATTTTGTTATGTTGTGCTCGAATGAACAAGGTCACTCCAGTACATTTAAAACTTACTCCTCCTATACAGCAGAGCAGCAGGGCGATCACTGCTGAGCTGACTTGATGTCAGTTGTGTTTCCCTCCTTGCCGTCACTGTAGCAACACGTTCCTGTTCAACGATTACCCCATCCTTTATGTGGAATTCAAAGTATTCCTAGAACACAGAGTGAGCTTTTTGGAAATGCAGGATTCGGTATCGCCCTCTCAGAATAATGCTTGGCTTGACTGACATGTTGTTGGCAGAGATTTGGAGAGGTTGTTTTGACTTGTGAATGTCAGTGTCCTTATGTCTGTGTGTTTTTGTGTGTATGTACCCGTATGAGAGACAAGAGAATGAAAAGGAAACAAAATAATAGCGAAAAGTGAGGCACAAGTACATTTTTCTTAATCATGATTAAAATATTGTGTATGTGATATTACACACTATCACAATTATTATTTTTCAGTTACATCATAATCATGGAAACTCATACCCCTTATCCTGATCTAAAATAGTGTGGTATAAACTGCAAGATCATAGATGAGAGTGTTGAGGCTAGTAAAGCTGGTAGTGGTTGTAAAGGTGATGGTCCACTGCCTCTGGAACAGTTGATTCTGACAGAGAACGTAGACCAACAAGTACAGCTTGAGTGTTCACAAACACATTTAAACACTCTGCCCCGAGGTGACCATGTGGAAATAATTCTCCAAAGAAAAAGTAATTCTGTCTTTTTTCACTTACATTGTCCTCACCCGAAAGCAGGAAGAGTCTGTAATTTGTACCTGGAAAATTCAGTCTGAGCAAAGGCTTTTATATTTCCCACACATCAGAGAGAATCTAGTGTGTCGCTTTTACCAGCTGCTGTATTTTGCAGATGCTTTAATAAAATGCATCCTGTAGTTGCTGCTTTTGTAAGGCAGCATAGCTGTTGTGTAGTATATATTACATACATTTATAAAGGGCCTAGTGAGTAGAGAAGGTAGGCAGAAGCATCTAGTCACAACTAGTGAGCATGTTATACTGTAGACAGAGGAACCAAATACTTTGAATAGGTTTCAGTCCAGAAAGCCACTTTTTTTTATTCTCATGCCTCAGTAATTGACAATTTTTCTGGCCCACTCCCAATATTGTCCCCCTCATTATGAAATTTAATTGAACTTTTAGGCAATAGTGGGCGATTCTATTTAAAGGGAAACAAATCACTCCCCCCCCTTTTTTATTACTGTCATCCTGAAGGAGAAAGCAACCAACCAAGTGTGGCTTTATCCATGAGCTACGTTGTCTCCAGAGCGTGAAATCTCTCCATTTCTGTTGAGCCGCCCGGAGGACAGCCGAGCAAAGCTCTGTTCACCAAAGCTCCGGAACTGGAGCATTAAATGCATTTTCCAGCAGGTTTGGTTAGAGAGAACAGAGACGCTGAGGGGATAAAGAGACAGTTGGAGAAGATGACAGAGGAATAAGAGGGTTTTGTTTTCAGACAGTGAATTACAAAGCTTCATTACCGCATGTCATCGGCTCCCTGTTCTGCATACAGTGGCCATCTCTTTTCTCTCTCTGGGTCTCATCAGGTTAAGTGGCCTCCGTGCACACACAGCCCCTGTAATGGCTAACCATTTGGATGCTCTCCCAAAGCCACAGCAGTAGGGATGATGAGATTGCAGTTTAGTCTGCAGGAGGCTTTGTGTTCCCTGGGAGATAGTCTCCTTTCGCTTACCCTGGAGACTGCTGGGCCACTTCAAGTAGCTTAGGCCTCCTCACACAAACCTTTGCTTCATTCTTTACATGGGGTTGCAATATGGGATGCTGCTGCACGTGCACTACATAGTTATGCATTTTGTGTCCTCCCTATTCCGTATGCAGTTGTCCGAGGTTGTAGCCAGACACCAATGTCAGATGGATTATGATAGGAAAGGCGTGCAAGCTGCATTTCAGTGCATGCTGCTGTCCAAAGCACTTCCATTTGCAGTAGACTCAGATATGATCCAATTGTGTGTGCTTGTGTGTATGTGTGCGTACGTATCAGTGTGTGTTGGGTGAAAGCAGAAGCCTCAAAACGCCTTTAAAACCTCTTTAACACAATTGCATGTTGAGCTCTTGTTCTGACCCTGAATCACTTCCTGTCTTTGCTGCAAACAGGGGAGCCAATTTAGAGAATTTAACAAGTTTAAAAAAGTAACCTTGAGAAGAAGTGTAAAGTTGAACTCGTTTCCCACAGGCTTGTGGAGCTTGGTAGAGTAGAGGGACTGTAACATTCCCCATCTGGCCCCAGAAAGACAGTAGAGAAGCTTGTGGCAAGGGAGAGAGGGCGAGAGAAAGGGAGGGAGGGGGGCAAAGGACATTCAGTACAAGCTTTCCTTGCCAAGGCTCTGTATTGTTAATGCATGTCAGGCAGTTTGAGAGTGCTCGGCTTTTGTGCCTTGATTCATTGTACCAGTTTGAGTTTTACCCTCATTTTTTCTTTATATTCAAAACTAATGCAGCAGCTACCGTCAAGGTGCTATCAGCACATCCTTCTCTGGGGCATACTGAGCCATTAGACTGGGTAGAAAATTGCTTATTACAACTGAACACTTTGCAAGTGTCAGCAAAGCTAAATATTCTTTATTCCCATGTTCCCTTTAGTTACACATAACTTTGTTTCATGCAAAGTTTATTTTTCTTGCATTTTAAAAGCTTGACATTGCAGTAAATGTTCTTTTAAAACTTTTATTTGTCATGTAGGCTAGAGCACATTGTTTATACACTAAGACTTGGAAGTTTTCAGTCTTATGACAAATGTGAAACTGTATGAGAAATTAAATAACTGACTAATTTGACAATGATTCTGAATGAGACTGAAAAACAGGTATTATACCATCAGGCAGACGTCACCTGTTTAATTTTGTGACATAACATTCCTCCATATGGGGGTGGGAACATACATATAATGTGCATTTGTAAAAAAAAAAAATACATTAATGGTTGTCACACTGCCATCGCACATGTTTAATTGCATCACAGCCGGGTTGTTTATCACATGACCATGAGCTGGAGCACCATCTATTTTCTGTTGTTTACTCAGTACCAGTGACAAAGGAACAGAGGTAGTGGAAGTGGAGGTTTTACATTGAGACATCAGATGCAACAGTGCTTAACTTTTCTGCAAACAGTGTGATACTTATTGTCTTGTGAGGAAACACTTTTGGCTGCACCTTACACTGACCAAATTAATATGTATTATATTTTAAAACAGTAAAGTAGTGGAAGTGATCCATTTTCCAGTTGTTTGCCAAGGATAAAATTGGAAGTTAAACCCAGTTTAGTCATCTGTGAGCTTTGATTTTCATTGGAGAAGAAAATTGATTTTTGCAGTGTCAGTTCTGTTTTGCCAGACACACCGAGCTATATGCGGTCTTGCATTTGATTTTCTTCAATGCGGCTGTAAACTGTTGGTTGGTTGACTGGAATTAGTTGATTATTGGAAGCGTGAGTTTGTACTGTATGTCGTTTCTGGTGGTTGTGACAGACCCTTGTAATCCTCTTTTCTTCTGTGGATCACAAGGTGAGAGCCTTCGAACATTTGTTGGCCCTGTTTTTCTGACTGTGACTTTCTGTGGATTTTCCTTGACCTGTCTGCTCTATCATTTATCCACTCTGAGCTGTCAGGTGTAATTAGACCAAAAAAAGCGGCCATATTTGAAAATATAGCTAATGGATTCAAAATACTCGAATTGCAGTTTCAAATTACAGTTTGAAACATGCAGTGACGTTTAGATATTCTGTGCACAAAAAAGCTGTTTCAGAGCACTCATGTATGTGAAGCATCACTGCATTCTTGAATAAACTAACTCCCTCAAGTATGTTGTGATGATTCCTCAGCACGCACCCAACCATTTCATTTGGTATCTGTTACATGATTCAGCAGCTCTGATGACATTAGGATCCAGTGTCGTACCCACTGCATCGGACTAGTAAAGAGTTTCTCCCCTGGGTATTAAGCCAGATACAGGATATCCTTACTGCTCTTATTTAATTCTGTTGGCAAGTTTAGCAGACACCTGAACTAAGCTTTGAGGACTTACGAAATTTTTACAGCCGTTGCTGAGTTGCCAAATAGATTACACAACAGATGCCTGTCTTCAGCACTCACAGCTTGACATAGAATTGTGAACACAAGACTTGACAAGCCGTTTCTGTTTTCACTTTCACACTTTGATTCGCTGTTTCAAGATAATAAGAAGTAATAATAAAGAAGCTTGGTTGCAGAATTAAGCTGTAACCTGACAAGGAACACGATAGACCAAGGCAAGAAAGATAAACATGCTAAGGGCTGAGGCAGGTCCTCTGAGGACACACTGCTTGTTGGTGTCCTTACATTTGGAAGAGGCTGCCACAACCCATGGCATTTAAATCCCTGTCCTGTTCAGCCACAACAACTTGGTGCCAGCTTCCAGAATTAGCTTAGCTGATGAGTCTTTCTCAACCAGAATAGCAAGCATTAGATATTAGATAATAAAACTAAATTTACTTTCAAATTGCAGCTTGAAACATTGCTTTTAAATTCTAATGGAGATCTTTGTCTACAACATATAAAAGCTTATCAAACATATATATTTTTATATCTATCTATAGACATAGATATCTATAGATAGATATATAGATACCAAAAACGCTGAGTCCAGCAGTAACGTAAAATTTTACACAGGGTAAACTCAACACTAGCTATGTTCCTGAGCAAGTCCATCTCACCTCTATTTCAGTTGTTCTAGTAGCACTGTTCTTTACAAAGCAGAGAAGGAGTAGAGGACTGTTTGTTCTGGGCTGCCTCAAGGTGTGAATCTGCATAAATGTGTGAATGTGAAGCAGGCTGGTACTAAAATAAGGCTTGCATGCTTGGCCACTGTTGTCTGGATAGATAGAGGCTTAAGAAACAACACAAGTTGTGGGATTTAGGGGGAGTGTTTTATTCCAAAATGAGCATATTGAAACGAGCTGTGAAAGCTAAATAATTACCATGTCAGTGGTATTTGCCAGCAACCTTACTCATTCCACAGATTAGGGACGTTTTCATATCCTAGGAGACATTTCACATTTCACTAATTCCACGTAAAAAAAACACTTACACTTAACTAATGCTTTGAAATTCCCATATCTTGGGAGCTAATTGGTTAGAAATAGGCTGTTTCACAATGAAAATAAGACCAGCAGTTATGAACTCATCACTTTTAGTTGAAGAAACCTTGCAAGACAGCTCATATACTGTAGCTAGCTTAAGTGTACCTATGTTAGTGGTTGGATGATGAAATGTCAACAGTATAAACCAATAATAATAAAGTAATATATACTATAAACATTTTATATTATCTTACTAAATGGATAGTTATAATCTGTCAACTTGATTTATTTTTTTTTTTTACAAAATATATCAGTGTTGCTGGATTAATATCATATGAACCTTGAACCTTGTGTCAAAATAGGGTTAGGAGTTTGTCATTTTAATTTTGTTCACTGATGCTATCTCAATAAATACAACCTAGAAGCATTTAAAATCATATTAAATCAGTGACAGATAACGGGGTGAGCTGTCCTGAGTCTCTCGAGGCCTGATACTGACCCATTAACAGCAGGGACCAAGAGTTTCCTTCTCCTCTTCTGCGTGAGCCCGACTCTATTCAGCTCACATCTCATATGCTGCGGGTTGCCCTGGCAACCTGACCGGTGTGTGACCGGAAACGCTAATCAATTAAATGGGGTGTTCACCCTACATCTGAGTTAATAGCGGTATGCACCAGTAACTCCTGGCCTGCCTGAAATCTGAACTCTCCACTCTTTATGGTCCATTGAGGGCTCCAAGGGGCCGCCGGGCTTCATGCCTACAGCTGACTTGCATGATCGACCCCTGCCTGAGCTGGAGACCACCTACGGACCACACAGTCATCCTGGTGTCATCCTTCTGAACACCTTCCCATTCCAGGCTCTTCCTAACAAAAAATCAAAATCTCATCTCTGGTGGTGGCCTATAGTAGCGTCACTAAACAACAGATACATGACCTATAAATAAATCTAGATCCATCATTTAGACTGTTTCCCTTATTGGAATAATTTTCCTCTTCATATTTTAAGTTGGCCCGGGCTGATCACTCCCTTCCTTTTCCACCATTTAATTTTAGCAACCAGTTGCTTGCTGATTGAAGACTGTCTGTGTAATTATGAGAATTAATGTCACGACAAGACACTAACAATAGACAAGTTACCCTTGTCATATCCTATGATATGATATCTGATAGTCACATTGTTTACACTGTGGAATCATTTAATCTGCTGCTATTATTCCAGCTCTCAATGCTGCCTTGCTCTTGTTGTCATTGTTTAAGTCTATTTGAGGCATGTGTGTATTGTCCTTGTTTGTTTTAATTATGTGGGGTTTTTTTGCACACAGAACCAGGAGAAATACAATTTAGTTCTGCTGTGCACTGATGATGTGGCACATAGGGTGCTTGATAGGGACAACAATGACTCCTATGGGTCCAGAGTTGAGAAACTGAATGTGAGACCACATGATAGGATCTGTTCTTCCCATCAAGACACCATGGGGGACTGTATATTTGAATTTTGTCAAAGATGGACGTGGAGATGACCCTCTTGATTTCCCATCCAGTAGCCTATTAAAACTTGGTCTACATGGTCTAAAGAAACATGTAGCGGTCACGAGTTGTCACAGCAGTTCAATTAGTTCTAAGTGAATTTAATATTGCAAACTTCACTCTTACATTATGTGCTGTGTTTCTTAATGTAGTAGGCTAGTGGAACTAATGGAACTACAAATGTAGTCTGATCTATGCTATTTCTTCATGCAGTCACTTCACACACACACACACACACACACACACACACACACACACACACACCTACCTGTAAATCTTACTGAGGTAAAAATCAGGTTGTATATTCTTATTTCTGCATCTTTTTAAGAACACAACAAAAACACTTGTATTCTCGTTCCTCTTGCAGTCAGCTGAAGACAATATTTGATGCCATTCACATGTAAAAATCAACTGATCCAGTTACATTCTGGTTTTTAAATGCAAACTGATTTTTTTCTTGATTGTGTTATGTTGATAAAACTAAAAAATAAGTTTTTTTTTGTTTTTTTAATTTCCTGGATGTCTGATGGTGCTTTGCCTGTTTTTACCTGTTCTCTCTTTATCTGATGGAAATGAACTGAACTAAAAGAACCAGTTTAGTCTCTTGTCAGATCCCTAGTGTGCTACCTCAAAACAATTTTGTTGTTTTCATCCCAGAAGTGATGTATGTGAAATTCGGGCTAGCAGTTAAAACAAACCTGGAAGTCCCTGTGTATAATGGTGGTTAATATGTAGCATTTATAAGTTTGCTTACAAGGAAACTTTGCTCTGCTTTGTCTTTCAGGGTTCTAAGCGTCTTCTTAGATCAAATGAGTACATCCTCCCACCCAGTGGACTCATGGAGACAGATCTGGAGCTCACATTCTCACTACAGGCAAGGCCTCTGACATTATACTGTGAATTCTCACACTGATATGGCAGGTCCTTTGGAGTTAGCTTCATTTCTGATAACAAAAGAATATTCATGCATATTTATACTTGGGCATTTACTGTATTTTATGTAGGTTATATCAGGATAAGTTATTTAAAATCTGCCGATACCACACATGTTATTTTGTGGTTAGAGGAAGTGTTAATTGTTGTTATAGGGGGCAGGAAATGCTGTTGTTTCTGTAGCTGATAATGATGGTTTTCCAAGTGCAGCCTTACTCTGTACAGAAATTAGTCATCACCAAAGTTACTGAAGCAGACATTTTTTGCGCACTGGAATAGCTAGAGGTGGCTGTAGAGGTGAACTAAGCCAGACTAAGGTGAACAAGGTGTGGGAAAACAGACATGATAGCTAAAAATGGTTCTGCAGCTGTGTGAAGCCTTGAAAAAGCATGTGCACCATTGGACAGTTTGATCTTACAAGCTATTGTTGTGTGAATATTATAGAGGAAGAAGGCAAGAAAAGTCATTGTGGAGATCAAGTCCCGGCAGTCAGAGACAATATGATTCAAGAGGAAACAGACAAGAAGGATGAAAAGAGCAAATGTGTGGAAGAAACACTAACAGTCTCAGAGAGAGATGTGGTTCTGAAGTGAGGTGCAGAATCGTGGTGAAGGTTCACCAACAGTTCAGCCACAGTCGAGCAGGCAGACAACAGAGAGGTTTTTTTTATATTTCAGACAGAAAGATTGCAGAATCTCACACCCACCATGTTGGTTCATGTCTGGCATCTGAGTACAGGGACACTGCCTCTGCATCATCACTTCACACAGTTCGATGCAGACATTACTCTGACTACAGACAAATCTTCTGACACAGTGAAGTATTCAAAGGGCAGAACTTTAAGTCTTGCCTGGCATCTGAGTAAGCCAGAAGGATTGTAAGAAGTTACTGGCTGGTGAAACATGGGAAATGTCTGATTTTAATAATATGGCCTAGCTACGCACTATGCTTCATTTTATGGTAATAATCTGTGGCACAGATAGCCAGTCGTCCACTAAATCAGTCACAGAGAAAATACTTTGTCTGGAAATAAATAGCATCAGAGTACTCATTCAAACCCAAAAAGCTTGAGAAAGTCTTGAAAAAAGTGGGCACCAGCTCTTCACTTACACAAGATGCTGAAGGACAGAGAAATCTCGAGTAAGCCTTTAGGTGCCTTTTGATGTGATGTAAGGAAGAAGGTTCTTCTTTTTCATTGAAGAATTTGTTTTCTTAGGGAGCAACAACTCTGCATGTGGGTTTCCAGCCAAAGGCTGATGAATATATCATGCAGTCTGCATTGCTTATCTGACTTTGTTTTTGTTATTTCAGTACCCTCATTTTCTGAAGAGGGATGCCAACAGACTGCAGATCATGCTGCAGAGGAGGAAACGCTACAAGAATCGAACCATCCTGGGCTACAAAACTTTGGCTGTGGGAGTCATCAATATGGCTGAGGTACAGTGTAGAGCCTCATTTCATGTCTCATTGTCAGCCATTTCATTTCTCTTTAGAAACACATCATTTTGCTCTGAGCTTGTAATTGCATTCTGCTGTTCTCTGACAGTGACTGACATGGCTATTAGTGTCTTTGTGCCCATGTCTTGTTTGCCAAAGAGAGCGCCTCTTGTGTTACACATCATTTCAGATGATTCATGCTCATCACACATACTGCCGTGTGAGATTATGGGCCGTCTGGATCTGGCTTCACATGCACATATAAAGCCCGGCGTGAATGTTTTTTTTTATGTAAATATACAATTAAATTATTTTTTACTAGACTTTGATCTTGATCCAGTGGGGGATTTAACACCTATGTCAAGATGCCTTTTATTTTTTTTAAATACCTAAAATTACGGTGGCCCCTGAGTGTCAAAACACAACAACATATCACAAAATACAACCTTTCAGATTACGGAAAAGGTGGGACAACACTCCTTGTTTGTGATTGAACAGAACTCAAATCCCTGGCCACAATTCAATGTCATTTCCTCTTTCTATTGTGTAGTACTCTCAGCAGTGTCCTTGCACGAATTTTAAACTGAGTTTGAAAGGATGGAAGAGGAGATTGACATCATAAGGGAATATTTTAAGGGCATTCATATGATATTGTGCAACGACACACTGCAGTGAAGGAGTGCGAGCAGGAAATTGACTTGTCAAGACGTAGCTTTTTCAATAAAGTCAAAGGTCTGAACGATTGGCCAGTTCGTCGTCTAAGCGACTTCCAGTTCAGAGCATCCCTGCAGCTCATCCAATTTAGCACCAACTCCACCGTAATACATCAATTGAATAAAGTCTGAATTGACTTGGTTTCTGTCCAATCACAGATAAGAAATGTTTTCCCACCCTTTGCATAATCTGAAATGTTGTGAAATGTGTTTTTGCTCTGACCGTCAAGGCTACCGTACAAAGTGGCTCTACTTGCTTTGCTTACCGATGCCTGTTGTCAGTCTGGAGGTCACAAAGTAAAACTGTTGGTTGCTGTTAATTGTGCCATTCTGTGGTTCATTCACTCGCAACAACCGGTATTTGAACTGAGCACAGTGGGGTGTTTTTAGGCTTTATACAGCAGATACAGATCATTTAAAATGCTTTGCTCAGGATATAATCAGTTGGGTGTTTGTCTGGAAGCAATACTGAGATACAGACATAGATTTAGATGTAGATATTGAGCATGATGCTTATTGGAACAGAGAAACACAGGTAGCTTTTCACCAGTTCTAATTACAGCAGCTGATGTGTGATCCATGCTCAGCCAAAGTTGCTTTCCTGCAGTAGCCCGAGGACAGCAATTGACTGACATCTGAAAACAAGACTCCTGTATTATTGCGTTTTAAAGCACCACTCAGCTTCTGTGCTGCTTTGGTGCTCGCTGCAGAGAAACAACCCACAGACTTCTATGAATAAAGCTAGATTGGCCATTATTGGATCTTGTTGGGTAATTATGTTGTCATCTGCTGTACAGTAAACTCTCTCGTGCCCTCATTCTGGATCTGTTGGGACGTTATGTGGGAGGAAGTCACTTATTAGACTTTGCGCGGCGCATTCAAGTGCACCCCTGCCAATGTTTGAGCAAAATGAACCCACTCCCCATACAGTGATTCATCAAGTGAAATATTGAAATTACCCCCCAGATAGTGCTTAGAACGAAAGCCCATGCCTTCTCATCTGATTCAAAACAGTTTATGCAAACTGTGTTATACTGTTTCACTGGATGCTATGAGCAAATTGGCTTGGCTCATTTAGACATTCAGAATGTGAAAGCAGTATTGTGTTAATGAAGATTTATTTAGAGATAGCATAGCTGGCAGCTTGTAATCATTCGGTAAATCTCGAGCATAAAGGAGTGTAACAGACGCTGTGTGACTCTGTCTGCTGGATCAGTATTAGCTCAGTAAAGAGAGAGAGACAATTCTCCCATCCTGCCTGACTAGTGAAGAAATATTTGTTCCATGCTGCTTTGACGTGGCTCAACTGACTGATTGAAAGATGCAGGAATTATACAAGACATGAAGGCATTTCAGCTAAAGAGGACTTGGATGTTGAGACAGATGGAATCTATATATCAAATCCTGTGTTGTATTTATTCAAGAAGAGATAATATTATCAGGGACCATGCAGGGGAGGGATAGCATTACACTAAAGTGTCTTATATAATTTTTTTTTTTTTTTTTTTTTTTTTTTTTTAAATTCAAATGGATTCTTAAAATTAATGCCCGGCCTCAATGTTAATCTTCCTGTGTCCAGGTGATGCAACACCCGACAGACGGAGGACAGATTCTGGGTCTCCATAGCAACGTAAAGGAGGCGCCAGTGCGTGTGGCAGAGATCAGCGTGTACTCTCTGTCCAGCCAGCCCATCGACCACGAGGACGGTAGCGGCCAAGCTGGCCGCAAGACCAAAACCTCAGGTGGGCACAGCTATCTCCCGTCCCCCTACGTGGGTCTGTTAGACAGGCCTGTATCCATGCTGCCTGGCCAAATCCTGTATGTAATTTCAGCCGTCACCCCGGAGCCAGCCCTCCCTGCCCAGGCCTCTCTCTTCCCTCCTTCCACATGGCTTCTATTTCCCAACTATGGACCGAATAAACTCTATTAATCCCAGGCCAACCTATGGCCAAGGATATGTTTTTCTCTTCAGCTACGGTTGTAATGTTGTTTGAGAGTTGAACAGATGTAGGGCCTATTACCTTACACTGCTTTAATTCTGGGCAAGGGGCGGGGGGTTGAAATATTGGGCCCTGCTTGGACTCCATGCCTTCATCCTGCTATGCTGATCCTTTGCTGTTCTGGATGTTATTAAGGAGGCTGCTCAAACATTACAGATGAGCTCATGCACCAAGTATTAAACTTGTGTCACTCTCAGGGAAGGAAAGATGTTTATCTTTCTCTTCTCTGCAGTGATCCTTAATAACATCCATCCCTTTTAGGAAAATAGAACAGGATGTTTCACAGTCAAAAGGATGTCTGAATTAGCTCTTAAAAAAAAAAAAAGATCTTCCATCACCTGATCTGTCCTCAGCTGTCAAACGTGCAGTAAAATCTACCTCTTTAGGAATGTGGCTGTTCAAACCACTAAAGTCTGCTATTGCAAAAGAGGGATAGTAAAATGTTTCAACCGCTAAAATGTCATTAAAAATGAATTAGAATGTTAGACATGGATCACAAAAAGAGCTCTGAGGTCTGATTTGCATATAATAAGAGATTTATCACATTTCAGCAGTCCCATTCAGCCTTTAATTATATGCTTAGAAAATGTTTTGCATCACTATATTTTTTTCATTATTCTTGCCAAGTAGTCAAAACAGGTCATTACTGATGAACCGAGTAGAATAGAACAGGAAATTAAGCAACTTTATTCACACAAGATGGAAAATTATCTGTGAGCTCACCCTGTTATTTATGGCAAATATACAGTACACTGAAATTGTAATAGAATTACACTGTTTTGTTTAACACCGTTCCAATGGCAATGTTAGAGCAACATTTACTGAAGAAGTCAAGATTTCAAATTGAGTTTAGGAGGCTTGATTCAACCCAGAACAAATTGATTCCTATAGGGATTCTTTATTCCAAAACAAAACTGCGTTTGAGTTTCAGCACTAATAAGGCTTTTTTGTTCACCATGTAAAAGACCCATCTGTCTCAGTCCGAGTTTTAAAAAGATGTGTCTGGGGGAAACTTGCAAATTTGAATCTGTACAGATGTACAGCTTCCCAATGTAATGCTGGAAGTGTATCCCTATATTCTTATGTTTGTCTGTGTGTGTTTCTGTGCTTGCCTGCCTCAGACCGCTCCCCAGACATGGATAATTATTCTGAGGAGGATGATGACAGCTACTCGTCAGAGCAGGAAGCCAGTGATGATGCTGTCCACGGGCAGGTTAGTGCCAGAAAAGACGTAGGTGTATACAAATCTGCAGTACCCAGTGAGATGAAATACATATAAGGAATTCAGTAAATAAAATGTCATAGAGCTAAACTAAATTAAAGAGTTAATGCTGTTAGTTTAAGAGATTTCAGATACTTTATCCACCTTCTCTGTATTTTAGGATCTTTATGATGAAGACGACGAGGTTAGGAAGCCCAAGAAGGCCCGGAGGAAAATGATCCGAACCACCTCCATGACCAGGGTTAGTCGCCTCCTTATTCCACCACATGGTCTTTTATGCTCACCAATCATTGACTACAAGAATAACTCAAGACCTGTGTTTGCTCCCGTACAAGCTTTTAAGAGAAAGTACACACTGTGTTCCATTTGTTCAAGCCATTAGGACGATGTGGATGAGCATGTAAATGAACACTGTGGGTTCACTGGGCTGATTATAATGGTCTTTACATAGAGTGGCTGTGAATGAGTAATCCAGTGGACAGTTACTGGGAGAACTGATAAGCCCGAGCCCAGCTGTCATGGTTATTTAATCATGACAGCTATTCCCTTTCAGGAGGGCTTTTTTCATCATACTTGCATGTTTTGTTTTTTTTTTCTGTTACAGCAACCAAACTTCAAGCAGAAGTTTGTGGCCTTGCTAAAGAGGTTCAAGGTGACAGATGAGGTGAGTTGCGAAACGGATAAACGGCCTTTGTTTTGATTGACGCCCAGGAGATCATGTTCAATGTCAAAGCAAACCATGTGGTGAAATTTAGAGGGGACGGTATCCTCCTCAGTGCACCCGCCTGGAATTTCTCAGTCCTTCTGTTGTGACGCCTTTAGGAAGTCAGCTGTGAAACATATCAGTTATTAAAATAACCTTGGGGCAGGAGAAAATAATATCAGTACTGACTGTCTAAACAGAACTTTGCTACATCTGTGCTAATGTGCTCCTGACTGGAGGAGAATTGCCGGTGAAGAAATCACTGCCACAACAGAAGTACAAGCATCATTAGATCAGCAAAGATGTACGAAAGGTTATTTTTAACTTGGTAGGTTTTCAGACTGAGTGACGATTTGCTTTTCACTCAACCCTTAAGGTTTATTTTTACTTTAAACAATCTGCATCAAGAGACTTGTGTAAGTGATTTAACCTAGTGATGCTTGCATCACTAGGTTAAATCACTAGGTTAAATCTGGGCCATCAGAGTTGTGCTGGATGGTTCTGGAAGCTCCAGGTGGCCTGATGATCTTTTATCACATTCCCTGTCTCTAATCCAGGCATTGTGCAGGGCTACAGCTCTATAAATACATGGCCAGGAGGAGGAGAGGGGACAGACTGTGTTTATCTGCTCCCTGCCAGCTCCTGAACTTATGGAGTGGCATTAATCACCTGATTAGTCCACCAGCCTGGCTGTGTGCAGTTCCTATGATATACATCCCCACTGTGCAGCTGGCAGATCAAGGCTCGGCACCTTAGCTCTCCTCTAGCACTCACTTATACCTTTTAATTGGCCTGCTTAGGACCAAGGCAGGGATGTATTTATAGCATAGATTTCTTATTTTACAGCCGTCACTGTTCTCGTTCATTCTTTAAGCCCCATTAGCCCAGCTGTTAAAGTGATTAGCTAATGCGCAGCACACAGTCACTCCCTACACTTATTTAATCCGTGGCCATAATTACAAATGCGTGATTACAGTGTGCTGATGTGTTGAAGATGTATCTATCCTGTGCGACAGGTCCTGGACTCTGACCCAGTAGACCAGACCCAGGAAGTGGAGGAGGATCTGGATTTACTCTACGACAGTCTGGAGGTGTACAACCAGAGTGACAGTGGGCCAGAGATGGAGGACAACGAGAGCGTCCTGAGCACGCCCAAGCCCAAACTCAAGTATGTCTCTAACCTTTTTAGACTAGTATTTCTAGATAGTGATTTGTTATATGTATATGGTTTTAGTCTGAAATTGAAAATAAGTTTTCCACGTTGTTGATTTTTGAGTTGAGTTTTCTTGAATTCAGATCTTTGTTTCTGTTTCCAGGCCGTTTTTTGAAGGAATGTCTCACTCCAGCTCCCAGACAGAAATTGGAAGTATACACAGCCAAAAAAGCCAGCAGAGAGAGCTGTCATGTCCTGTAAGTTGATCACCAGGCACACTGTTAACAGGCCCCTCTATGCCTTTCAGCCCCTGTTTACCCATAAAGTTCTGCCTCTTGATTGCTGAGAGGTTTTTTTGTTGTAAACAGTGTTATGTAATGGAATTGCCCCTGGTTAGTGTTTAAAAGTCTGGGAGTCCTCTGTGCTTATTGTGGTTCAGGGATTCCCAAGGACCACGATACTACAGGCAAGATATTCTGAGCATGAGCGTAATGCAGCCGACCAGCTCCCACCCCTGCAAAATAGGATGGGGCCTATGGTCTTTACCCTATTCACCCCTATAGCCCTTCAGTATTTATAGGGACTGACACTGAATGACCTCTCCACCACCATCAGTGCGCACGCACACACACAGACACAAAAATGCTCCCATGCTCAGGGAGAAGATTGGATGTAGCAATCCCTGAACTCCTACTCAGAGATTTATGGCCCATTGGAAACAACAAGGGCAGAAAAAGAGAGAGACATGTTGAGTCTGATGGTGAGAGAGGGAGTGCTGTTTATAAATATCTGGGAATCCATTTTAGTCCGTAATAAAACAGCCTGGAGCATTTCAGGCTGCTATAGCCTTCCATTTTGCTCAATAAACGTCTCCAGTTGAACTTCATAAACATGTCTTGGAGAAGAAATGGGAAGTCTTTCATCTAATATTGAAATGAATTAAAGTGGGTGTTACAAGATACACTTTTAGTCGTGTAAACTTGAGCGAACAAATGTGTCAGATATGCTTTTGGGGTTTATATACTAGAGCGCAGCTCAAGTGAAACGTATAGAAGCTGTTGGAGTTATTTCTACTTGCCAGCTCGGCCACTGTCACCCAGTTCGACTGTGTAGCCACCACTGTGAAATTGGTCAGTTACGGATCCTGAGAGCGGCCAGTCTTGTCGAGAGCAGATGAATCGCTGCCTTAGAAATCCCATTTGGAGCTGTGTGATTTTGTCACTTATATAAACCAGAGAAGTGAGCTCCATGGTTAAAATGTCCTAATATGTGTGTGTGCATGTGTGCTTACCCTGCAGAGTGGAGACTTTCTGACCGTGGACAGATGTAAAGTGCAAGGGTCCCGGTATCAAGATGACAGCATCACAGATACAACTGTTGGGGTATGTTTTTGGAACAGTAGTAGTTTTTTTTTCTTTCACTAAACCCCCCTGAGCATCTCTTTCTCAGATTTTTCTTTTCTAACCCCCTACCCTCTCCACTTGAGTGCCCTTTCCTCCCATGGGTCTTACTTTTTTTTCCGAGAGAGAGAGAGAGAGAGAGAGAGAGAGAGAGCGTATGTAAGGGGAAGCAAACCAAACAACACAGTCATCCATTATGGATCAGTAGAGCAGACAAGGCAGCTCCATGCTGTGTAAGTCGTGACTGATGAGGATCGAACCAGAGGTGTTTGTGTTTGTTGCTGTCTTTGTGCTGTCGGGCCAGTCTAACCTTGTTCGTCTAACTCTGGCTCCCCCTCTGAGCTCAGGGCAGCCAGCTCGTCCCACTGTTCTGCTAACTCAGTTCAAACTGAATATCTGAGCTGCAGGAGCATTGTTTCCCCAGCCACCTGCTAAGAGACCATTACTTTTTATCTCGTCTGTCATGGTGGGCTTGCATCATTATCTCCAACCTTAGCAGCTAAGCTCCCTCTCTTGTCCTTAAAATGAAGGCTGTGGATGCACCACAGACTGTACCTGAAGCCAGGGAAAGAAACTGTAGTTTGATGGGACATGACAGTGTCTGTGTTGTATGATAAACATCAGTATTACCCCCCCCCCCCCCACCCTTTTGGTTCAGGAGCCAGAGACTGATGACAATGGGCCAGGGCCCGGGGAGGTGAGCAGCTGGGATGTCAACACTGAACGGATGGCCAGCACAGTTGGCAAGCTCTGCAAGACGGAGTCCCAAAACCACATGTCTCCAAGGTAAATTGCTGATCACTACATCTGGAAACATACATGCAAAGTAGTGTTATGTCATCAGTTATGTACACAAGTTACTTTAGATTTTTATCTTTTTAATATGTAATTTGGAATGAGTGCTTTCACAGCAGTTTTTATGAAATGTTTTGTTATCCTCTGAGTCTGTCAGCTTAGGTTCCTTGCTCTGTTTGTGATGTATTTTGAGCTCCTTGCGTTTCGTCTCCTCCTCAGTAAAGTGGAGAACAGGCTGCAGAGGCGTCCTCGCAGCACCTCCATGAAAGACAGGCAGAACTCCAAGGCCCAGAGCGACAGGACCAGCAGCATGGAGAGCGAATGCTCCCCAGACTCGCGACTCATAGCACAGGTAAACAAAACACAGATGTAATATCAGGTTGCAGATCTCCTTTTTTTTTTTTTTTTAACAGATGTTTTGAGTCCAGTGGAAAATGTGCTGGCTTGTGTCAGTCTCAGACTCTCTGCTTCTCATTTGCTCCTCAAAGGTTCCCAGGAAGTCTGTGTACGACCAGCTGAACCAGATCCTCATCTCTGACGAACGCCTACCAGAGAGCATCATTCTCATCAACACCATGGAATGGCAAGGGCAGGTGTGTGCTTTTCTATACATAACACATCAGTCACAAGCTCCTTGCCTTCATCTCTTCATGTATACAGTAGAAACATTCAGGTCAGCTCTAGCTTACTTGCTAGCCATGGTAAAGCGTCTCCTTGCATTATTGCAAAAAGGCCAAAATACAAAAAAAAATTATTCAGAGGCTGTACACTCTGTGTAACCCTGTAGCATGTTTTTTCCTGCTCTCTTTCCAACCCGGCCTCTTCTATGTCCATTAACTCATCGTGTCCCTCTCACGTGTGTTTCTGTGCAGTATGTAGCTGAGTTGCTCCATGAACAGGGCCAGCCCATTGTGTCCACCTGCTCTGCTGCCGATGTTCAAGCTGCCTTCAACACCATCGTTACTCGCATCCAGAGATTGTGAGTCGTATACATACATACATACATACATACATACACACGCATTGGTTGAATGACACAAGCCATCAGAAAGCGTGACCCCGCTGTTATCTTGGAGCAGTCCTCGCCAAACTATGTATGTTTGTCGTGGCTCACTGCCAAAGAATTCCATGGCGCTGCTGAAGGGCTGGCTGTCTGTGAACCATTCTATCAAAATGCATCTGTTGTCTCATGAAAAGCTGAAATTCAACCTTTTCTCTTTTTCTTGGATCCATCTGCTCGGCCGCCTTCTCCCCAGGAAGTCATGTCAGTGGGAGATGAGGCAGCCTCGGTCTGCTATGCTGCTTCTGTTAAACCTGTTTTCTCTTTAATCCAGCTGAATTGCAACTTTTCCACTCTTTCCACACCTGCTCCTCAGTCAACCTGTTTGCTCCAGCTGGGGCCATGTCATGTATAGCCATGCACATCTCTGTTGTTAACATGCTCGCTCAGTGCTGTCGCTGCTTCAGCTTTCTGCTGGCTTTTTCCTCGAATGTTGTCACTCCGTGTAAACGGAGCTTTTTAAACCCATAAACATTAAGGTCTCGTTCTGCTATTGGACAGCCTTTACTATCTCAAATCCTGAAGCAGTTAGCTACACAGTCTAAAGCTGTTGCAATATTTTGTTTAACTTGAGGAGACTTGCAAATACTGGCATGCACGCGTTATTGCAAATGATAACATATGACACAGTCTGGTGCTCAAAAAAGGCAAGACCGGTTTCAGACCAGGAAAAACCCTGTCAAGATATAAATCTCTTTCAGACACTCGTAATTTTTCGTGCATGCCCTCTCTGACCCACATCTTTCGATGATTTGGATCTCTCTCTTAATTATTCACTCCTCCTCTCCTCATCTTAACCCTTGCAGCTGTAACTGCAACGCACAGACGCCACCGACAATGAAGGTGGCGGTGGCAGGCGATCAGAGTTACCTCAGCACCATCCTGAGGTTCTTTGTGGAGCAGCTGGCCAACAAGACACCTGACTGGCTCAGTTACATACGCTTCCTTGTGATCCCCATAGGTATGTCAGCCAGGATTAGTACACATTTTATAGCAGCCTAACATGCTACATATTTTCAGCTTTGTTGTGCATGTAAACATTTCCCTTGTACAGGTTCTCATCCCCTGGCAAAGTATGTGGCCTCCTTTGACAGCAGGTTTAACAACATCTTTATGGACACTGCATGGAGGGAGCTGTTCTGCAGGACAGAACGGCCCGCAGCAGGTAGGACGCATAGCTCTGATGTCTGGCTGCAACGAAAGCCTGTGTTTCTAATGTTCAACCAACTTGAAAGGGAACGAAATGGGGTCAGAGTACGGGTCAGTGGCTCATGTATGGGAAGAACAGAATTTTTCCAATTGCAAAAGACAGCTACAGCTTGCTTTAGTGTAGCAAATAGCTCTACATCATGGCACAACTCCTCTTCCCTGTGAACTGTCTTCGAGCAGTCCTCGCCAAACTACGTATGTTTGTCATGGCTCCCGACAATCTGGTGGTGAGAACCACCAGATTGTGAGAACTCTGACTCACATATTTTCCCCAGAGGTTCTTAAAATTGATCGTAATATTTAAAACAAAGACATTTCTTGTTGAGAAACATAAATCACCATAAGATAATATATCCAGTTGTTTTTTTTTTTTCAACTTTCCACATGTCTTTCCACATGTTTTAGTGTTAAAGCTTATTGCCATTTGGCATTTACAACCCATAAATTTAATACCAGCAAAATAATAAATTCTGGGATTGATCCAAGTAGCTGAAATGAAGACGGTTGAATTATTAATCTGGCTATTTTCAGACTGTTTTGTGGAATAGAACTGAAATTCTTTTCTGTTGAATTTATTTTACACCCACTTGCAGTTTGTAAGTCTTACAATTATTAGCTTACTCACCATGTTTAAGCTTCTGTTCCCATCCGTTTCTTCAATTCTCACTTGTTCTGCCCAGACAAGCCTGATAATCTTTGCCCATCCCCACCCTATTAATTCACTTAATTTACTCCCCACATGTGCAAGAGTCATAGTCTTACACACCATGTTGAATCATCTGAAAAGGGGTTGCCAGGAAAAAGATAAACAATGTAAGAAAGTGATAGGTCCTCCGTCTTTTCCCCATTATTTCTTATATCCTCGACATTATCTGTCACCTCAGTTCAAAAGGTAGTGTTTGGATAGAAATGGCTGTGGATGCCTTCCTCTTTCTTTGCAATAGGTCAAAAATAAATGAACATTTGAAGTTGCCAGAAATGTGTGCCAATCTGCATGTGGCCCACAGGCCTTCTGTTTGACACACAATTTATCTTGTACGTCGTATGGCTGACTTCACCCACGTTTTAATGGCATTTTACACTCAGCACACCCGTCTCCTTAATTCTGCGAAATGTAAATGATTAATGCACAGTCTTCCAGCGATCTGCTGCATGTGAAAAATTAGCATTCGCATCAATTGTCTTGCAGCTTGTTAGTCAGACACGAAACAGAAGACGCATGTTGTTAACAATCTGTCTCTCTGCTCCCTGCAGATAACATAGATGTAGCAGGACGAGTCGTTCAGTATCTGGCCGGTGCCAACGTGTCCCACCAGTTCCCCATCTCAGAAGCTATGCTCACCTACAAACAGAAGAGGTAAACTAACTTTGATTATTAAAGTCTGAGCATACCTTCGTACTGCATATTGTGTGTTTGCACA
Organism: Toxotes lorentzi; assembly: GCA_037833715.1. Classification (NCBI taxonomy): domain Eukaryota; kingdom Metazoa; phylum Chordata; class Actinopteri; family Toxotidae; genus Toxotes; species Toxotes lorentzi. Next base: position 16,851,046 of record JBBMJY010000003.1, read on the forward strand.
TATATTTTTGTGTTTTTTGTGCTCTGTGCATGTCTCTGTTGGAATGATTTCTAACTTGTTCCTCTATTTTCGCTTATTTAAAATGACTCCTCAAAAAGATATGGCTACAACTGATCAGTACGTCATTAGGTCCTCAGCACCTCAAGTGAATATCAGCTGAACTGCATGAGGAGGAAGATATTTAAATGCGTATGCATGCATGGAAGTATGCACAGCCATATGCAAGCATGCAGGTTGCAAGTCCAGAAGATGCAGGTTCTTGGTCCATTTCGAGTTCAAACGCCTTTATGGCCGATTAGTAAATTTGACAGACCAGAGATTAAATTTTCAGATCAGCACAGGTCTGTTTGGACAAAGTACCACATTGACCCAGTCGCCTCACAAACACAGACGCACTCTGCAGACAGTCCGTTGCATTTCTATGTGCATTTGCTTGTTTTCTTTCTGAGGTTTGACCAAACGCTTCCCCTCTTTGTAACAGTGGCTTCCTACTGGTCAGAAGGTACTAAATACAACACACAGTTTTAACACTGTTGCATTCCTTCTTCCCCCTTTCCCCTTTGGTTTGCATTCAAGGAAAAGGAGTTTGTATTTTGATTTTTACATCAGGTATCTAATTCGACTCTTGTTTTGTTTTGCCCTCTTTATTTTCTCTCCTCCATTTGGCTTGAGCTCCTTGCTGTGTCTAACATTTCCATTTTTACACTCGACTTCACTTTGCACTCTGTCCTGACTTGTGTCTTTGGTTTGGTGTGTCTTCGATTCTGACTCTGTCCTCTGTGTTGTTGCTGTGAAGATTTGCCTAACAACCTCTAAAACAACCCCCAAATATTTCCAAAGTGGGATGGTTTTCTGGCTCGTGCATCCAGCAATCTCAGTGTCATAAGCCATGTTAAATGAATAGATGTCATGAGGATGACCCACTAGCTAGTTGTTACTAAGAAAAGAGAAGTATTGGACACACAAAGTTAGTAACTGATTTATGTAACATCACTGAAATATGATATAATACAACACTGTTGCCCAAGGTGGTGAGATTGCTGGGGACTACTGTCCCGTATCTGCACTGGAACAAGAGCCAGCAGCGTTCCTCGTCCTTCCGTTGTTTGCTGTGGGTGCAGTCTATTTTGCAGGCTCATGAAAGACTGGGAGAGAAGCACAGAGTTTCGCTGTTGGTTGCTGCATGTTAGAGGACGTCTGCAGTAAAACGACACTTTCCCAGCTCTTCCTCTCCGGGTCGTTCGGTGCATTTCTGCTTTTTTTGAATCCGTCGTCGTGGCCTGCATGTGCGCTAAACTTCAGCTGACAGAGACTGGTGTCCTGTTCTTTCCTATCTTTGCTCAGCACTTCAGAATAGTAGGGTAAAGAAGCCGCGCTGTTACTATGGCTGAGCCCAAACTATCACTCTTTAATCCCATGTATAAAATTAGCTCTCCTACCGCAGCACTGGCTGATAAGAAAGACCCTGTCTTCTCTTTGGTTGTAAGGAGCAGTCCTCTCATACATTTCATTGTAACGTGACCCCAAGATGACCCCATTCCACCCAAGCCGGTCATGTGCCATTTCCGCTGCGATGGGACATGGTACAGGTCATGCCGCAGCCATCCCCCCTCCAGGACCATTGAGTGTTCATGTGCACCTTTGGAGTGTTGACGTGTCCAAACCCACTTCTGGTCTCACTCACAGCCTCTTTATTTTCTCTTTACAGCCCTGATGAGGACTCCTGTCAGAAATTTGTGCCATTTATTGGGGTAAGAATATTTTTTTTCATGCAAAAGTGTGAGACAGAATTGTTAGTACATTGTGTTTAATTTTATTTCACACTGAAATATTTCTTTTATTATTACAGGTTGTGAAAGTTGGAATTGTGGAGCAAAGCCTCTCAACCTCAGGTAAGAAATTTATTTTTCTTGAAGGTGTGCTGGCATTTTGACAGGTTAGCATGTTCACTGTTGTTTCCGTGCATTCATTAGATGGACTGGATACAAATTCAGAGCAGTAAAGAAGAAAATAACCCAGACACCCAAGTGTCATATTTACTTTGTTTACGTGATTATGACTACAGTTGTTGTATTTCCACACAGCCAATCAATGCATATTTATAGTGTTTAGTTTCACTTTGAAGCTTTGTGCATGAGATTATTTTCCCCCCAATTTGCAGTGGACTCAGATGATGCGATGGGGGGCAACACAAGCATCCTGTCCTCCCCAACACCCCCATCGGCTGGCCCGTATGGGAAGGAGATTGGGGGCACTCCTCCACAGTCTCCCTCTGTGTCCACCGCCCTGTCTGGAGCTGGGTACGACTTATCAACTCATCAACAAATTCAAACACGTCCCATTTGTCTTTTTCACTTTAGCTTTAGTGATGGATCAAAAAAAAACAAGTGTGTTTGTAGTGTTTCTGAATTTGCCTGTTTTCCTTTGTTAGTTCTCCATGTTCGGGCAGCGAGGTAATGGGGCTCCAGGTGGACTACTGGACATGGCAAGGGCCGGAGAAGAAGAAAGAGGGGGAGAAGAGGGACGTGGGACTGAAGAACACCCTGAAGAGTAATTTCCGTTCACTGCAAGTCAGCCGCCTCCCCTGTGGAGGGGAGCTCACCCCTCCCCCCAGCATGGCCATGACTGTTGTTACCAAGGAGAAGAACAAGAAAGGTACGCTAGTCACACTTTAAGAGTTTGCTGTTGCTCACAGTGGACAGTTTGAAAAAAGGATCAAAACCGCAGCACAGCCTGAGATTTTGTCATCTTTATTCCACACATTCTTCTTTGCGTGGTGCCTACATTACTCATAGTGCAACTCAATAGCTGACAGTTCGGTCGGAGATTCGGGTGTGGAATGCTAGTAGCAGCTTATGTAGCGTAAAGCAACTAGCCTCAAGCAGAGATGAGGAGCAGGCACTTACGCCACACAAAGAGTTTCTTTCTTATTTCAAACTTGCAGTCTTCAGACGCAGCTGACGCTGACTCAAGGGACATGACGTGAGACCATTAATCACACTTCACACCGCTCCCTCTGGAGTCACAAAAGCCTTTGAACAACTTCTTCTCACATATGCAGTATTCTTCCCCAGACCTGTAAATAGACTTTGATGTGTAGAATCAGAGGAGTTCCCCTCGAAGTACAAAAAAATAAGTGAAGAAAATGACTCGACTCACTCTCTACTTCCCTTTGCAGTGATTTTTCTCAGCAAGAAGCCCAAGGAGAAAGAGCTGGACTCTAAAAGCCAAGTGATTGATGGTATCAGCAGGTTGATCTGCACAGCCAAGCACCAGCACACGATGCTGAGAGGTAAGGCGATACAGCCCCACAGCTGAAGCTGTACTGCCATCTGCTGCTGATGCCAGGGCGCGCCTCAGTCCTGCATAGTAACGTTCATGTAAATAATGAATGATCTGCTCTTAAACAGCTGTCAGTGCACATTTTCAAGCAGGGGTTCACATGTGTATTGTGTTATTCATCTATTCATGCATTTAACTGCAATCCTTTTTTTTCATCTTCAGTCACTATTGACGGAGTGGAGTGGAATGATGTGAAGTTTTTCCAGCTTGCTGCCCAGTGGCCAACACATGTCAAGCACTTCCCGGTGGGAATCTTTGGTTACACTAAGCCCGTGTGACCCCGGCCGCCATCAACTCAACCACCACCTGACTCTCCGCTGCACTTGTCTCACCGAGAGGCTACAGAGAATTAGAGGAAAAGCCAACGGGGGCCCCCGGCAGTAATAGTTTTCCTGTGGAAATCTTACTGACTCACAGCCGTGTTCAATACACAGACTTCATGTTGTCACTTTGATGTTTTTGATGTTGATGTTGTTGGGTGTTGTTGTTGGGTTTTGTTTTTTTTTTACACACTACAGAAAGAACAAGTACTATTTTGTAAGATTTGTGCTACCGCCTCGGAGGTATTTTGAGGTTTTTGACAATTTGCCACATTTCGATAATGGCAGCTGTGTTTGCACTTTGTTTTTGTTAACATTTTATTATTTCTGTGAAATCCTACATTTATTGTTACTCTATATAGACAATGGAGGAGTGTGGTGATGATGTGCAGTGGCGTGTGTGAGGTTGTTTGAGACTGTGTTTGTGTTAGTTGTTGAAAGTTGGAATATTGCTGTGAATCTAGATGGAATCCTTCTCTTCTAACTCAGTGCTCAGTTTTCTTACTCGTCCCTTTACTTTCTCAAAAAGGTAGATTTTTATAGAAAGGAACATAACGTTCTTTTTGCCTTGTTGCTTTTAAGCACACTGTGTACCTAAAGCAAATCAAAAACAAAAACAAAAAAAAAAAAAAAAACAACTGAAGCAAGGTATTTTTGATGGTAGCTATAATGAATGTAGCTATGACACATTTGTAACATGTAAGCAGTTCATCAAATAAGTTCATTAATGTAAGTGCTTAAGATTTTGTATCAGTTTTCATGTACATTAACTGTACAGTAACATCCACTTAGAAAGCAGGGTAACGTGACACACAAAGCAACATACTTCAACAATCCCAACAGCTGAATGCCAAATTTAGTTGTGACTGTGTGAACTGTCTTATTGTTTCGAGGTCTGGAATAGTTTTTCAGTTTCCCAGCTGCAGTTCCACCCGTGTTGTAATTGGGCCTTCTTGGAGTAATTTCAGGTTATAACAGCATTTATTTGGTAAACATGGCCCCCCACGTTTAGCTAGATGTACTGGCTTACCCGGGAGGACGTCTCACAGACCTGCAGTATCTTAGCAAATACTGGATTGCTCCAGATGTGCAGTGATGTGCCAAAGTCAAGTTTGTTTTACAGTCTAACCACCAGAGCTCTTGGCTTGGCCAAACTTCATAGTATGTTACACTTACTAATATATGTATAATGTATTAGCGGTCCCTGTGGAGATCAGTATTAAGATTACTGAGTTAGTTTTGATAAAAAGATAAAAATTTACTGATTAGTGCTCCACATTTGGCCAAATGTGAACACGTTAAGCATTTACAAGACATGTGCACATCCTAACCAAGCAGTTACCGTTGTGTCCTTTAATTCAGCGTCACCGTGACTGGACATGGAAGTAGCACCTAACCTAAAACATACCGATTGGTTGGTAACTCAGTATTGTGTTATGACGAAATTCCTAATAAGAATAAGTTGGTCTGACTTGAAACATGCTTTGACAGTAGCGTCGAACGCAATGCAAGTATCGAATTTGCTTTTAAAATATGATGAAAAGTGTATGGAGTCTTGCCAGATGTCCAAGTCACTGCCTATGTGTGTCTGTGTAGGTGTGCTATATGTTTGATGGTACTCCCTGAATAGTGTTACGTGGAATTTTTGCAAGAGGAAACCTTTGGATAAAGGGCCTTCTGTATGAGTTTGTTGTTGCTTTTTTTATAAAGTGAAGACTTATGAGCTTTGATAGGCTGACTTTTTTTAGCATTGTATATAAATATACACAAGATGTACTATTGTGAATCGCAAATCCCCCTTCCACTAAATTGAAAGCACAAATAGCTTACCTTTATTTCTTGACGTAAATACCAAATATATTTACAGAACTCTATGAAGTTGACTTGTGTAATGCAAGCACTATTAGGTATGTTATTCTTATACATTTCCCTCACTTCGTAATGCACTTTCATGTGGTTTTATACACATTTTAGCTCAAATTGGGACACACGTTGGTTCTGAGGTAAAAGTGTCAGAGGTGTTATATTTGAAATGTAAACCACTACCTATCGTCAAGAAAAGGCCATTTTTATTTTATTTTATTTTTAAAATGACCTTTTGTCATGAGGACATTGTGTTAATGTCGATGGGTTCAGTCGCCCTCCGAGGTCTGAAAACCGTCGTGGCTGTCTGTTACTTTATGTTTTGCCACTTGATGCTGAAAAGCTTATTTTTGCAGCTACCACCATACCTGTCTGCCTGTGACTATACAGTCAAGTTTTCTTGTCTCCTGCTTTTTGAAGGGTTCACTATCTTCTCTTAGTCAGGAGACCAACTGGCCCTAACATATTTGTAAACTCGGGCTGTGAAGTGTTTGCTAGGGCAGAGTTGTTTGAGGGAATTTGTCATGTGAGTTAGCCTTTTAAATGCTAAATGGGCATATTGACAAGTGGATTTCAATGTATTTGACCTTGAGGTTTTTTTTTGTTTTTTTGTTTTTTCCCTAAATCTAGAGGTAGCATGGGGGTGTTTTACAAGGCTGGATCAATGAGCAGGCATGCCTACTCTGTCACCATAATTTAGCACTGCAAAAAAAATTAACTCTAACACCAGTGTTAATGTTGTTCATCTATGGTCAAACTACAAGGATTATCACATGCCATCTCATTGCTCCTGTTACTTGAAATGCCACCCAGTGTCTTTGCACAAACTATTTTAAATGACATGACAGTATTTTTAAATTTACCACTAAAAATATGGGTTACTCTGCATGTTTTACTATAGATGTAAATATGTTTTGGATTTTTATATTGTTTTGTTTCTTTCCATGCTCTCACAAGCAGTTGTGTTTAATAAAATTTTTAATCTTCTGTACAAACTGTTTGTCTTTATTCATATTTCTTTTCTCTGAGCAATCAATAATATTACAAGGCGATGATAAACAAGAGACAACAATCTCCAGTCCCAAACATGCCCACTCCTGGTGTGTTAATTAGCTGTGATTGAGGGCAGGTTGACGTAACTCTTCATCGCAGGCAGTGGTTTAATCTTGCGTCCTGCCCAGCCTCCCTTCCTCTGCCACAAGCCACTCGAAGGGCGAACGCCAAACCATCGATTGCGACCGGCTTTGCCGATGATCTGTTTGTTGTGGTCAATGTTGGATACACGTCCAACTGTTACCATGCAGGTCTCCAGTACCTGGGTGCATCAAAGATTACAACATTTAAATCCAGAGCACAGTATGATTTTTAACACAACCAGTGTAATGTTAATCCAGATAAACTCACCTGAACCTGCTGCTTTGAAGGCAGCTGAACGATCGCTGTTCCGTTTACTTTACGGAGCAAAACGCCGCTGGTGCCTGAAAAAAAAAAGTAAACGTTCAACTCAACCTTTCCGACAATGACCACATTTAACAGTGTCTACTGTTCAAATTTCACAAGGCATGCGGATAATTAATAATCCCTTGTCTCACAGGTAGTATTGCCTTATTCAACAACAATTTTGATAAATTAGTCATTAATTTGCACAAATGTCACACATTTGCTTTAAATTGTTTTAAATTGATTCTCTGGACTTTGACTGTGACAAAACATTGACCCAATGTAAAGACATCAGAACTAACTGTGAAATCATGATAGATGCACCGTTTTATTACATTTCTTGGACTAAACCATTACTCAAAAAAGTTTTGATTAATCATTCCTGAAAATGATCACTGTTTGCAGCTCTAACTGTGCACACTAAACATGTAAAGATTAGATTAAATTTTTAAGTAACATTACCTGCAGCACGAATGTACTCTGATCCCTTCCCTGGTTGTATCTCCAGGTTGTTCACCAGTGTCCCCACAGGGAGAGCTCCCAGTGGGTAGGAGTCACCTTCACTGGCTAAGACTGCAAAGTGAAACAAAGAGACATTATTTTGTGTTATACACAGAGGTTACAAACATTATCTAACAAATCTTCATCATTTCAACGCGGCTGTAGACGTGGATCTCATACCTGCCATGCGCCCAATAACTCCAGATGTTTTAATGATGTCTCCAGCCTGCATGTTCTCTGTAGCGATGATCCATCTCTTACGGCTGCCTCCAGCTACCAGAGCGATGTCAGCTGATCTGTACAGAAAGCACAGATTATGAGAACCAACTGTATGTTCACGATCTTTAATGTACGTGTTAGTAAGAGTCCCGTGTGTGATAAAAGCTGATCTAACCTGCATGGGTCGTATCGCACTTCCACAACCTTCTCTTCGAAGGGCTGGGCTTCTTTGCCTGCTTCATAGCGCAGTCTCTGGAAGTCTATCCACCGGTATCTTTGTTTATGGCCACCGCCGATGCCATATGTCCGTATCTTTCCTGTAAAGAAGAGAAAAAGAGATGAACAACTCTCATTCTCTCTGATTGACGAGTTACATGGAAAACTGAGGGAAATGCATTCTTAGGTGATTCTCATAAAAACTATCAAAACAATCTTTAACTATCAATAAAGATCGTTTTACTAGTTATTTACCTGATTAATCAATTCACCACTTGGTCTATGAAACCTCAGAAAATAAATGTCCATTGCAATTTCTTATAGCCCAAGGTAAAATTGTTTGTTTTCAGTCCACAACTTAACAGTATTCAATGTTTTTAACCACATAGAGAAAAGAGTAGCAAATTCTCACAACTGAGAAGCCAGACTTAACATTCGGTATTTTTATTTTTCTTAAAAACCAGCACTTAGTTATTGAAACAATTACTGCTTCCTATTCTGTCAGCTGACTAGATTCTCTGAGGACCAAAGGGCTGCTTGAGATTTGTAAGTTTTGAATTTATTTGAGAAAACAGAACAATGGGCAAATCCAGTACTGCACACTGGAAGCTAACTTCGAGCTTGCTTGTAAACACAACACCACCTAGCCTATATTCTGCCACACTGACCACACTCCTTACCTGTGTGATCTCGTCCTCCTGTCTTCTTCATTCCTATTGGCTTGATGGTGTACTTCTCCCGCTGCTTCCAAAATGTCTTGTTCTGCTCCAGGGGGGCTGTGGTGAGGAAGCCTCTGTACAGACCCACTGTGGTGGGCACCTGAGCTCCTATCTTTGACTGTGCAACCGCCTGTAGACACAAAAAAGAGACACGCAACTTGTTTGGTGATTGTGATGATTCAGTTCACCAGTGTGACTGACAGGGAGAGGACCTTTACCTGCGAGGAGAGCAGAGCAGGCTGGGAGACCGTCAGGGAGCGCAGAGCTCGAGTTAGATAAGACAACGCCATCACAACGTCCTCCTGACAGAGCAGAGGACAGGAGAGGCAGATGGACAGCTCTTAGATTTATTGCTTCAATATGTGTATCAGTAGTTTCACTATGTCACGTACAACGTCTACACATTTCTCTTGTCAACACAAAAACATTGCCTGCTACGTTCTTCATTGATCAGTAGCTGTATTTCTGCCTCAGATGTGCTAAAGCTGTCATAACCATATCTCTACAGTAACCAAATGGTAAGTAAACGTGAGCTGCAGCTAGCTTAGCCTGTATCTACCAAGTGAGGTTAATTCGCCTAAATACCCAGACTTGTCTTTTCTTTTCTGTTTTAATAAAGTAGACAAAATTAGCCGCTTATCTCGTGTGTAATTTGCGCTATAACCCAATGCGACAGTAACATTAAACCAACCTTTATTTGACTTATTTCATCCCAAGCTTCTCGTGGGCTGTCCTTCACAGTCCCGCACGCGACGTCGCGCACCGATGACGTAAACTCCAACAGTCAGAGGTCCGTTTTCAGTTGTATTAACAACAAACTGTAAAAGCTAAAGTTGAGTATTTGTGAGATATCATTATTCCCTTGTTAACAACTCACGGGGTTTGTATATCAGTCTGTCAGAACATATACAATACTATAGCATTAGCTAAATGTACCGGCCTCCTCATTGTGCTGGTTTCGATTTGGCCTCTAGGTGGCAGACTTGCCTCCTTACACATTAATGTAAGCGTGTGGATGTGGTTTCCAACCTTTTATTGCCGTACAATAAATACAGCTTACTGTCCTTCCTTCTTTTTCATGGGGAATACAACTGTCGCACTGGCAGTTATTGCATCCTACATTTTATGGGTTAATAAAATATATTTAAACAATGTTGGTTCAAGGTTTCCAGTCTCATTTCTGTCATTCTGTAATTTCTCTCAGAAGGTTTAGAAGAGCAGAATGCAGGCTGATATTTTATTCAGGTTTGTTGTTGTGATGAAGAGTGGTGACATGACTATTACTATCCTGAAAGAGACACAGACTGGCTGAAAGAGACAAACTCGGTTCAGTTGATCTGTTTTGTTCTGTTCGTACTGGTAGAATTAGTTATCTCTTAGTGTTCACAAGTTAACCACCAGATGTCAGTAGGTGCTCTTGCGTAAGTTGAACCACAGCGTCTTTGAAAGTAAGAATTAAGCCTCAATGTATTATGCCCCCGGTAGACTGTATGTTTATTCCCTTATATTGGTAAAATATATCTTTGAAAAGTATTATACTAAATATTTGTGTTTGTGGCTTGAGTACACCACTTCATACAATCACATAGATAGATAGATAGATAGATAGATAGATAGATAGATAGATAGATAGATAGATAGATAGATAGATAGATAGAT
>JBBMJY010000003.1:16861424-16888058 GCA_037833715.1 Toxotes lorentzi
ATAGATAGATAGATAGATAGATAGATAGATAGATAGATAGATAGATAGATAGATAGATAGATAGATAGATAGATGATTTCTCCAAAGTGGCGATAACAAAACATGACGTCAGTACACCTCAACCCGCAGAGGCTGCTGGGAGCATCTTGCTGTGCCGGAGACATTTTGGATTTAAAGGGGCTGAGCTAGCCGTCAGTCCTAGCTCTTGGTAAGTGATGGCTACATTTTCACTACAAAATATTATAATTACACGAACCCTGTATGTGGCCTTGTATTTAAGTAATCTTGATTTAAGACGTCGTGTATAGAAATTACAAGCTCGGCGGTTTGAACAGGGTGAACTCGTAACAACTAGGGAGTGGTGATGCTAGCTGGATAGCCGAAGCTAGCTAGTCGCTGACGGGAGCGCTAAACAGGTCTAAAAGCAAGTTTTACTGTCAGGTTAGCTAAACTAATGAGTACACCTCTAGAGAAAATGCCATATTGAATCTTGTGAATGAATTGAAGCGTAAAATCTGCCCAGATTTTTTAAATTAAGAACCTGCTAGATAAAGACAGAAAGTCACAGCCCCATTGTGAACTGCGAAAGTCATAACAAAATGAAATAGCTTGAGCCCAATAATGAGTAACGCTCGTGTCAAATGATAATTTCTTGTTTTATGTTTTAATGTCATTTGCAAACATACAGAAGACTGCCTGTTAGTGCTCCAAGCACGCTGAGGTTGTGCAGCGTCATTAACTACTGTAGCTACCGCGATATTAAATCAGATGTCTAGGATTGATTTCAGCATTGCTGCATTCTTGTGGAACAGTGCAGAGAACCGTGGCGTAGACACAGGTGTTATATTTTCTACGTAACACTCCTTGAGTTAGACAGATGCTCTACCTGTTAACTCTTCTTGCATCAGTGGAAATATTCAGTCAGACGTTTTTTCAGATAACCATGAGTGGGAAAACAGCCCTTTAGCAGCTGGTTGCTGTGGAGTGATGGATGAATTTGGACAGTGTCAGTGGCACTTCCCTCCTGGTTGTCCCAGACCCTGCCACACCCTCCTTGACGGCTGGCTCTCCTTTGTGTCTAGCAGTGTGTTGGATTGCTATTTGTGCAGGAAATAGAGGAAGATGAAGTGATCTGTTGATGTCAAAGTTCATCAAGCAGACAGGAAATGCATCTCTTGGCAGATGGAACAGAGATTGGCCACTGGTTTGTTGATGCTCCCACTGCAATCTGCCCTTTCCCATTTCCTATGTGTGTATGTATGTTTTCAGTAAAACTCATCTTTTACGTAAAAGTATAAGCAAAACATTTAGACTATTGTCTGTAGGTTTGCTTTAAACCAAACCTAAGGAATTTTAAAGGACAAAATGGAGGCCTCTTAACTTAAGAACTTTATCCTGCTATAAAGTAAGAAGGATTCCATGTGCAGTTACACTTAACAGTAACAAGTATACATATATTCCAATTCAGGGCCATTCAGTTGATCCACCATTTTGAAATCAGTAGGGAAAAAGCATAATCGACATCAGTGACTACGGTGACTGTAGGAAGAGATGAGGAAAATTGAGCAACTGAGTGATGATGGTGTTTGCCAAATAGAGATGTGATTATGTGAGACTTGAGGCCTCCCTGGAGATGAAGGCTAATGAAGAGTGGAGCTTGGGATGGACAAATATAACCTAGAGATGGTGCTGATTTCCAATGCTCAGAGGGAAATGAACCAGTCAATTCCAAGTTCACCAAGTTGTGCATTCCTCTTAGGGATTTAGACTGTCTTTTGGGCTAGAGGTGCTGAGATTACTGTAATATATTGTATGGCCTTTGACCCTCCTTGCAAGATTGACTCCTCAAACTTGTCCATAAAATCCTGGTCAAACAAAATGAAAACAGCGCATTAAGACTTGTCTATTCAGTGATATTTTTTTTTGTTTCCATTATTTTATATTTTATTTTCATCTTAGCATATGGATTCTTGTGGTTTGAAGCTATAGCTGACGCTGCTAATGACTATGTCTGTGAACCTTATAGTACATTCTTGCTTACCTTTTTGAGTCCACAAATTGAGCCACCTAAATGTAATGTAAGCACAACATTGTGTTAGAGTAGGTGGTCTGCATTGTAGGTTTGGGAGTGAGTTGAACTGGTGACACCTCTTTGGATGGGTTGTTCACATAAGTGAGTTTATACAGAGGTATTTGAATTGTGACTTTTCTGAGATAAATCCAGTTTAATCATGTTATTACAAACAAGTGGTAGAACATCACTGAATAGATAGTTTATCTGCATCAATGGTCATTTCCTGAGGTATGCATGATCATTATGGTGTCATGTTTCAAATGTTCCAGCGGGCTCCAAGTGTTCCTTTAGTTTTATGAACTTTTGTTTGACTGCACTAGGTAAATGATTCGATTTTGGATTAGAAGTGAAATTGGCTCACCAGACATTTATAGATGTTGGTGCTAAAATGTGAATGTAGGGCCAGGAGTTATATGTAAAGCCTTACAATATTATCACACATATATAGTACCACAAGGATTTATCCAGTGTGCTGTGTGCCCTTATCCTCGATGGCATGTGCATCTATTTTTGAGTGTGTAAATAGTGTCATTGAGCCTATTCCTTTGTTTCTCATTAGGACTATTCCTTTGTGTCTGACTAGTATAGAGAAGCAGAGTCTAGATGAGGATAGCTCCCTCCCCCCATCCGACCTGCTCCTCTGCACTATTCTGTTTTCCTCCCACTGTGGGGTGGGGTTGTCTCTTGATGTGCGCCCTGAGCTGATGATGGTTGTTCTGTACAAGCAGTGGGAAGGTCACCATCATCCTACAGGCATCTCCCATCCTCCTCTCCCCAAAATCAGCACTCATCACTCTCAGTGCAGTCTTGTTTCATTTCCATTTGCCTCTATTTCGCACCGAGGATTTCCTTTTGTCATTGTAAGAAGGGTTTCTTTGGATTAGCACAGCAAATTTACGATGCACTTTGCTGGCGTGTAGCTCTATTGCTGGAGGAGGAGTCATTATTTCATCAGCTTTTCTTCGTGCCAAACTATGAGGCTCTGATCTGCCACTGAAACCAAGGTTAGTTTTCTGGTCCAGCAAGCTATAGCAGCTGAAAACATGCCCAGTGTGAATGATACATGGCTTAAGCCTTTAGCAGGCATTTAGCGGGTTTAGTAATGAATATAAAGGCGACTCGTTGAAGGTGTAATTTGTACCTTTTTCATATTTTGTCAGTTGTTTCCTAGTTTTTTTTTTTATCTTCATGAAGAAATGGAGATCATGACAGCTAACCTATATTCTATAAAAACTTACCGCTCTAATGGTTTAGATCGCAGCCTGACTGTAAAGCTACATTTCGTGAAATATTCGAATCTGCTCCAAAGTACCAGTGAGAAGCAGGAACGTCTATTCATGCAGCATGCCTTATCTGTGTTGCGCATGTATTAAAATGGTATGGTAAGTAGCTCTAAGCTTAGGGATTTATTGAAAATGGTTTCCTCGTGTGCCTGTGTTTACTTTTTCTTGTTGTAAGAAGTGAGAGCCAACAAACATTTCTCGTGACTAGCTTCCTGACTCACTGCTCTTGAACCTTGCGTGATCCTGATCATTACTGTTCTGGATCATGAGGGCATTTGGATGAAAGCCCAAACTGAGCGAATATGGGTTGTGTTGTGTTGTGTAATATAAAAAATGGTGAGATAATGAGTCACAGAAGCGCTGACCCATTTCAGCAGCCCATGTGGTCTTATTGTGGACCTAGATCCTGAACTAGAGCTGGCGTGTCATTTTATTTCGTTACTCTGCTGCATTTTATATTCCCGTTTGATGCCATCAGCTGTTTCATTTGCACATGATTTTTATGGAACTAGATGAAAGGGGAAAAGTAAATGTTAAAGATTAATTCAAGTGCAGTTTTTAAAGAAAACAACAGGCCCGTTGGACTTTATCTTTACCTCTTTAAAGACTTGGAAAATATTAACTTCCTCTGTCTGGAGAAAGCAGAAGTATTTGATACAGGTGTTTGTCTATTTTATCAAGATGAAGCAGCTTGTTTCTCCCCTGGCTGATGACATGAAAGCTTTTCTTCTCTTTGTTAGCTACTGTGTATACCCAGCTAGTGAGGCCTTTCATCCACACAGGTGTTAAACAGCTGAGACTCAGAGTATCTGTACAGGGTAATAAGCTGTCTGATCTGTGGATATGCTTGATCTTTCAAAGAGATTACTCCATATTACGTTCAGAGCATGTAGAGCTTCGGTGTCAGACCTTATCGGTCGTCTCCAAGTCAGTTTGACAGGTCTTCATGACTTTGATCAGCCCCCCCTTTTTTTTTTAAGCATAATATTCATAAAGAATATGACTCTAAATGCCACTGAACTTAGAATGTGATTCAAGGCAGTCAGATCTACAACTATGCAAATAAGAGGTAAGCTTTATTTGTTTGTGACATTTGAATAGACGTTTATGATATGTAGCCGGTCCGTTTCTTTGTCAGGACAGAACGGCTTTCAGTTATCTGTGCTGTCGTCTGTTTTTCTTCTGCTGATTAACTTTACTGTTAGTACATTTTACTGTTCTGCGCTTGTTGTAACTGCTGACTGTGCGCCCTTGGGTCATGTTGTTTTTGACATACTAAACATGTGCATACCATGACTACAGTACACAGCCTCCCTAAAACTGCTTTGTACCAATGAATTCTCACCAGATTTATAAAGTATTGATGATCTGTTGATGATCTGAAATCTCTTGAAGTGGGTCAAAAAGAGTGCATCTTACTGTTGAATTGATTATATGCTTTGTTTCATTAGAATGGGGTCATTTGATGTGTGATGGAAAAAGCCTATGGCTGTCTCAGTGAATTTGCTGCTGCTCTTCTGTTTGTTCCTGTAAAAAGAAAGGAAAGGGATGATTGTATATGAAGTGCAAGGAAGTACTAAATTGCAGGTGAGAGATGCTCAGTGTTACACTTGGTACTGTATTTAAAATGATCATCTTAAGAAGATGATGCTTGATTTGCATCAGGCTCACTCCATGTCGTATTCCTCACCACTCTGAGAATTCAGGCATTGAAGAGAAAAAAAGCTTCTCCATCTCCAAATTTGTTTTGTAGGAAAAGAGAAAAAAATTCATGTATACCTTTTCTTTCATGAATTGGAAAAACAGTATAATGTCTTCTCTGTTTCCTCCTGTGCTCTTCATAGTGTCAGATCACCTGACGCTTTTTATTATCAATCACTTCTGCTCTTGTGCTCATCCATAGCGTGGAGCTGGTTGTACATAAGCACGAGCTGGTTGTCATCCTGATTAAAGCTAATTTCCACAGGCTGACAGACATCCAGCTGGCTTCTAGTTGACTTCAGTAGTTGCTCCTGTGTGCTGGTCTAGAGTCCACCATGAAACATATTAGCACCATAAATAACACTCCTGTGACAGAGACCGCCTGTGATTGCAGGATGTGATGTATAAAATCACTGTGAGGAGCGTAATGGCCGGATAACAGCAACAGACCCATTTGGATTTGTTGTCTGTGTTTCTGCCAGTGCGAGCTGTAAAGCCGAGCCATGGTCCACTGAAAATACAAAGGCAAAGCTAATTTTCTGTTAGAAAATTACATTGAAGCTAACAAATGAAGGTGGCAGCCAAAAACTCATTAGTTGCAGGCATCATTTCCATTTATGATCATGTTGTGTATTTTTAACCTAGCAACCAGTCACTGATTGATAAATTTAACATAGCTACTATTATCTATTCTGTTGTTACACTACAAAGCAAATAGCAGTTGATTAGGGCATTTGTTGGTCCTATTAATTTCTTTGCTCTGTTTTATCAGTTGCTGAAATGCAAGCAACAAAGCAGGGAGTGGTTCACTAATGTTGTAGTATATTTTTCTCTAGACAGGTGGCTCTCAGCTGGTGTTTATTACTGACTGCAAGCCCCCTCATCCTTAACCCCGTATCCTTACTGCTGTTGTTAAAATTCAGGACGCAGTAGCTCAACGTTGCCTGGACCCAGTTGGAAGGGCAGGGCCGCTTTTTGCATTGACATTTGCACAATTTATCCAACGGTGACGTGGCTCAGTGAGTCATAGGTTATCTTCAGACTGTTTGGGGAAAATAGCGCATGTTCCATGCACTCACCAAAGGGCTGACATTTCTTCAGAGCATAATATCATTGACTCTGAGCTTTTTTTCTGTGACTTAACCAGCTGCTGAGCTGTATAACTGAGGCTTTTGTCAAGTCATCCTCTCCTTGACTCTTCAGCCAGTCATGCAGCCAGCCAGGCCTCTGTTTGGATAAAGTGTTGGCACCAGAAGGCACCAACACTGCAGCATCTGTGTGCCCTCTGTTACACTGCAAGCTGCAGTCCCACTCCCAACCAGAGCTTATTATAGTTGCCAAATCCCAGCGGTCTGTCCGCCCAGCATAATAAGCCCATGTGGCTCTTGGCTTTCCACAAAGCAGGAATTGTATGCATGTCTCTTAATCGTATGTGTCTTGTATCTTGTTTCAGAATTGTCTTTTTTTAAATTAATTGTTTATTTAAGTACCTTTTTTCTTATCATATTCAACTGACTACATTATGAATTTGTCTAATTTAACAGCCCGAAAAGTGCTGACCTGTCTCAGTCATGAAATTTGAATCCCTTATCTCAGCTTTAGTGATAACAAAATGAGCTAATTTCCCTTTTTATGGCTGTCACTTTGCTGGAGGATCATGCTACAGTCTGATTAGCCAAGCACAGAAGTGACACAGTGTCTGTTACCATCACTGGCAGAGCTCTGGGCTGTTGTAAATAGATATCTTCAAAGTGAGAGTAAAGCAGCTTCTTACAGGCTACTTTACCATAATAGATCATTTGAAACAGAAGATACAGTGCTTTAAGTGAAAGAGAGGAAAAGTAACAAGAAATATTGTGATAGTTGCAGTTTAGCTGAACCAAAACCCCCATGCTCTGGGATTCTGTTTTGTGAAATTCAGTGTTAAACAAACACAGCTGTGTGTTTGAAAGACCATTATGGAAATGGCCTTTAATGTGGCAGCAGCGTCCAATAAGTTATCCTGTTCTAACGGCCAGTTCCCACATTTTTTTTTTCAATCTTAACAGGTTTCCCTGAGCTACATAGAAGATGTCCACCATGGTGTATCCGCGGGAAGAGAAGCTCGAGAAGCTTTCTCAGGAAGAGATCATCTCAAACACAAAGCTGGTGATCCAGGGTCTGGAGGCCCTGAAGAACGAGCATAACTCCATCCTCCACAGCCTCCTGGAGACCATCAAGTGCCTAAAGAAGGATGAAGAGGCCAACCTGGTGCACGAGAAGTCCAACCTGCTCCGCAAGTCAGTGGAGATGATTGAACTTGGCCTGGGAGAAGCACAGGTAAGACAGGGTGGTTGAGGTATGAGGATATAAAAATTAGATACTTATTAGTGGAAATTGTTTGGTCACTATGATGATATGAACAAAGAAGGAAATGTTCTGTAAAATAAAGTGGGTTGGATTTTGTAAATATTTTTGGTACAAAAAGAGAGAATGGGTCACAATTTTGTCTATGAATTATTTAACCTACAGAGCCATGTGTTACAGTCGCCTACTTTGGGTTGTTCTGCTTCCTCACAGCTTCCTCATTCTATACTGAGCTTGTGTGGTGATCATGATTCATTCAGAATCAGCCTGAAACAGAATCTGCCTTTCTGCTGCAGCAGTTTGTCCTTGTTAAATGTCCTCGCTCTTCAATGCTGTCTCCATCCCAGGTGATGATGGCCCTGTCCAACCACCTGAACGCAGTGGAGTCGGAGAAGCAGAAGCTGCGTGCACAGGTGAGGAGGCTTTGCCAGGAGAACCAGTGGCTGCGGGACGAGCTGGCCAACACCCAGCAGAAGCTGCAGAAGAGCGAGCAGAGCGTGGCCCAGCTGGAGGAGGAGAAGAAGCACCTGGAGTTCATGAACCAGCTCAAAAAATATGATGAAGATGCCTCACCCACTGTAAGTGCTGTACACTGACAGCAAGCTTGATATCAAGACTGAAGCCCCTCATTTACAAAGGCATCTGCAGATTATTACTTAGTCACTTCTATATTTTTGCGATTTTGCATTTTGAGGTGTTATATTCCACCCTTGTTTATTAGTTTATGTTTTGTGTCTAGATTGTCCTCATCATAATAGGATTCTTTAAAATCTATTGTTCTTATTGGAAAGTACCGAGTTCGAATGACTTGATTCAAGTTTGGTCTTCCAGGAATGTGCCTCGCTGGTCGGATTCTTATTGATCTGGTGGTGGAAATGAATCACTTCACATTCTGACCTTATACTTAGTCACAAAAAGAGGCTATAATAGCATGTATCCAGTATTTGCTTAACTCAGCAGGAACCCATCCTGCCAATAGCCTGAAGGATTCCAGTTCTTGCTCTCGAAGAAGCTTTTCCGTTTCCTGCTTTGAGCAGGCTGCTGCATTAATAAAATTTGGATGAGTCCAGTTTAT
Organism: Toxotes lorentzi; assembly: GCA_037833715.1. Taxonomy (NCBI): domain Eukaryota; kingdom Metazoa; phylum Chordata; class Actinopteri; family Toxotidae; genus Toxotes; species Toxotes lorentzi. The sequence continues at coordinate 16,869,904 of JBBMJY010000003.1, forward strand.
CCTTGAAATCCAGTTTATCATTTCAAGACTGAAAGAACGAGCTCATGATTTATTTATTTTTAATGCAGTGTTGAAGATATTGATCTAAATGGTCTAATACTACCAACTGCATATACAGTATGTATTGACATGATAAGGTTATATCACTTTTTTGTCCATCTTTCATTCTTAATATATTCATGAGGTAATATTATCTTTAAAGAAATGTTTAAAAAGATAAAAACCATGTGACAGATGGCAGATGAAATCTCTGAGGATCAGTATCTCTCCACTCTGATATAATCATAAATATCAAGCTTCCAGATATTATCTCATATATCTCATTCTTAATTTCTGTGTTGTGTCTGTTACCTGTCGTTTTTTTATTTCACATATCTGATATGGCTGATGCCTGAGCTGTCGTCCGTTACTCTTGCTGCCTGTTAGAGGATCTGACTCACAGGTTTGTTATATCCTCTCAGCAGGAGGAGAAGGACAGAGAAACACCAAAGGACTCCCTGGACGACCTCTTCCCCAATGATGAAGAGGAGCATGGCCAAGGAAGTAAGGACAACAAAATATGTACCAGATCAATGTGCTGTTATGATTCTACTCACCCACAAGACTGTTCTTTATTATGTAGCTTTTCTATGATAGATGAGTTTGCTTCCAAAATAATATAGTCATCATTTAGAGTAAACTAATGTTAATCCAAAAGTATTTATTGTATGTGTTTAAAACAAATTAGTATTACATTATTGAAATAGCTGTTAGTAAAACAATTAAGACTTTTAAAGCATAATACGTAAAATTTTTTTGTTGTGGTCAAAATAACTCCTGTGTTTCTGATAAAATGTCTAAATCGAGTTAAAAGAAGTCTTCAGCAATGTTCTCAGCAGGGACACTTACTTTGAACAAGGGAAATCTGTCAGATTTGGTTTGGAATTAGTGTGATTGTCTTCACATGTCTCATCATTCTCTGAGTAAATTAACCTGACTCTCTATGTATGCCCAGAACACTGGGGGAGAAAGATCTCTATGTCACGCCATTAAACACTAATTAAATTAACCCCATAATCCTTTCCTGAAATAACAGTGTTGTGTGCATTCAGATTTCGTTAGTGATATAATCAGGCCTGAATTTTCTCCCTTTGACAACCAAACTGACCTTTGCCCTGTGCGTGCGACCTCTGTACCCCACAGTGCAGCACCAGCACAACAGTGCGGCCGTGGCTGCAGCCCAGCAGGGAGGTTACGAGATCCCAGCCCGTCTGAGAACCCTGCACAATCTGGTGATCCAGTATGCTTCCCAGGGCAGGTACGAGGTGGCTGTCCCCCTTTGCAAGCAGGCTTTGGAGGACCTGGAGAAGACCTCTGGACACGACCACCCTGACGTGGCCACAATGCTCAACATCCTAGCCTTGGTCTATAGGTCAGAAAAGACGCCCACATTTGAGATTTAGCTAGTTCTATCGTTATTTCACTTGTGTCGTGTTTTGCCTTTCTTTCTGCACAGATTTTTGTCAAAGAACAAGAAATTCTCAGTCTTACCACAAAATCCTGTCTCCCTCTCACTCATGCAGGGATCAGAACAAATACAAAGAGGCAGCCCATCTGCTCAACGATGCTCTGTCCATCCGAGAGAAAACCCTGGGCAAAGACCATCCTGCCGTAAGAGTCCGCCATCGTCATGGCAACCATATCTTCATGTGGACACATCTATGTTTAGATGGATCAGATAAGATTAGTCATTTGGTGTTGGTTCATAATTACTTAAAGACTCTGTCAACAGGGAGGCAATAACCTCACAGTCTACTGTACTTGCTGTCCTACTCAGTCAGTCTGTATGGATTTTTTTCCACTATTGAAGTATTGATTTTTAACCATGTGCCTGCAGGCTTGAAAATAATCAATCACAACTGCTCAATGTCTGCTCATACACCCACGAACCAAATCACGAAAGCCTTGCAATTGGAATAGAACAACCAATGTGAAAACATCAGAACATACTGTGTGTTTCATTGCCCTTGTGAACAAATTTGTAAGATCTGATTCACGGTGTGTGGCTTTTAAAACCTAAACAAAGCTGTTAAAGCAGAGCGTTAGTCTCTGCTGCTCTGTGGGATTTGCAGTTTGCCTCATAATGTTTTCACTCAGTCTGATCCTCAACACAGAGTAAAGAAGCACAAAGGCAGATGTCTGCCAGCCTATTTAATCAAAGTCAATTTGAACTTTTTGAAAAGACGGCTTGATTGAATTGAGCAACATACATTTTTATGACTGTGTTCGGTTAAGTTAGGTTCTGATACTGTGAAGCTAATCTGTGAGTACAAAAGCTAAGCAAAGAAAAGAAGTGGCCTCATTCGGGTTTTCTCTGTCTCTGTATTTCCAGGTTGCTGCAACGCTGAACAACTTGGCTGTGCTGTATGGAAAGAGAGGAAAGTACAAGGAAGCCGAGCCCCTGTGTAAGAGGGCTCTGGAGATCAGAGAAAAGGTAGGCCATATCCCTGGATTGCACCAGGAAAGCAGTCCACAGCACAGCAATCGAGGCCTCATCTGAAGACTAAACCAGTGAACAATTAGCTCAATGTAATAAAGTAATTAACAGTGAAAATAAATCCAAAATGTCAGTTGGAGCTAACAACAGACTATAAATAGGGAAAAGAGCAAATGATTTTCCTAAATTATCTGTGAAGTTTCCGCTGGGGGCCATTCCTGTGTCAGAGGGGAACTGGAGGGTTTAATTGAGAGCACAGCTAAAAATGGATAGCAGACAATTGGGGGAGCAGGGAAGGAGACGTATAAGAGACATGATAAAGCTACAGAGCTCAGCAGGGTACAACATCTCTCTTTGCCTGAAAGTTCTATTCTGTACCCTTTCTATTGATCAGCCAGCCTTTTATTAGATCTCCTGAGTGCCTGCAGCAGGCAGACCTACTGCCGGGTGAAAGCAATGAGGGGAAGAGGTGGTACAGAAGGGAACGACACAGGAGGTAGCCAAAGGCACTAAGGCAGAAACACAAGCTGAAATGTTCAAAACAATTGCTTCTTGGTTTCCATCAGGTCCTGGGGAAGGACCACCCAGATGTGGCCAAACAGCTCAACAACCTGGCTCTGCTGTGCCAGAACCAGGGCAAGTATGAGGAGGTGGAGTACTACTACTGCCGTGCCCTGGAGATCTACGAGTGCAGGCTGGGCCCAGATGATCCCAATGTGGCCAAAACCAAGAACAACCTGGTGAGAGATGCGTTACCACTACTACCTCAGCTTTTATTGTGCTTTTTCTCCTCTCCGTTTCAACTCCTGTCACTTTAATACACAGTTAATTTCAGCAGGAACTCCATTTTCTATTGAGCTGTGAGTGTACCAAGGTGAACGCAGGCACAATGTACTTTTATTGTGATCATAGTCACTCATTTGTTCTGTCAGCCTGAGCTTGGTGTCTGGCCAATATTTTTCTTAACATGCTTATTCAAACTAAAAGTTATGAAAGAATATGATTTTATTTTACACTTGCAACACAAGAGTTGTCATCTTTAGAGGTTTCTTTGCTTCGGTTAGCATTGCTTATAGGGTCTCAAGCTAGTAGTCCTTTGTCTGCTGTGACTTGCTTCTTGTAGCTCTCCATGGCCCTCCTTCCTTCTTCTGTCCTGTCTCGCTGATGATGGAAAGGCGGTATGGCGACAGAGAGGGAGGCTCTGTGGTACTATATCGTTTTTCATGAGCCACAGTGTGCAGTAGAAATATGCAGACGGATTGCTCCTGCTGTCTCAGAGGGCACATTTGCGAATCAATGGGCCCTTTTGATCCACCACTAAAATGTACACTTGCTTCTTTTTTTCCTTCTTCAGGCGTCATGCTTTCTCAAACAGGGGAAATACAAGGAGGCTGAGATTCTGTACAAAGAGATTCTGACTCGTGCTCATGAGAAAGAGTTTGGATCCGTTGATGGTAAGGCCTCACTGTAGATATTGTAATTCACAGTAAATGGCAGCACAAGCTGAAAAGGTTATCTCTGCATTACTGTGGTGGAGGTTCTTGTTTGTCAACCGGCAAACACAATGAAAAAATACCACATTATACCAAGAAACATGGTGGTGGGTTCCATTAAGCTGCCCCTCAGAATATAAATACTGGATTTATTATTTATTGTTTTCAACTTTCCTCCACCATTGCCTTATGCTCCATCTACTGTTGTCTCACACCAGCGAGCAGAGTCAGTGATGGACAGATGGTTAAAAAGTGGACCATTTTCTAAGCAGGGCGCCAACCTTCACCATTCAGAGGACTCAAAGAATCTTTACAGAAACTATGTGAAGAAATAAAGAGTTTACTTCTCTGAAAGATGAACTCTTGCAATTTTCTTCTCTTCGCTAAGCTTTTTTTTTGTTGGCTTTCCTCCAGGGATTAGATTCACTTGCTTTGGAAAAAAAAATGAAAGTGACTGGGCACAATGCACTGCTCTGACACTTCATGTGGCACTTAAACTGACAATAGTGCCCTGATGTTTTTTAAACTTCATGGTGAGTTGAAGGTTAAGGGGAAGCAACACAGCAGCATTAGGCAGAGTTATTGCTGAACATCCTTTTTGTGTTGCAGATGCTGTGTTTGTGGGTTTTAAAGGTGTATTTAATGAATCTTTACCCATTAATGCATAATGATTATTACTGATTAGTCTCAGTGTCTGGAAATGGTGTGATAAAAATGATTCTATATTCCTCTGCTTTTATTTATGAGAGAACCAAGTTGTGCCTTGATTGTTTATATTATATTTATACTGTTTTCTGTATTTAGATCTATACACTCATATCTTTATTTTATTTTGAAAAGAATCAGGAAAATGAAAATGAAAGAAAATGAAATTATTACATTTAAAACAAAAGCTGTATGTTACTGTACTAGAGCACTGGTTAAAAAAAAGCTAATTAAATCAGTAAAACAGTAAATCAGTCTTTGTATTATTAACAGCTGTCTTAAACATTTAGCCAGCTTTTTAATATTTAAACTCTGGGACAAAACAAATTGTCACAGATTTATCATTCACATTCTTTAGTCTTCTTCTCGTATTTCTCTTGGTCCAGTAAAACCCCCAAAAAAGATGAACATGATTCATTAATTTTGGATTAAATGAAACATCCTGAGGTCAACCAGCTAAGACATTTCCCAGCCCTGTTGTACTGTGTGTAGACCACCTCTCCTGTCTGTCTGTCTGCAGCTGAGAACAAGCCCATCTGGATGCATGCAGAGGAAAGAGAGGAGATGAGTAAGGTGAGAGGATTTGTGTAATCGTCCTCATGTTGTTCTGACCAAAAACATTTTAAGTTGAGAAGACATGTCAAATGCAAGGTTGTGAAATGGAAGAAACAGGTTTGTTTATTTCGCTCCCTGGAAAGTGAAATACAGTCTTGTCCTTCGCACGCAGTGTGAGTCGGTGTATGATAGTCATATGTAAACACAGGAAAAATTCTGCTGATCCAGTTTAAACCACCACTCTCCTTCATTTGCTTTTCTTCCTCTTCTCCCTTATTTACTTCCAGGGCAAGCACAGAGACAACACACCATACGGAGAGTACGGAGGCTGGTACAAGGCCTGCAAAGTCAACAGGTGAGGCAGAGACTGATAAGCATGTTTTTACAGCTTGGTTACTAATAAAGACATATGCTAAAGTCCAGAAATTTAATTACTTTACATTTATTGTGTTATAACAATGTGAAGTCTGTGTTTTGTAGAAGTAATTTTATTTTTCTATATTTTCCTCTTCAATTTTTTGGATTGTGACTAAATCAGGATTGATTCATAAATAGCTTTCTTAATCCTCCTGGGTTTTTGTGCATGTTCTTGCAGTATAGTACATGGTATGTCAGTTTGCACAGACCAAACTGTTTCTCAAGTGACTTAAGTAAATTTCAGTGTGCATATCTCCTCTGGCTCCAGCCCCACAGTGAACACCACCCTGAGGAACCTGGGGGCCCTGTACCGCCGACAGGGCAAGTTAGAGGCTGCTGAGACTCTGGAAGAATGCGCCTTGAGGTCTCGCAAGCAGGTCAGCGGCATTTCCTGACCAAAAATGTCCATTTCTGCATGCAGATAACCTGTTTTTTATGAATTCTGAAATATGTTCCCCTGTGTTGGGACAGCAAATCTCACAATATTTCTTTCCCTTTCTCTACATTGCTTTCGATCCAGAGCAACACAGTAAGTGGTTTGTCTCTAACTGTAAGTCCCCATAGAGCCTCCACCTCTCTCCCCTAACATCACTCCCATCTCACAGTCAAATGTTTCCTTGTCTCTGTGACGCTGTGACAATACTGTCAATGCATTAAAGGAGACAGGAAACATAAAATCACTTTAATTCCTCCATATAACTTTGCACTCTCTCCCATATCGACTAGCTAATGTCTGCCTCTGTGCTGGTTCTTATTATAATATGTTTGTTTGTTTGCGTGTCGCACCTGTGTGTTGTTCCCATCAGGGCATCGACCCCATCCACCAGACACGTGTGGTGGAGATCCTGAAGGATACAGAGGGCGACAAACGGAGGAGCAGGGACAGTCTGACCAGCGTTAAGTATGAGAGCGGCTCTGAGACCGGCGAGGAAGTGAGTATGGGCGTGGAGTGGAACGGGGTGAGTACAAATCCACTATAGTCGAGTCAACACTGCCATTGACCTCAGTGGAAGAACAAAGTGGTTTTTGTATTATCACAGAGAGTGTGGACTGATACGTACCATCCCACAAATTAATAGGAAAAAAAACAAACTGATTTATTATCTGACTTTAAAGGTGAGATAAGAGGACTCCTGTCTTTTAGATCAGTGCTTTGGTGCGTACTGATGATTAGGAGTCCTGTGGCTCCTTTACCTAAATTATCAATGTCATCAGGAAGTCCGCCTCACAGGAAGCTCAGGAAGCCCTCTCTTAACTGTGGTCAAGCTGCACTAAAGAACAAATTAGTCATTCCTGTGAGACCAGTATTATGATGTCAGTGTTGCACATCATCATAAACTGAAAATGAGTCACATTATTATGGAAATAAAGTCCAAATTACACAACCTGAGTTCTCACAAACCAATTATGAGACACATCTTTTTTTTTAAATTCATCAGTGGAATAGCTGCTCTTTCCCAGTTCTTGATTTGGTTCCACTCAGTGAATCTCACTGTATCTGTACCAGTCCATCAGCTCCTGTATACACACATTGCCATGTCCTTCCCATGAGATTAACCAGGAAATCCCTTTTGCAAAATGTAAAGCTGATTGAGTGTCGTGGCATGCTGACCTGTTGTTTTTGACAGCGTCTGAGTTTGTTTTGGACTAGATGTTAATTTTTATTTATTTTTTGCTCATTGCTAGACAATGACATCCTAGTGCCTCATTTTTTTTTAAGTGGCTGTTTTGCTGGCAATGCTTCTGCACAAGTGGAGCGGTAACAACAAGGCACAAGCTCATTCTGTGGCACCCTGGCAACAGATTAAATATGTATTTGCTTTTTGTGGGACTCCAAGAGATACAGCCTGTCCAGATCCCTATTACGACACTTCATGTTTATACCATTAAACACAATTGAGTTCCCAATATCCATAATGCTCATCCATCTGCGCAGTAAACTGGTCAGTTGATATGCAGCGGTTCATCCCGCTGTTTTATAGCCTCATTATAACGTCCACTCTGGCTGTGTTTCCCCCAGACCAACAATCGTTAGTGCCATTTCACTGTGCAGCTTTTATTTCTGCACAGTGCTTCCATTCGGACATGTAACCCCTCGATCTCCTTGTTAAAGAGGTCAGTGCTGAAAATATGATATTCGGTGTAGCAGTGTTTGCAGTTAAATAGATACTGCTAAAGCTGTGTCCCAGCTTGAAGAAGCCATCTTTACATAAGCCAGAGGGCAGGACTGTGCCAGCAGAGATGCCTCATCTGAGCCTGTGCCTCCTCACCCCCCACTTAAGTGCAGCCACGCCCTTCACTGCACCAACCCAGTCCAAACATGCATGTAGCATTGCCAGCCTGCTGGGGCCCACCCTTAGCATGCACACTAATGGACCATGTGTGTTCACTGTGTTTTCACATGGTTGAGAAATGTCTGTTAACCTTAATGTCTGCCGCTCTCTGAGTAACATGAAGTAGAAAGGTGGGGTTTTTGTTTTGCTGGCTGTTGTGTGAGTGCGAATGCTTCTCCACACACGTTCGTATGCATAACACAGCTACTCACACCGCTTTGAAATTCACTCCAGCAATTGCGACGGCATGCGTTTTCATTCGAGCGCGCACCTGTCCGCCTTTGAAACATGTGACGGCATGCAGAGGATTGCTGGGGGTGTGCAAGCATTTCATTATCACGGCCGCAGCAGTAGAAATGAAATCCACACAGCAAATATACTCACGACAGTCTCATGCTTTTAAAGATTGTATCTGAAAGCTAATTTGTCGCAAAACTTTTGAGCTTTTGACTAAAAGATTGTTAACAAATTCCATCCATCCATTCATCTACGAAGCTGCAAACGTGTGTAACTACAACTTGGCTATTTTGTGTTTTAGAAAATAGGCTTGTACACTGCTGTCTACTTCTGTGTAGATGTTTTCTGAGAGATAATGTGATAAGCATATCACACCTTTCACTCACCTGCTGTAAGGTTTTGCCTAAACATCTCTTCACCCTGCTCTGAGAAGGTCTGGTATGCTACTGATAAGACGGGTTACATACTCAAAATTAGGTATTTGCATAAAGGCTTGATGTTTCATTATTAAATAATTTAGATGGGACTAATTTAAGTGCCACTTTACAGGAGCTCATTTACTTAGTTTGTGTTGAACCAGTCGATGTACACAACAGCGAGGAGACAAAACTTGTCAGCAAGTTTGTGGTTGAGTTCAGGTTAATTAGTACTGTGTATGTGCGTGTCTCCTTTAAAATGCATGATGTGGCTTATATATGTGTGTGTGTGTGTGCGTGCCTGTAACTGCTGTACGCTTTAATGTGCTGCCTGTTAGTTTGCATGTTTTCTGGATTTCATCCTTTGCCCTTTTTTTTTTTTTCCTTTCCCGTGCGTCACTAACCTGCTTCCTTGTTGATTACTCTTGCCATGACAACCAATCAGCCTGTCAATCAAATTTCCTTTTCTCACTCCAGTGGATTGTACTCTCCCTCTTGATCTCTTATTCCACACAATAAGCTTGGGTGGGTTGGGATATAGTGACATAATAAATAGGCTAGGTAATTACTCCATTAGTCATCTCTTATGGTAACAGAACATAGGACAAGCCGAGGCCAGTATTATGATGTAGTAGGATTATATTTTCATCATTCATCAGATAGAAATTTGGCTTTAGGGAGTTTTACGCTGCTGAAGTTTACCAAGGACTTTTAAATTCACAACATCAGTCGCTATATGAGCCTGTTTCAGTGCTGATGCTTGCAGATGTCTCGCGTCTGCAGTGCACAGTCACTGGCTGCAGCGTGCCAAGCTCCGACTTTTTGGTAGCCAGAGAGGAAAGAAAAACAGCTGAGTCACGGTGACTGCAACCACCAACCCACTGCATCACTGACCTGCTTCTTGTTGTAGCTCCTTAGACAGCTGTTAGTTTTCAAAGAGAAACACCTGTGCTGCAGGATTTTCACATCAGTTTGTCTGTGTAGGATCCCTCACCTTGGGTTCACAAAAATTAAATAACCAGACCCCAAGCTGGAGCTGTTAATACAGTAAATCTGTTGGAGGACAGATAGTGCAGTTTATTGTAGATCTCAGATTTGCCGATGTGTAGGTGTGCTGCGTAGGAAGCCCAACCCCAGAGCTCTTAATCTTACAATGTGTGCCGTTTTTTTTTTTGTCTGTTTTTCTCTTTCTCTTTTTATCAGGCCTAAGCCATCAAGATTATTCCTCCATCCTTCTCTCCTTCCCCAACACAATAGCAAAAGGATGTGTGTTGTCGTTCCCTCTGGCCTTCTCTGTCCCAACCAAACAACAGCTCCTCTACCATTCCCGGCGCCCCCTCCGGCAGAGGCTCAGAAAGCCCCCTCCTGGTTGTCACCTCTGTCCCTTGTTCAACTGACAGCTGCTGGGACGTTTGGTCTTCTCATCTCTGCTCTGTTTTCCCCCTCCTTCTCTTTCTTTCTCTCTCTCTGTCCTTTTCTCTAACTAACCTCATGTCGTCCTCTGTGTCGGAAATCGTTCCTTCAGCTCTCTTCTCTCACTTATCATTGAAAAAGTCATTGTGTGTGTAATCTTTCCCTGTGAGGAAGTCACTCGCACATTTTTCCTCTCTACACTTGTAACTTCTCGTAGGTGCATAGTAGATTTATTTGGCTGGATAGCAGAGCAAGAAAGTTGGAAATATAAAAATACCGAGTAAATACTGAAGATTTTGAGGATCAGTGTCACCTTTGACAGCAGCCAAGGCTCCAGACATCACTCCATAAAACATTAATAATACTATAGACTAAATATTATACAAAATAATTAATGTTCACAGTTGCTCTGCATTGGTCTCACTGGATTTGTTTGTTGCCTTGAACACTCTCAGCCTGTTTCTAAGTGAAAGTTGAACTCAGAGCTATCTTGCAACCTGCCTGTATTTAGCCATCGGTAGTATCTCTTGTTTATTTTATGTTATTTTATTTAAGATTTTTCTTCTCACCCTTGTGTGTTTTCTGTTTAAACTAATGCCTGAGATCAAATGCCTAAACTGTTTTAAAACGGTACTGTTAAGTTACACATGCAAATCAAGATATTTACAATAATTTCTTCTTAACATCATCAGCCAAGTTGACAGGAAATGAGAAGGGAGCGTTACCATTTTTGATTTTATAGATATATTTCCTATTCGTTTTAATTTTGTATGATTTTGTTTACATTTTTTTAAATGCCTTTTTGGTTATTTTGCGGCTGAATATAAAGGCAGTAGTATGTCAATGATGCCATAGTGTTTACCTGTTGTGAAAGACCAGAATGCTCAGCATTATTTGGGCCAAAGCTGACGGCAAATTGGTCAGATCACAGCAAGCTGTTGTTGCCATGGTAATTTATTTTTCCAAGTCGCTCTTACTGGCTTCAGTGTCCTTGGTTGGATAGAGCATTCACACGGGCTCTATGCTGCACACAGTAGTTTGCATTTACAAAGGGAATTCGCAATGTTGGCTGATTCTGTAAAGCCAGTATGAAACCAGAGGCCAGCCAGAGCATCTAGCACAGACGCAGGCCACAGGAAAGATTGCTAAATAAAAACAAAATTTCAAAATAATGGACATCAATTCCCAGAATTGCCTTTATTTGTTGGTGTAGGAGTAAGAAGCCTGGATTCCACAGTAGTGTTAGTGTGTGTTTGTGAATGTTTTGGTGGTATAGTCACAGTGCCCGCTATGGATACTGTATTTTGAACACAAAGCTTAACGGGGTCTGTTGCCTTTTTCTTACACGGTCGCTCGCAAGTAAACATCGTCACTTTGGTGGATCGTGTTTTTAGACACCAAAAGTACAGTGCGAGTGTTTCCTCAAGATCAACATGTTATTTCAGATGTTTAACTAACTGAATGTAAAATGACTTTAACATCTTGGAAGTGTAAGTGTAGGCTGTATTTATAGATTTGACAAGTGCATTCACTATACAGCTTTTCAGTATGCTACTTGCCTTGATTCTTCATTCCTTCCAATGAGTACACCTATACTTCTAATGCAACTCTGATCAAAAGAATTGACTGTGTTCATCACATAATTATGACAATATTGTTGTGTTAGTGGAATGCTTATTTATTGAACTGTCTATTCTTGACATATATAGTGTGACTTCAGTTTCCTAAAGTGGAAGAACATAAATGGTAAGGTCTATAAGCACTATCTTAGTAAGTAGGACTGCATTATATTTACCATTCTGCATTGTGAAGATTATTGCATCAACACTTGTTGGTATTCTCAAATAAAGTTTTTCATTTGTGAAGTTTTGTCTTTTCTCTGTCGGGTGAAGACGTATGTTTCTTCTCTACCGGCGGCTGCAGAGCTGCCCGGTGGAGTGGAAATATTTAATCTTTGGCAGCTACGTTTAAATCCTCAGATTTACCCACAGTTCCTCCTGCTGGTGATAAGCCTGTATTGCATTATAATGATCACACCGCAGATAAAAACACAGTGTTCTGTTTTGTTTCCCACCAAAGCCAGAGAGGTATACATAGTGTGTTTCCTAGTTGGTTGGTAATTAAAACACACACTGTGTACGAGGGCTGGTGTGTTCTAATCTAAGGATGAATGGATGGATGGATAAATTACTGTGACACACTCAAAAAGCTCAGAGTTTTAAACAAGTCTGAAGAGAATCTCTGCTTCTGGTTACTGTTCATTCTGCAACTAACATTATTTTGATTAATCTTCCAATTAGTTTCTTTTTAAACTGATCAACCTTTAGTCTATAAAATATCAGAATATAATAACATAGGTTCGTCACAATAACCTAAAGCCCAAGCTGACATCTGAACATAGTTTTCTAGGTCTCCCGAGGCTAAAATATTGAACTCACTGTGATTTAAAAAAAAAACAAACAAAAACAAAAAAAAAAGAGAAAGCACATTAATTATCATCACACTACTGTAGATGATAATTTACTGCACCACTGGATCACAAGGAGACCTTCACACTAATAACCATGCCAGATGGATGTGTGTTTTTCACCTGCGATATTAATGATGAGGGTTATGTTGAATAGGTTACTAGCATTTTAATGCATCATCATTTACATTGTACACATATTTACATGTTTGCATATTAAGCTAAATATTTCAGTGTCATCTCATTGATTTGGCCTTTGAACCACTGCTGTATTTATTACAGATAACATATTCATGCATTCATATTTGGACCCTGTGTTTTGAGACCTTTATCCTCATACTCTTAGCTGCAACCAGCCTTTTATAACACGCATCTGCAAAAGTAACATTTAAAAAAAAAAAAAAAATCTCTCAAACCTTAAATCACTTAACACAAATATACATTTCCAACAAGAAGAAAAAGTCTTTTCCTGCACAGGGTCAGTGCTAAATGGATGTGAGTTGATGAGTGTGTGTGTGTGTGTGTGTCTGCAGGACGGCAGTGGGGCCCTGCAGCGCAGCGGCTCTCTGGGGAAGCTCAGGGACGTTTTGCGTCGCAGCAGCGAGCTGCTGGTGAAGAAACTGCAGGGCAACGGACCTCCTGAACCTCGCAGCACCAAGTAAGACCCGGAGCAGTCCTCTGTTATGATGGATAGTGGGCATTTGAAGCAAGTTATTCTCCTTGTTGAATTAAATGTCTTTGGGAAGCACACTGTATGAACATTATTTTCTTTCTGCTCCTTCAACAGCATGAAGCGAGCTGCCTCCTTGAACTACCTGAACAAAACTAGTGATGACCCGTTTCAGGTGAGGAACAGTTTCTACAAATTGGATTCAGTTTATTGCTGTTATTGGAAACGTTGTGTGTCAAGCGCTCGTGTCTTCTGTTTGTGTGTCAGACTCGGGGAGGCAGTAATTTCAGGGAGAGCCGGGGCCTGAGCTCAAGCACTGTGGATCTCTACACTGGAAACTGAGCGGCGGGCGGGCGGGCAGGGCGGCTTTCTATCGGCCGATCTGTTCACCAACCCAAAGATGCTCCTTCCTTTGGCTCGTTCTCTGAGCCATAACGATCACCAACACTATCAGACGGTGTCAACCACCCACACACCCTTTATCTGCCTGTCAGTATCTGACCCAAAGACCCCACTGCCTCCAAGATCCAGACCCAAAGACATTTCCACTCAAGACAAAAAACACAGCTAGCGTGGATTTTTTTTTTTCCAGTTTGTTTTTAGGTTGCTGCTTTTGGTCTTCCACTGACAGATCGCCGTATCTCCCCCATCATGTTCCTTATTTCGGCGTCACCTCTGTGCCTCCTTAAATGGGGCCAGGAAAACATACCTCATCTCTCCACCTTATTCAGAATCACTGTGACTCTGCACTTTCACTCCATCTGTTGCCATAACGTCACCTGTGCTGGTATGTTTCTCCTCATGTTGTTCTGATTTGATTTGAAATATTCGTGTTGCTCAGATTGTTGCGTCTCCCTGTGCCATTCATTGTTTTATTAATGCAAATTAGATTTTTTTTTGTAGATTGTTAAAAAAAAAAAAAAATAGAACATAGAAAGTTAATAAATAGGTTTGTTGGGTTTGAAATGACATAATGTAAAAGCTGGCATGATTACACTGTTAAAAAAATATATATTTTTGTTTTCATTTTAATGGTTATACATTTGCCTGTTGAGATTTATTAGCAATGCGAGGTGTTGGTTGAAGCTTTAGGGAACAGGGTGAAATGTTTATCCTACTGATGTGATTCCAGTCGTGTGACTTTTTATGGATAACTTTTGTTCATACCAAGTTTTGGGAAACTATTTGACATTTGAACGGAAGCTGCTTTAAGCTCTACTGCTCTGAGACCCAAGTGTGCTTTCTTTTCTGCACCATTTGTCTCCCATTGCAAAGAAAACACAGGTGTAATATATGGAATCATTAATGGTGTCAGAAAAACCATGCTCGACTTTTTAAAAATTGTATATGAAAAATGATGAGGCTGAGCTGGGCTGCTTAATTCACCCTGGTCATCCTGAATAATCTCTGGTGCCATGCAGGACTCATCTGCAGGAGTGTTCTTATAATGTTGTTTACAGTGATTAGGATGTGTGATACATGTCTAGATTTCTATTATGCGAAAATGATAGATTTTGCACAAATCTCAGATGGGTGTCTTCTGTCTTTGATTGCGTTTTTGTTTTTTTTTTTAGTGAAGCTACATGAAAGAACTGGAATGTCTTGTAATTATTTTTTTGATTTTCCCCTTCAGTGAGTCTCTCTGCTCACTGATAATTTCTTTCTTGCTTTGTCTTACATGTTCCCGCTCATTCTTTGTAATTAATGTATTAAATAGAATCTGATCATAAGCTCACAATCGTGGAATTCATCAGAAGTTTAGTGGGAGTAGGACCAAGTGTCATTGTAGGTACATGTTGAATGTGCATCTGTTTGGATCTGGTTCTTATACAGTCCCATATGTCATAAATAATGCCTGATAGCAAATCTGAACCACTGTCTGACCTTGATTCAGAAATAAAACCAACAATTTTCTATTTATGGTTGTGTTTTTGTTATTTTATTCTTTTATGAAATGATATGTGGTCAATTTATGGCTTGGAGATCCTTGTAATTTATTAGATTGTGAGTAAAACTTTTCCTTCTGTTGTCTTAAATCGACCCAGTCTCTAAAATTGCAGATTATACCTCAGTGAATTCCACAAGGCAAGACCTTAAACATCAGTGTCTTAAGTCAGTGTGGGAACCCTGTGAACACTGATGGCTTGCCAAGATGTGAAGTGTCTCCCAGAGTTTTCCCTCCTCCTCCTGGTAGACGTCAGCCCAGGGTCTCTCTGCTCACTGATAATCTCTCAGTATGTCAAAGCTTTAATGTGGAGCCTCAGCCCTTTAGGAACTCTGAGAGCTTTGAATTAACCGATCCCAGGATGGGTTTTTGTTCTACCCGAGAGCTGTCAGGATCCTTCTCTCAGCCGCCTTTGGAAGCAAACAGCAAGTCGGAGAAGCAGAGTTCATTAGTGCATGAAAGCTGACACCGTGCCCTCACAAACTTCAAATGAAAGAAGTGTGCGGTTTGTAGCTGCTGCCTCCTGCTGAAGCACTCCTGTTCCCCCATAAATCACAAATTCACAGAGAATAAGCCAAGTGGCTGTCAGATCTTAATTTCATTTTACTACTACGGCCCCTTCAGAACATCCAGTAACACTGTTGTTAACTCTTTAATCTTTTAGTCTGGTTGACTGCCTGTTACTATCCCACATCCAGGTGCCAGCTGGAACAACAATGTGGCACCAGTCCCACACGCAGTACTACCAGCAAGGGCTGTTCCCTTGTGCTCAGAGTAGTGTATTTGAATGGGCTGGGACACAGTGGGTCGGTGTCATCAATTGCCTGTCAGAGTATTCAATATAAAGAATGTGTTATATAAGGTAGATAAATAGTGCTTTATTAATCCTATGGGCAGGGTCCCAAAGGTAAAGCTAATGTTTCCGCCCGGTTTCGAACCGGGGACCTTTCGCGTGTGAGGCGAACGTGATAACCACTACACTACGGAAACTGATGGAAGTTTACTTTCCTGCTGCTTTCACGTGATATGGTCGCGATAAATGCTTCTCCAAGAATACTACTGTATATTATCATATCATAATGAGGGTTATTATTCAACATGACAGTTGTTATCAGTCACAGCCTACAGGAACTGTAAAGCAGATGTAGTAGTATAAAACAGGTAAAGTCACTGTGAAATTATAATGTTTTTTTTTTCTTTTTCACATAATTTTGCGCTCATTTTGCATAGTGACCAAATTTCATTCATTTCCACTGGCTGGACTTATTCTTTTTTTCCACAGAGTTATTTGCATGGTATGAAAGGACTGTGTGTGTGCAGTAAAATGAAACAGTGATCAGGTCGAACCAGAGGGTCGCAGTGTTGTATTCCTTATCCCAGGTCAGGTACAGGCACCGGAAGCTACACTGAAGGGAAAGAGGGAATTCACGTCAAGCGACCGGACGGATTGATACAGGATGTTAGATGTTTTGATTTCAAAATAAAAATAACTTTATTTGTATGTGCCGAATTACTGTCTACATGAAACGACTGAGGGGTTGGTGTATTTAGTTATAACCTACAGATGTGCAAAAACTACAAGTGGAACAAAACAACTATCTGAATAACATTAAACGTATTTATAATATGAAAATAAAAAAACTATTCCATTTAACTGTTGGCTGGAATAAAGTGGTGTTTAAAAAAGGTTTTATGAAAAACAATAATCTTTGTTCTAATACTGTCTTCACATAGCACAAAAACAATAATAAATAAATGAACTCAATCAGCTTTTTTTCAGAAAGTACTGTTACTACTGTTAGCAGGCGAAGGAAACGTAGAAGAAATCACATTTATTTTGAAAGTCCATACAGGAACTCGTGTGTGTTGTTTCGGTTCACTTGACGATGGTGTAAAAAAAAAAAAAAAAAGAGAGAGAAAAAAAATCACACAGGCGAGTGGGAGGAAGCCAACTTGGAAACACCGCGGAGCGAAACTCCCTCTCGTTGAGGACTGAACTGGCCCGGCGCTCGGCGGCTCTGGACGCACGCAGACGGCGGCTTTCACAGACCGGGTTGTAATGAACCACTGCGGCCTGAATCCACACCTCGCCTTCGTTCCGTAGGACACCTGGAAGTTTAAACTTCGCTTCAAACTTTCGGCGGCGCTTCTCGGTCTCTAGCTCGTGTTAAGTCGTTTGTCTGGCCGGCCTGTACACCGAAGCGTCAGTCCCACATGTTTCTGCCTTGTTCTTGCTAGTCCCCGAAAACAACCAGGTGAGCAGGCTGGTTGGTGGTTTCCTCCCCTGGGACCTGCGCAGGTAACGGTGTTAGTTTACCTGTGCGCACACGGTGACGCACGGATCTCTTTTGACGCTCCCCTTTCGCCCTACGGGTCTCCCGTAGCAGCCGGAGAACAGCACCGGGGAGCCGCGGAGCACCAGGACGGTCATGGATCTACCAGGAGAGAGCGAGAGCCGGCGGAGGGAAGGCAGGAGAAACCCCGTGGTGATTAACAGGAGAAAACCACCGGTGGGCACCATGTACGCCGTCGGTATTATCTGCCTCCAAGGTTGGTAACAAACTA
Source organism: Toxotes lorentzi (assembly GCA_037833715.1). Taxonomy (NCBI): domain Eukaryota; kingdom Metazoa; phylum Chordata; class Actinopteri; family Toxotidae; genus Toxotes; species Toxotes lorentzi. The sequence goes on from JBBMJY010000003.1 coordinate 16,887,596, forward strand.
CTGTACATTTCAAACACACACACACACATACTTCTCTTTATTTCTCCTCACTTGATGCTGTAAAAACGAGGAAAACGTTGAAAACAACAGGCGCTTATTGACGCGGACCCCGACATTGACCTCCATGCTTTTTCTAAAGGATGTTGTTGTCGCCGGGTTGAAGTTAGTTCGCTGGAGAAACTGTCTGCATTGTTAGAGAAACCAGCAGAAACACTCCGGAGTCAAAGCCGTGTCTACAGCCGCTTCTCTCATTCATTGCTTCAGAGCAACATTTACTATTAAATTTGAATTTAAAGTACATTATGTTTGGGTTTTAGTGAGGGGGAAGGGGGCACCCCTCCCCTCCCCCCATAAAGCCCAGTTTGGGGGCCTGTGGGGGGGGGGGGGGGGGGGGGTATGGGGGGGTGGGGGGTGGCACCAACCCCCCCCCTTTGGGTAACCCCAGACTTCTTCCCCCAAAACG
>JBBMJY010000003.1:16888158-16922812 GCA_037833715.1 Toxotes lorentzi
AAGAGGAGTTGTGTTTGGGGTGGGGTGAGGGGGAAGGGGACACCCCCCCCCCCCCCCAAAAAACACCGGTTGGGGGTCTGGGGGGGGGGGGGGGGGGGGGGGGTTATGAGGGGGTGGAGGGTGGCAACAACTGCAATCCTGTGGGTAAATCCAGGCTTCTGCCCTCAAAATGGCAGATTATTTCATCCTTTGCGTTTAATGACATTTTACTGGAAAAAAGAGAAGAATATAAAATGCAGTCTGCCTAAAACAAATACAATAAAACAGCATGTTTGTTTGCATATTACTCTAGTTACACAATAATTAAATTTCTCATGTGGAGCAGGGGAATGGTAGCAGGTTCCCATCTACCACTGAAGGCAGCCTCGCCGTGTCATTATGTATTCCCAGGAGTGGACTTCCATCCTCACACGACACATTGGATGTGCCGTCTGTGATTATCATATTCATCTATCTGTTTGCATGTTTTGAACTGCCTCCCTTAGCCCCTGCCTCGCGTGCTTTTACGGGTGCCATTCATATGCATGGGTGGAGAGCGAGCGCTGTGCTTCTGCCTGACTGTTACCCAAAAGAGAAGAGCTGGAAAAAGAAAAATGAACACGACGCGACGCCCTCCCACATTGCAGAAGCCTCGTAAAGTTCATAACCTCAGCAGCAGAAGTGAGAAGAAAGCCGTGTAAAGAGCCTTCCTAGTTTGTGCAGGGAATGCTCTCATCCTGCCAAGGATCGGGCTCATTAACTCAACGTTCATCATGTCAAAACTGAGTCACTTTTATCTGATCCCCACATGGAGACTGAAACGTAGACGAGAACTGATTGTGTTTGCCTTCAACACAGCCGTGACAGTCAAAGTGGCTGAAAAATTCCTTTAAGTTGAAGTGTGTCTGCTGCTGCCCCCCCCCACCCCCACCCCAAACCCCCTCCTGTCTCCTCATGGTGCCCACTTTGGGATGAATGTGTCCTCTGTGTGCAGGCAGCAGGGGAGACGGAGGCTGCTATGGGTTAGTGTTTATAACATGCATGAACCGAGGTGAGCCAGGTACCGTCATGACTGCCTCAAGCGTTTTTAGCCTGTTTTTTTTTTTTTTTTTTTAGAAATGTCCTGTTTTTAAAAAGGGGCTCGCTGAATATGTGAAAGCACTGCAAAGGCCAGAAATGGCAGTAAATGAGACACTGTTGTTATTGTGGCTTTGTGCCCACATGAAGCTGTTTGGGTTTGTCTAATCTGCAGGATCTGGGCAAGGTGGTCAAATATTTACCCGTATATATATATATATATATATAATTTTTTTTAGTTTTTATTTTCAGTTTACAAAAACGACTCTGTTTTGCTGATCCACTCTTTGCTTTTCTGTATCTTGATCTGGTTTCTATTTGCAGCTGACCATCGATGTGCTCTGAAGCAGCTCTCAGATCAGATGAAAGCCACTTATGGAGTTAATGTCCATAATTTGAATGCAGCATCTCTCTCGTCCGCCTACCTATTGCTTCCACCCTTCATTCCCTTTTCTCCTCTGCTTCATCAAGGCCGCCTGATTCCTGAAGTATGTTTGTGTAAAAAAAAAAAAAAAAAAAAAAAATGACTGGGCTTATTGCCGAGGAGCTGAGATTGATGTGAAATGTTTAAGCAACATCTTCACACACTCGCCTCGTCTTCTCAGACCCTCCTCTTTGATCTCTCTCCCTCACAGTGCAGCTGGAGAAGATCTGCATTTCAGCTCCTGTACTGCATTAATAATTTGGATTCCTATGCAAAATATTTGATCCACTTCACGATGATTTAGAGGTGTGCAGTCATACTTCTTGATGGAATTCCTCAGTAAATCCAGACTTAATTGACTTTGGGAATCTTCTCTCTGGCTTCTGCAGCCCACTTTAAAACTAGACACTATAACTAAACTGGAGGAGTAGAAAACCACAGTAGATATTATTGGGTTTGTGTAATGGATTTGGTTTTCTGTTCAAAAAAAAAAAGGATGGTATTTTGCACAGACGTATACAAAAGAGGAATCAGCTTGTGTTTTACTTAGTGGTGGTTCCACTGCTTCTATTAGAAGGTCCATAAAGTTAATCTGCAGCATGTGCACGGTATCAGCTCAGGGCCTTCCGTGTATCTCTGAAGACATACCATGAGGTTTTTTTTTCCAGTATGTTTTTTTGTCGACATGCCCACATGCTACTGCTTTATTTTAAAATCCATACGCTTGGCTCTTACTAACCCTTCTGTGCCCGTAGGCTGTTTGGCTGCACACTGAGAAGTCTCTGAGTTCTCAAATTCATCGGAGATGAAAGGATGAAGATTAAACAGAGGGATATACTGTGTGTGGCGTGACATTTGTCTGTTTACTGTCAGGTCCATACTGTGGTTTACAGTCCTGTGGTGGACAATAAGCATCACAATCAGAATGTACCGTTGGTATTAATTTAAATAGATCTGAGTGGATTACAGTACAGAGCACAGCTTGAGATCTGAATCATTCGTGCACAGCTGTTGATGCAGAAAACTGCTGCAACATATTCGTGCCTGTAGTTTTATCATAAGACAAGACAGTATTAGTATTTTTGATCTGGGCCCCGTTGTCTTTGTGTGTGTGTTTTCCACCGCACCAATTGATTCTGATATCTTTGTTTGTTATTTCACTGTAATGCTGCAGGGTTTGGATATTATCTGAACATCTGTGCATCTCCAGCAGCCCTGTAACATGCAATCTCATGTGTCCCGCTTTGTTAAGCTTCTAATGTCTTGTAAAGGCAGTCATTTGTGGTTTTACTGTTTAGTATGTTTGTGTAAGTGCTGGTTAATTTGTTTTCAATATCCATTGATCTGCTGAGTATTTTCTCAATGAATCAGTTAATTGTTTGATCGATAAAACGTGTGACGGTGAAAAATGCTCATCACAGTATTCAGGAGCGACGTCACAAAATGCCTTGTTTTGTCAGACCAACAGTCCAAAACCCCAAAATATTTGCTTTACTATAATGTGAGACAAGGAAGAGCAGCTACTTCTTACGTTTGAGAACACAGAGCATCAAACCTTTGGCATTTTTGCTTGATTTCAATCGATTAATCGACCCGACGTTGCAGCTCTGGGTGGGATCTTATTGTGTTATTGCTATTGTAAGCAGGTCAGGAATGATTCGGGGCAAGTTGTAATTAAAATCTAAATTCAGCGTGGAAGCAAAACAAAGCTTTGAGCCAAAAAAAAAAAAAAAAAGGCTGATGAATGGAGTTAAATAATCCGATCTGGTTCTCGGTGTGTTCGTGCACATCAGAAAGTTTAACTGGTAGCGCAAGTTGAGACCTGGGGAGGATTTCTCAAGGTCTCCCATGGCTCTTGTTTCTGGTCATTTATCAGACAATGTTTTTTCAGGTTTAGCTGAAGCCCTGTGAACTTGAGAGTCATCTTTTTCAGCCAGTTGGTGTGTGCCGTTTGCACTCACTCCATTATAGAGGGCTCCTCTCCCAGGGGAGGATCTTCTTGCACGCTCTGAGATTACAATCATGGCTGCCCAGCATCTCAGATTTGGGGTCCTTGTCATTTCTAAACTGATGCGCCCTCATCTTCTCGGCTCCCTGTCCTCCAGCTCATGACCCTGAAATTGATCCGGGTCGGCCCCCGTTTTAAAGATCTGTGGAGGAGTAAAGGAGCAAAGAGCCTCCCAGGGAAGACTGAAGTGAAGATACACATGTGGCTGAATTGGAAAAACACAACACTGTCACAGCTTGTCTCGTTTGGGATGGTGTTTAACAGATAATATGTTAACCTTATGCTTCTGTGCACAATTTTTTCCCTCATGTCGGTGGAGGAAGAAAAGAGGACATGCAGCAGACAGAGAGAGAGTAAAGGTCGCAGAAATAGGAAATTAAAAATAACCATTCGTCTTTTTCGTGCTCTAATTGTATTTGCTGGACTTTTTCACTGTGACTGAAGTAAATTGGTGGAGTGACACGGAGAAACGCTTCATTCATTTAGCTGTCCTTTTTTATTTTTAGTTTCTTGCCAGCGTTTCTAAAATGTGTTGATTGGAAGTCATGGATCAATGGTTGCCAAAAACAACACTCTCATCACCCCGGGGGCAGAGATTAATGAAAGAAAGATGGATATGACAGCTTATAAAATGTTGTATCAGCCAATGTTGTCCAAGCTCTGACATTAAACATTTGGTATGTGCATGTAGGAAGAATACCTGCAGATTTTGTGCAGAAAGACCAAATTTCCCTCATGTCCTTCGCTTGGACGGAAAATTAAAAACACCTCATAAGAACCACTGCTCTCCGTGGCCCCGTTGCCTCCACGTGATCAATAAAGCCAAATAAACAAAGGACTCTGAGAATCGAGCTACTCACTTCAGATGATGATTACTGCACCTAATGACCCATGTACTTTAGCTGCTGTGTGTGTGTTGTGTGATAGAGTGCATGCGTGTTGGCTCATGTGTGTTGTGGTTTTGCTGGCTCTGCTGTTGGACGCTGTGGTTGTGACTGGAGTCGGGCCTAGTAGATCTCTGTCTCTTTCCCCTTTCTTTCCTGCCGTAGTTGGTCTGTTGCCCCTCGTGGTTGCCAGTCTTGTCTGGAAGGATCTCTGTTGTTTATTGACTTGGTGCCTGCCTGCGCAGCTCTGTCTCCTGTCTGGGCTGGAGGAGTGGTTAGCCTGTACCCCAGCCTGCCGTTGCTGCTGACTTTGTTGTGTTACCCTCAGCAAAGTTTTTCTTTCGTTCTGTGGAGTTTCCAGTTACTCGCTGCCGTGCTTCAGTGAGATACAATGCTAGAGGAGCTTTGTAATTTACCAGGGCTTAGGTCTTAGGCTTAGGCAGCGGTGAGTAGAGCATTTACTACAAGTCAGTTAATCAATCGACAGAAAATTAATTGGCAGCTGTTTTGATAATCAAATAATCGTTGTTGTTATAAAAACACCAAACAGTTGCTGGTTCCAACTTCTCAACTGAGAGAATTTGGTACTTTCCTTTGTTATACATCACGGTAAACCTGGGTTTTGGACTGATTGTGAGACAAAGTGGAAGGAAAGGAAAATTGCTCGTCAGACTTTTCCAATTTCCCCCAGCTGTTTACAGCTCACCTTGTTCATCTTGTGTCAGTAAACAAAGTTTTTACCTGCGTTGATTTTTATGCGCCACTTAATCAGTGATTGTAGTCTATTTGGATCCACTTTGGTACTACACACATTGACACAAAGACCTGAGACCCTCAGAGATGCTGTTTGAATGGACTGAACATAATTCCTGCTCAGTCTGATCCAGGTCGAGGGTGGTGGTGGGCAGTGTTTAAATCTTTATCGCCATTCATATGTAATTTCACGTAGTGATACTCACATATGTTTTATGATGTAGTGAATGTTTGAATTAAATTCAACAAATCAAGATTCTTCATCACATAGACACAAAAATCCTTCAATCGTAGCTTTAAACCGTCCTATTCAGTGATTTGTACAATTGCCCTGTGCCAACTCAGAGGGTAGTTTTACAGTTTATCAGTTTCCAGATAAAATGGAAGATATGGTCTAATAAGCAGATCATAACATCCTTTGTTTAGTTGCAATGATCCTTCAGTAATGTGACATTATTGTTCTCCTATCAGGTTCAGTTGTTGGCATTTGCTGACCGTCTTTAACCATAATCCTGTCTAATCTGCTGTAGCTGGATCACTTATCTACCATTAGTGATAACCTATGGTTTCATGTTCACTTTTAAAATGACGAATACAGATGTTTTTACTAGTTTGACACTCTGCAGGCATCACCCACACCGACAGCCGTAAATCCTCACGACAAGTCTTCTCCCTTCAGGGCAGGTGTGAGGCCCCGGCGAGGGGAAGCTCGCCTTCGGAGTGAAACAAAATCCCTGTTTTGTTCCCATGTCGGTACCAAAGCATGTGCGCCGCTGCCACAGCATTCAAATGCGTCTGATCGAAACGTGCAGGAATGCCTAATTTGGCTTCAGCCCGTTCGAACGGGAGGAGGGAAGAAAGGAGGGCAGGAGCGGGGAAAGGCGTCTGGCATGCCATTGCATAATCCCAACAGCCATTAACTCTTTGTGTCCCGAGGCTGAATGAACTCATCACAGCAACGGGCCACAGGCAGAGTGACACCAGGCAGCTCTCAATCAGCCCTGGGCTCCTCCCAGCCACACCAGCAGATTTAAACAGCCTGAAAAGGCCACTGGTGTTTAATGGGAAGGGCCTTCAACTCTGTTTGATCACCAAATGAATGGGGTCAGCTGGCTACACCCGACCCTGCAGAGGGCCCGGTTTGGCCAGAATATATTTGCTTTGAGTAGTTTTCATGTCTTCTTATCTGCGCTTACTTGTCCTCTGTTGTGTTTGGCAGAGATTCTCATTATGCTGTGGGCTGTTGTCTTTCCGCTGTGGGCTGCAGAAGTGCTCAAAGGCCACAGGAGGACCAGGTCTGTCTCCATGGCAGCCTGTGCAGCGTTAACCTCCTGGCATTAACCTCCTGGTCCTGGTACCTGACTAAACCTGCGCAGCTGGGATTTGCTGTGTGTGATGGAACCAGCATAATGTGTGACTGAAGCGGGTAGCTTTATCTTGGCATGAGGAGCCTGTGAATGTTTTAGAGCTTCCCGGGCTCTTTGAATTCATGCTCATACATTTTGGATGCGAACCAAGTGCCACAGTACTACTCGTGTTCTCCCAGGCCTTGGAGGAGCACGGTCGTATCTTTTCAGCTGCTCCCACAAAGAAGAATTTTCGTTCCCAGCGACATTTGTCAGATGGGTTTTCTTTGAAATTTTCCTTTAAAGAAATGTGGGGATGAAGAAACCAGACAGGGTGGATGTTGGAGATATCTCACTTACAGAGTTCTTAGGTTTTCTTGCGACTTTTTTAGAGGAAGCATCCTTAGTTGGCCAAGTGCATGCACAGGAATTCGACTTCAGCATTTAACCCATCCGGAGAGTAAACACACACACACTTGGGGCAGATGTCATATCATTGCTTGTGGTTTGCATTAGCTGACTAATGACATCTCCTTTATTTTCATCTATTTTCATTTGTCCCCTCATTCTATTCTGCACGGGATACCTATTATAAAGAATCATTGAATAATTCAATGAGAGCAGTTGCTCTCTGAGCCTCTCAGTAGCCTCTTTAACTTAATGCCGTGCTCTCATGGAGTATAAGGGTTATCTTTTCCTGCCTGTTCATCGTTGAGTTGTGTTTGTTCTGATGAAGGGCTGAAAGACAGAAAGCTCAGAAACATACAGTGTGTTCATAGTAAGTCCAGACCTTATTTGCTGTGTTCAGTTGCTTTGTGACGTAGATTTATAATTTTCACATTTAGCAAATATTTGGTCATATAGGTTAGCTAGCTAGCTGGAGATCAATCAAACTCCACTGTCTCTGTTATGCTGGAAATATAATGTGAGGTCACTTCGAAGGCTCTTTGACTCGGGGAATGAGAAAAACAGAAAGCTAAATAATGAAATGGACCCAGAGCTTCAATATCCATCTGCAGCTGCTATTTTTTTTTATTAGAAATGACCCCAATGGCTCAGAGAGCAATTATTCTTAGTTAGTCAGTTAGTCAGTGTCTCACTCACAGTGTCTACTCTACTCACAGTGTCTACTCTCTAGACACATTAAACCAGAATTGTAGCCCTGCTGAGCTGTGTGGGTTGTGTGTATATGACACTGTGTACTTGTTAATGGTGTGATCATTTTCAAAAGTGGATTCATCTTCGGCCTTTTCTCTGTTATTTGCCTCTTTTGCAGAATTGTACTCACTTAAGTCACTTTTGTATGCGTTTGCTCTGTAATCAGCCCCTAACAGTGAAGATTTATTTATCGGCTACATAATCAGCGAGCGAAACCTCTGCTGACCTGAGGTCTGTTACCGACGGCCATGTTTGATGATTACACACGTCCTCTCCTGCAGCCAGTACACCCAGCAGCATTAGTATAATATGACCGGCATTGTTCTGCATTAGCAGACAGTAATTACCAGAGCAGAGAGGGAAGCTCATTACACAGCCAGCATTGTTGTTTTCTGTGGTTTTAATTATGTTAAACAATCTCACCAGCCTCCCCGGCTTCATCTCTTCTGCTGCCGTACTCACACTCCGCTTCACCCTCCTCTGTTCCTTTTCACTTTGTTCGTTCCAGTTTCACAAACTATGCAAACTACCGAATCCCTTTAAACCCCGTCCTCCTTTCTGCTGTCCTCTGTCTGAACCTCCCCCCTGAGTGTGCATTAAGCCAGACGTCAGTGTGTTTTTTTTAATCAGTTCTGACGGAGGGATGGCACAGCAGAGGCAGAATAACTGAGTAGGTCTGCTTGCATGAGGTGGTTTTGGTAAAACAGCAACTCTCTGCTCGAGGTTTGGGAAGCAGTTCTCAGGATTCAGTTCTGAGGTTCACAGTTGTGTTATATTTTGTCAGACAGCTTCTGTGGGAAAGTTGTGTTTACATGCAAACAAATTGTCTTTCTGTCCCAAGTCTGTGCTGACATAAAGTCTGAGTTTTGCTTCTCTGGCTTAGGTCTTGTGCCCGTTTCTGACCAAAACGCCCCCAGAGCTTTTTTAATGTTCAACAGCAAGGTGTCATGTCAAGAGAAAATCTGTCTGTTGGTTTTCACCAGTGCAACAAGAGGCCACAGGTTAGTCCAGTAACATCTGCTCCGTGAAGGTGCTTCCTGTTTGTCTTTTTGCATTATTCCCTCCATCCTCCCACTCTCCTGTAGCTGTTGTTTGGGAGACTGACACGATGTTGGCTTTTGATTACAACTCATTTCATGGTGTGTTTTGAACTGTATATTTGATGAAAACTACTCTGGCGGTTTTAAGGCATTAAAAATGTATCAGAAAAGTTTATTCTGGGTTTCCATGGAAGTTTAGTACGCCACGGTCTACAAACTGTTTTAAAAGGATTTTTCCTCTTTGCCAAGAATAAAAGTCTTGAGGGGCAAACTTGATCTTTGTGTTTCAGGGAATGTTTTTTCACATGAAAATGATCCAGTGAAAAGATACTGAAGAGCTGCACAGACTGGAAAATGCCAACTGGCAAACACTAAATGCAGATAAAAGTTTTCTATAAATAAATTACTTGTAGGAAACTTTTTGAGATGGTAAAACGTAGATCAAAAAACTTACATCAGTTCTGTCTATGTCTGCAGTCTGTTGAATAACAAGCATGTGAGTGGACAAGATCTAATGTGACATTGCTCCCTTTTCTGCATTAAATTGGGGTTAAATTTGGGTTTCCCACAGTATTTTATAGTGGAGACAAATAAAGAGCCACCCCGCTAACATCAGAAGAAATTATAATATTTTTATGAACAAAAACATTAGGCTCATTAAACCTCTTAGGTCTGTAATTTTTGATTATTAAAATTATCGAGTGCCAGTTATAAATGCCAGAAAATAGTGGAAAACCCCTGTTCTAAATTTCCACAGTTCAAAATAACATCTTCAGATGTCTTGTTTTGTTCAACCAACAAACTAAAGCCTAAATATGTCTTGTTAGCTCAGAAACCAGGACCTGAGAAAATTAAGTATTAATGAGCATTTTTGCTTAAAATTACCAAAACAATCAGCTGATAATCAAAATTGTTGCCAATTAATTTGTTGTGTCAATCAACAAATCCAGCAATTGTTGCAGTTATAAAGCTAGTTGCAGTATTATATTGTCCACTTTCCTATAAAAAATGTAATGACACACTCCCAGCAGCACATTCATCCCAAAATATGTATAATTTATTATGGTGAGTATAAATTATTCCTGGCAGGCATCATTTTAGTTCGTCAGTCACCTGTGGGTGAAATGAGAAGTTGTTATCAGTATCAGCTATTACCAGCCTCAGTCAACAATATCAGTATTTGCCCTCAAAAACCCCACATTGGTCGATCTCCGCGGAGGACAAACATAATACACGCGACTACAATAGGCTTCTCTGTGCAGGTGCAGCCAGCTAACACAGCCTTGTTGATTGGGGAGCACGGGACAGCGTTTCCTGTACTTATCTGCTGAGGTGACGACAGATAGAAATGCCAGTGTTGTGTCTGACCATTGACAGCGGTCTCCGGCTCCCCCTCCTGTGCCTGATTGCAGAGGAAGTTGGTGTTTTGTTGTGGTTGTTTCCTCCTGACATTGCGTCAGAGGGGATGAGGATCACTGCAGCGTCCTCCCTGTTCCAGGTTAGAGCTTTCACCGCCGCTTTGTGTCCTCATCCAGGTTAGGACCCAGACGCAGGGCCACGGTCCTGTCCTTCCTCACCGTGAACCACGCGGCTGGGGGTCTGAGCTCTGTCTGCATGTGTCAGTGTGTTTGTGTGTGTGTGTGTGTGTGTGTGTGTGTGTGTGTGTGTGTGTGTGTGTGTGTGGTACGAAAGAATGGAGGGCAAAGGCTGCGGTCTCCCTGAGGGTCTGGACAACAGCCGTGGCAGGAGAAGGCCGGTGGCTGTTTGGCTGTTGACTTCCTGTGGTGTAGATGGGGGGGTGGTGCTGCTGAACACACGGGGCTTTCATGGCCCTGGAATCTAAAGTATATGTAAACGCAGACTGACGCCTCGCAGGAAAAGCTATTTTATGTATGTGCATGTGTTAGTGTGATATACACATGTTGCTTATGCACCTGTGGGCACGTATCTGTCTCTGTATTTTTATAGCAAGGGATTAATTTGGTATGTGTCACCTGATGCTCTCTGGTTGTGTTGGGACAGTGTAGCTCCCTCTTCGCTGCTATAGACTCTTGTATTTGCAGTTTCACAGGATGAGACTGAGCTTCATCCTGGGATAAAAGCATGAGAACTGTTTCCTGAAGTTATTTAGTCCAATAATGTTTTAGACCTGCTTTGCAGCTGGCAACATACAGAAAGCTTCAGTCAGGACGAGTGCTGTCTATCTTTATCTGAAATGGGCATTAACATGATCAGCTTTAGCTAGTAATTAGTTTTAGTAACCAGCTGCATTTTGGATGTGGCCGTGTCCGACAATTTCTGTAACTTTCCCGAAAGCGACAATCTGACATTCACACCCACTTCATGCAGCAATTAGCCAGGTGTGTGTAGGTGACAAAGCTGGCAGGGTTTGAATTTCTCCCATAAGGTCTTTTTTTTTTTCTTCTCTCTTTCCACTCGTACAACTAAGCACAAAACTATTAACGCCTTCCAGGAGAGACTGTCTAAAAATACCAGCATACTTCAATGATTATACTATCGAGTGTATTCAAGTGTGTTCTGAACAACACTGCTGTATTTTAACGTGGTTGGATGACACAGTGTATAAAGCTAAATACCTAAACGTGTCGTGTACTAGTGATGTGTGATTTGTAGATCATCCAGAAACATCCATGTTGCATCATTTGCCTTCATGTCACAGTGTCCACTGTCCTTAGCATCTTCTCTGTCTTGTGTTTTCTGTATCTTTTGGGAAAAATACACTCGCCCATTATTCAGAGATGGAGCTGTGTATTTCTGCGTGTTGCGTTTTTGCACCATGACTTCACCGGGGCTCTTTCATCTCTCTGTGGATGGGTTCCAGGCAGACGTCTCACTCTGCCTTTGTGTGCGCCCTCCCGTCCTGTCAAATCGGTGGAAGCGAAGAAAAGGCTCCAGTGAAAGGTACACCCCTGCCTTCCCTGCAACCTCACAGGTCCATCTTAAAATGAGGTCAGATGACACACGAGCCCCGTGTGCACCTCTCGCTTCCTCCTTTTCCTTTTATATTCCTCCCTCGCGCTCTTTGAACGCCTCAAGTCGAGGGTGGCATGCTTCGAGTAGAAAAAAGTACTCACTGGCTCAGGAACAGCAAGAGCCTCGAATTCTGATGTATGAAGGGGTAGAGAAACCCTGCTGCCTGCTTTCAAGAAAATGTCGTGTTTGAACTGTGCATGTTTCGAGTGACAATCAAATACGCCTTACTGCGTTCTTTACGTGCAGACGCCAAATGAAAGGAAATGTGTGTCAAATTGCATCTGGAAATGTCGCAACCATGGCTCATTCACAGCTGTTAATGTTACACCTTCAGGGGAAATTGCCTCACCTTCTCACTTAAGTGATGTGACTTTGAAAAGCTGCTACGCTTTAATTTAATTACCATAAAATCTTAAAGAGCGAGGACACGAGAACATCACTGCGTCCTGACGAAAACAGCAGTTATCCTTACATCAGGGCCACTTATCAGAAACGCAAGTCTTGAGATTTTCATCTCATTTTTTGACAACAGCTCGCAGGAGAGAGGCTACTCATGAATTAAACAAGCACTTCTATTCAGAGACACATGCACAAATGTTTCTCATCTCTTACAAGAGCAAGAGTTGGATGTCCTGCAGCTTTTCCTCCACCCCCCTCCTCCTTTGTTTGATCTTGTTTTTTTTGTTTTTTTCTGGCAGTGTAACTCTTTCTAAAACTCTGTGGCTGTTCAAAAGGCATTAAACATGAGCGAGTTCCCTGGTGCAAGGAAACAGTGAGAAACGTTCACAGAATATGCTGAGTGTATTAAAGCCATACAATAGGCCCGAGCCTCCCAGAGCTGTTGGCCCCTTCACCCTGTTTCCCTCTGTAAACACGCACATTCACAAACTCACACTCACCTTAGTTACTTTTTTCTTTTTTTTTCTTACTTTGAAGTCGTTGTTTGGGATTCTCCCAACCCTATACATTTCCTGAAGTCTTTACTCTTTTCTTATTCTCTGGTAAGCGTACTTACCAGAGAATATGGTAAGTTTACTTTGGGAATATGAAGGTATTACGTAAATGTTTATGGAAGTGCACATGGGCTTTGTTTTTATGCACAGTGAGACCACATTTGGCTTACTGTGATTAAAATGCCCAGGATGACATCATAATAAATGTCCTAATTACGGCCTTTTCAGAGGTTAAGTGCTGAAACATTGGAAAACAGATAAAGTCACACACATTAACTTTAAAACAGGAGTGTTGCTTTTTTTATGTCTCGGTAGTTCCAGCTCAGGGGAGGCAGTTTTTTTTGTGTGTGTCCTGAAGTGATTAGAAGAACCAGTGAAAAACCTGACAGTCACAATTTACATCTACGAGTCGGACATGAGCTGCCTCCTCCTTTTTCATGTCACAGATGGAAATTGGGAGTGAAACGTTTGGCTGTAGACTGTATTTCAAAGTAACTTTTATTGCAGTGTGCTGTTGGTGGGTTAGTCCATTTAAAAATAAAATTTAAAAAAAAGCAGACAGTGGTTTACTGTACTTCTAAAAATGTCCTAATGAAGACTTTAATTTCAGGCGGGGGTATGGGTAATTTGGGCAGCTGGAGGACATCAGACCAGGAGGAAGAGAGGGAGGGAGGAGAGAGGGTCAGAAAGAAGCTGACCCCCCCCCCCACTCCCCCTCCCCCCACCCCCCACCCCACCCCTCCTCCTCCCAAAGACCTGCTCAGGTTTCAATGCAGATGGACTCTAACAAGCATTAACCTGATTTAAAGTGAGGATGGGACACAGGCTTTAAGCCACCACAGATGGAAGTGTGAGTCCTGTCAGCTTTAAACGTGTAATGGATGATTATAGGTCAGGGTCACACCAATGATCCATTTGCGTCGGGTACGCTTTTTTTTCACAAAGGGCTTCCTAATAGCTTACAGTTTTGACAGTAGGTATAGAATAGGAATAGATTTTCTACAGAGCAAAAGAAAAAAATGCAACAACTCATTCCAGCTGTGAGCTGATGGTCAGGGGTGATTATACCCACTTTGCTCAGGGACAGCACTTTTCAATAGGCACAGGTCTGCTCGTGGATTTCTTCAGGACCTGAAGAAGTGCATGTGTAGATGACTGTGTGTGTGTGTGTGCCTGGGGAGAAACTGACTCACATCTCCCGCTCACTCTGTTGTCTGGTGAAGTGACCATCCTCTCAGTCCTGCTCTGTTCCAGTTTCCCCCCTGACGTGCTCCCTCTGGCCCTGGCACTCACCATCTTGATCCTGTGATCCTGATCTGATTTTCTCTGTCGGTCAGGTGATGTGTCCCACTGTGCTCCCTGATTCATTTATTAAATACCACTCTAAAATATGATGCATCAGCCTGGTGGGTGGATGTGGTTGAAGGGTATTTTGAACGGCTTTTTACAAGCTTACATTCAAACCTCCACGCAGCCAGTTCTTTAACTGCGATGATGGGAAGCTTCGTATTTACACCCTCTGACAGTCATTATGAAATCATCGTAAAGTTACTTTGAGTGCTTTGCGGTTACAGAATCATAAATTACATTACTAATTTGTTTTTTTAGCAGACACTTCATGACTCTGTTTGCTCATGTTATAATTAAAATACCACTAAATATTATATCAGCTCTCAGTGTTTCTGTAACTACCTGCAGTTTTTACTAATCCTGCCTTAAACCTGAGTTAATTTTCCACTTGATTTTTTGTCTAGTGCAACATGTGCCTGTCAGTGTGCCCGATTGCTTGGCCTGTGTTAATCCAGCTTGCAGCTTTCGTAAGAGCATCCTCCAAACAACTTCACACTCGACACTTCTCTTCCCAGCATCCTCAGCACTACACGCACAAAGTCTGAAGTCGATCCGATGAGCTGTTGTTGAGAAAATTGAGACACAGACAGAGAGAGAGTGAGAGAGATTCCTCCATTTATAGTTAGATACACCAAGAAACAATGCTGTATAGGATCTTGTGGCGTGTCTGATGTCCCTTTAAGGTCTGTATTTTTATGAATGAGGGCTGCTTTTAAGTGGCTAGTTCCTGAAGCCATCATGAGTCGTGCGGTGAGATGATTCCTGTAGAAGTTGTGCTGCAAACAAGTGGCTCTTGTAAAATGTGAAGCCGGAGAGAAAATAGCCGTAATTGAATGTGAAACCATATGCTTCTTATTTGGTGAAAATGTTTTAGATCTTGTTAAATGTAGTGTTGCCAGACTACTCAGTACATGCCATAAACAATGGCCCATTTTCAGCGTTTTATGATGGAATATTACTGTATGACGAGGACCAGGTCCCCAAGAAGCTTCAAGTAACTTAATGTGAGGCTTTCATAGATTTTTCCAGTTTGTAAACGCAACCTCTGTGCTTTTCTTTTTCTTTGTAGCGGTTCACTGCGAGTATTACTCCACAGATATGCTGTTTAAAATGATGAGTGAATCTTGAGGGGAAAATTCTGTGCTAATAGTTTTCATGTGATTTTAGGCCTGTGGCACATGGTCTTATCAGACATCCCTCTTTTGAAGTTTAACAAGGTTATCCTCCTCTGAGAGACCACAAGAGCATCTTTGACTGTTCACCACTCTAAACGACGGTACATTGGCAATGATGCCGTTTCCTCTTAACTCGCTTAACACGCAAAGCAACGAGCAGGTGGCTGCATGTATGTGAAACATAGGTTGAGTGGAGGTATTTGAGGAGATAGAGCTTAAGTGTGCTGTTTCTTTTGGCCCCGTTCCAGCAGAACTATACTAATCCCAATGAAATAACGGCTTGCCCTGCAGAATAAACAAAAAAATTCACTTATACCTATTTTCGGGGGAGCGTGCAGATTTTTTTTCTCCCCCTTTACATTCAATGTTTGCTTTAACTTGTAAGTTAAACTTCGTTGAGTGAAGCACTTTGATTTTTCAAGAGGTTTGCACTTTATATGCTACAAGGGAGAGGTGGTAAAAGAATATATTTGCTACTTCAGACAGCAGAATATTAAGTTACAGAGCTCTGAAATGTTTCTTCATTTAAGCTATAAGTGGCAGACTTGTCAGAAAGGTATGTTGGTGGATTCATGGTAGTGCAGGGAAGGCTGGGTGTGCCCTCAGACTTTCTCGAGTGAAGTTCAGTTGCTGGGATCAGTGGCTCTTTGTTACTGCATGTTAGAAAATGAGCATTCTGACCCTCGGTTTTGAGCCACAGTCTGTCGTTATAAGCCTGACCCTGGGTGTCAAACAACGTTGGACAGAGTTGGAGCTTTATGATGAAAGGTCAGGACGTGTTGTTTAACCTCAGGTCCTGAAACATTGGGGCTTCTGTATAACGTGACCTCTCACCTTTAAACAAGGCAAATCTGTTCCTTACAGGGTCATTATCTGATTATCCCCGCCATGTAATTTCACACAGGAAACGCCATCTGAACCAGCAGCAGCCATGCTGTGTATTTAACAAGGTTTTAAATCTTGACAAATTGTCACTTTTCTCTAAACAGTCTCAGCTGCTGTCCATTGTCTGTTTACTCAGACAAAAGCGGGCCTGTTGCAGTGTTGATAACTCTCAGGATGTAAATTCTCGTACTCCTTGTGCTACGAAGCAAAACTCTCCACAGAAAATACAGTTTATCCAAACTTCAGTAAACTAACACTGTGCTGACGCAATGGCCATCACGGGCTGCTCGACCCCTCTCTTTCTGTTTGTGTGAAACTCAAACAAAGCCCACGTCACCTTGCATACCTTCAGATGGTGTAATAGATTTTTTTTTTGTCCGCGCTGTCAACAAAATGCATCGTTCTCAGGGCAAAACGGACAGAGCAGAGGTAATTTAGATGGCATCCGCTCATTGTGCAGTCACGCACAGGAACAGTAAAGCTCAGTCGAGCTCAATCCCTGACAATCCGTTAGTCTCTCCCCGTCGACAAGCAACTTCACCGGGCAGTTTTTCAGCGCAGAGGTGTGAGACGGGGAGCAGGCAGAAAAACTGGTTCCCGGTGATAAATAGCAGGCCCAGCTTGGAGAGTGTCTCCTTTCTGACAGAGGATCGGGCTTTGTCTTGAAATGTGAGCTGCCTCTCTGCAGCCACTGCCAGCTTCTCAGGGGCTCTGACTTTTAACAGGGCAGAAAGACGGGGGTGGAGGGAAGAAAAAAAGATTTACGTTACAGGGGGATGCCTCGGGGTGGCATGGAGGGATAAAAAGATTTGAGTAGCTGTTGCTGTCTGTTAAAGGGGATTACCATTTAATTAGACCTATGGTCAAGGATATTCCAATTAGTGTATTTCAACATGAAGAGCTGTCTATCAGTGTCTAGTGTTCACATTTTTGATTGTATTAATAGGCAAATTTTTTTTTCTGTGTACACTTTTTTAGAGCTGATATGCTTTTTTTAGCTTTTAGACTTTTTTTTACTGGGCAGTGTCGCAGATAAAACAGCTGCTGAGCTTGAAATGAGCAGTTTTCATTTGAATTATTAATGTTTTCTTTGTTGTCTGTAAAACACTGCAGTCATTCTGTGTGATAAAAGTCCCCTTTAAATAAGCCTGACTAATTGAAAGATACGACATAGATTAAAGGGCCTGAAAGATTTCCCTGTCTTCTGTATGTTATTAGAAACCGGAAACCCCAGGGGCAAAAGAGCCTCATATTTCAGTCCAGAATTGTACTTGTACCCCCCTTTTTAAAGACCTAATGTTTGGAGCCCAAGTGGTCCATTAAAACTGGCAGGTGAGATATGTTGAAGCTAACATTTATAACGAGATCCCTCTGCTGTGGATTCTCTCAGTATTCCTGTTATAATGAATTGTGCTGCCAGGGAAACGCTGACCTTGTGTGTCCTGGGATCAGGGTTTAGCCCAAACCTGTGTTGGCTCATCTCTTCCTGCACCTTGTTCCTGGTGTCCTCAAGTGTGATATGAATTTGGGTTTATCTCTGCATTTGTGAGTAGGTGAGGTTTGTTATGCCAGGTGGTAAATTGAAGCGGGGATTTGCCCACAGCCGGAGCTCGGGTGCCCGCTGTCCCTTTTCACGGGTCACAGTTCACACTTTACTGCACCCCCCTGGCACACCGGCACACAGCCTGCTGTGCCCACACCTGCACTCTGTGCTAAAACACCTCCTTCCAAACTGACAAAAACATTTGCGTATAAACACAGGGGAATGAAGCAGAGTGTTCGAGATCTTGTTTCCTTGGAAGAAAGCCTGCAGGAGCAGTGTGTAATGTCAGGTGATGGATGCAGTCCATCTAATCTGCACCCCGCGTGTCATTGATGAATGTGGATGACTGGTGAGGAGATTGCGTGGGCTCATTACCGTCGCTTTCAGTGTCATAGTGCCTGGATTCCTCTTGCCTTGGTGATCCCTGCATGCACATGCATGCGCAGAATAACTCTTTTTTTTTTTTTTTATTTCACTCTGACTGTGCATGTGCTGAATGCTTAAGGTCGGTAGGTGTTGTCAGCTTATTCTTTGGAAATGCACATCAGCTTGGTGAGGGTGACTCATCGAATTCAATGAGTTTCATTTTAATGTGTTTTCCCAAAACCATGACTGGGTTTTTTTTTTGTCATAGTTAAGAGCACTTTAAATGTTTACCCCCCACAAATTATCTAAACACAAGACAGGATGAAACACTTAACCTGTGGCCGATAACAGCTGGGAGATCTGGGAGAGCTGTGGGAGATTCAGACAATGTGTGCCAGGCATTGCTGCTGGTGGGAGTGTGGTTTCCTGGGCTTCTTAATATTAGCTATGAGGTCAGAAGGATACACAGTTTGAGCTCTCAGTCACAGAAGGCTTTGATCAGTCAGTGAGACCAACAGGGAGTCAGCAAGAGTCTCCGCCACCTCCGCAGTGGACCTTGACCACCTGGACTTTTAGTTGACTAATCTCATGGGAAGTTACAGGAAGGCATCTCGAAGGAGTAAACACCAATATGGCGGGGGATTGCCGGTGCAGGATCACTGCATTATGAAGTTTTATATATGAAAATATGAGTGACTGTTACTACTGGGTTTATCCATGTATGTGAATGCATTACTCTCCACTTTATTACATTAACTTTATTAACATTTTAAATTCATAATGAATAATAAGTTGCAGTTAGTGTAAGTTTTAACAAGACTAAGAGTCCACAGCTACGATACCAGCTCCGTGAGGCTGCACTTACTCACAGCAGTGCTTTTAGTGAAATGCTAACATACTGACAGTGACAAAGCTAACATGTTGATGTTCAGGAGGTATGATGCTTACCATGTTCGCCATCTTAGCTTAGCATTGTAGTGTGCTAACAGTTTTGCAGGTATTTAATCATAAACCAGAAAGATTGAAATAGTTGACTTGGCACCAAAGTCAACCAACACTACAGTCCTAATAACTCCAACGCTAGCATGGCTAAAAAAAATGTAGCACAATTAAGGTGGTATGGTACTAATAATAATGATAATCACCATATTTTATTATGTACTAATGAACATTATTCACATAGCAGTGCAGACTGTGGTATATTGAGCAGAACATCTTCATGCACGAACAGTCAAATTAAGCATCAGTGTCGCTGCACTCAACTCGCTAATCATTAATGATCAGTACTGGCAATGAGTGCATGTGATCTGATTATGTAATCACAACTACTAGCTTAATTTATTCACATGGCATAACGTTTGTAGTTGGAAACAGGAATTCGGTTGCTGGAGTGCAGCTATGTAATTGAACCATTTCATCAGCACTTGCCAATCCATTTTCTGCGTGGCGTTTTGTCCATGCCGTGTGTGTCGCCCATCCCACTCTGGGCGAGCTGTTGCCCATGCTAATGCAGAGCAGCAGAACCACTGTAGAGAGCTCATTCAAGGGTTTTTTTGGGGGGGGGGGTAGTGGGGGCTGGGTTTTTTAGGGCTGTCACTCTCTCATTGAGGGGCAGAGTAGCGCGCCTCAACACATCTTACTTCAATACAAAGAGAGGCTGTGATGTACATACAAATGAGCCCATAATAGGTGGTTTTGTCACTCAGTTCCCTCTTAGTTTAATCTGACAAACAGACCCTCTGTGTGCCCGTGTATGTGAATCATTCCTGCGTTCAAGTGTGCGTAGGTGCACATTTCGCACATTCATGCTCGTGTTTTGAAGAGTCTGGTAAGCAGAAACTCAACTCAGCCCCCCTGTCTTCTCACTCAACCCCCTCGCTCCCGCCTCCATTCCCCCCTCAACCTAAATCCTGGGAAAAGCAAAACATTGTTCATACTCGGTGTGCATGACCTGCAGGAGATGGTGTGTAAAGCAGGAAGTAATTAGAGCTAATTATTCTGCTTTAATCATTGGGAAAAAAACTCCATGGCTGCTGCCTCACCACTGTAGCTGGTTAACCAGCGTTCTCACCATATAATTATTGTTCATAGAGGTTCGTTGTTCTTTGCAGCGAGACGGAGAGGCAAAGGCACGATGCCCTTGGTTTACAGCCACTCTGAGTCAACTCAAAGTGCGTCAGAAATCTCAGATAAATTTGCCGGTATCAGACGCCAAACACGTCCGCATTCCACATCTTTGTTGTTTTACTTCTCCCTTCAAGCCTTCCTTTAAAACCTGTGTTTTTTGTTTTTGATTAGATTCTTTTGGCGTCTGTATTATTTTTTTTTTCTTTCTACTGACTTTGTTTTTAATTTCAGACCTCCCCTCATTCTGGATAAGCTGAACAACATCCCCGGAGTTGTCAGTTTAATATCTCTCTTGTCTTTGCTGCCCAGCACTGCTGTCTGTGCTCCGCAGTCACAACTTTCAGCTAAATTCACGGCCTGATATTATCCAAGAACGTGGTCATAAATTTTGGGCTACAGACCCACATGAACAGATGATAAAACTCTACTTGCTACTATGTGGACACACAAAGAATCATTTGTTCGGCTAAGTTATTAATGGTGTAAAATCTGCATATGAACAGCTTTACTGCAAAACTGGACGTCTGCTGTTTGTAAATCGGTGGCACAAAAGTTTTATTTTTAATCTCGATATGAAGTGTTTGGAAAGCATCTCTACATGTGTACCAGCTCCAACTGCAAAGCCTTTTAGGATATTTGTTCTTTTCCTTTGGCAGTTTACTTTGCTCCGATGAAGCCTTGTTTGCTGAAACTCGTAAGGCTGATAACAAATCAAACAGTGGTAAACTAAATCCATAGGACTGAAGCATCTGTTTAACTTAGAGTTTCAGTTTCAAATGAAATGGAAATGAGCCATTTAAGTTTTTATTTTACATGTATAAAGAATTTTGTCTACTGTAATGCTGATAATGTTACCTGTTTTCCAGGTACATTTCCCTTTTAGTGATAAACATTCAGTGGCACCTCTCTTCCTTGCTGTTACATGTACGCAGTGACAGTGTCCAGGAACCAATCTATTGTGTCCTACACGCTCTTGAGGACTAGCAGATGACAGGTGGAATCTGGTCTTCAAGCCACAGCTCAGTCACACGAGTGTCGATCTCTTGGCTTGTTCACGAGTACCCGGGGGGGAAGTGAGCCCTAATTGCCAGGGGAAATGGGACGGCCTTACAGGGAGGGTTCTATTGTAGCCAAGGCAATTAACTTAGCTTCTTTCATCTGAGCGTCTCCTTTGAAAAGAGACATTGTACCTAGCTGCTCAGTGATCACTGGGATGGGACAGAGCTGTTAGCGGCCGCATTCCACTGCAGTGCTAAAAGGAGGTTGGTGTGCGTATGTTTGTGTGTGTGTGTCGGGGACGGTTATTGGGATGTCACGGACGCGCTGTCCCTGATTACCTGACCGCGTCGCGTTCCCAACGCTTGTCCAGTGAAATGCTGTCAAGACAAAAAGCTCTGTGACCCCTGTGCTTCTGCAGTTAAATAACAGCTGAGCCTGTGTAGGCCTTCAGCTACATGTGTTTGCTCTGCAGGGTTTTACCTCAGAGCAGTTAGCACAGTGCCTGAACTTACTTTATAGCCGAGTTGTTGCAGTGAGCTGCTTCACCTTCTGCCTGACTTCCTGTTGCTCTTTTTGAAGCCAGAGAACTGTTGGGGCGATTGGATAAATGCCTCCAGGGACTTGGCTTACTGTAACAAACCTTGGACCAAAATCTCTGGGAATGGGGGAGGGGGGTCACAGCGCATCATGCCAGACACTAAAACCAGGTTAAGGGAACAATGGGAGACCTGAGGAGGAGGAGATGCGACGCTGGTCTGTGAAGTTCTGCAGCCAAGCATTTACGATAGTCCTCTGCATGTCTGCTTCCCAGTGGAGTGGAAAGGAGGCCATGCAGGGCGGAGGGGAGCCAAGCTGTGCTGGGCCAAGGCATGTGGAGGAAGAGGTGGGATCCAAGGAATGGTGGGGGCAGACACCCATCGCCCTGAACACCACACTGTGAAAGAGAAACTGACAGACACAAATTAATTCAACATTTCAGTGAATCATCTCTTCATTCTATTGCACTAATCCACCTCTCCTCTCTTTCTTTCCTTTACTCCCTCTTCCCCCCCCCATCCCCTCCATATCCACCTACCCCCTTTTACCCTCTTCTAACAATCCAAACTCCAGGATGTCTGGAAAGAAAATTTCTGCTGGGTTGCATATCTTTCCCTTCCTCCTACTCATCTACTTTTAATTAACACATCAGAGATAACACACACAAGGGTTTGGGAGTGTGAAACAGTGCTGATCTTTGGGGAACATATGGCTCTGTGTTTCTGTGACCCACTTTTTTTTATTAACCGGTGTTCCCTGCAGGAATTTTGCAGCTGATTAAGTTGTTACTGTGTTTGGAGTAAATGTGGAATTTTGTTTTTTCACAAGGAGACCTTGTTTTTCAAGCACAGTTCTTTAGAAACTCAAATGACTGCATGTAAAATTGGGTTGGGGACAATAATTGAATCTGAGATGCTTTGTGTGAAAAGTTTGACATCAAAGCAGCAACTCCTTCATCAGAGTTTTAAAATAGTGCTTTATGAATAGAACTTTTTAGTGAAGACATTGCACAGTACAAGAAGCTCCAATGAAAAGAGAACAAACAGTGGTGGATTAATAGTTTAAATCTTTCTTTCTTTTATTAATGACCCAACCATTTGTACTTTGAAAAGAATAAAGACTATTGAAATCAGAAATTAGGATGAAGAATTGTTTTGGAATAAAATCCTGCCGCGTTGAATAGAGATCATATCAAATAGCAGCGGTACGTGATTTAAAGTAGATTAGTTTATGTTCAGTGAACTAATGCAGCTTTGTAGTGATCATGTGCACAGTAATCTCACCTCTTCACCTTATTTCTTCACAAACAGTAAACACAGTTGACCACCTGGTTTCTGTGGCAGAAAACTGAAGAAATGAAAGACCTCTCCTCCTGTGCCATGGGCAGATCACTGGAGGCAAATAACTTGAAGGCACCTTCTTAATAAAACATTTATCAGGGTTTTATTACCTCACAGTGGTTTGTGTCTGTGTGGGTGCACTGTTCCAATATATATATCTCTGAAGCTTGTCTCTCTTGAATGCTCATGGTTGCTAAAGCTGCAGTGGTGCTTCAGACCTCTTGTCCTGCATCCCCAGCCTTCCCCTTGCCCTTATGCTGTTCACTCAAGGAGAGGAGCTTGACGGTCCAGTGGCCCTCGCTGTGAATACCTATCATTGTCCCCCTGGTTTGAAGGAACTCTAGAGGCTGGCGCAGGACACGCTGGCTGGGGTTCAGGAACTCTGCAGGGCCAGAGATTAGCAAGGCATGGCAGGATCCCTGATAACTGACACCCTCCACGCAAGCATCTGAGCCGCTCTCCCATCCCGCTAAAGACTACAGCCACAAAGACGCCTTTCAGCGCTGGGCACGGTGGCGCTAATCCCCTTAGCACAAAGACCTGAGCCACCGATAGCATCTAAATAACTCCTCAGTAAATGTCATTTGCCTGAATTAGCTGTATAGTATCTCCTGATGCCGCTGGATTGCATTGTGGGGCGCACAGAAATATTTGTGCCTGTTGTGATTTCTCTTAATGTGCTGTTGAGTGCTGGCGTTTAATAAGCCATGAGGACAGGTCGCCCACTGAGCTGCTCTGCCAGTAGCTGCTTGGCCCTGGGGTTTAGGTCAATTTAGTGCTGCCGCTTTGTCAAAGGCATCCTTAACATTCATGTGGCATCGAACCGTCTTACTGTTGGCCCTCACTGACACTATAGCCTTTAACCCTTGGAGTGGAGCGTCTGGATTGCAGGCAGGGCTCAGCGGGTGAACGCTTAACATCCATACACTTGATATTGCCTTAGATTTCTCTAATGTGAAATGGCCTCTGGGCGTTGTCTCGACTGCAGGCTTATTCAGGTCACCAAACGTTATATTGAGGTTAGATTGTCACATAAAGGAGCAAGAAGCATTGATGCCTCTGAGGAGATTGAGGCCAAACATTGGAGGAAAAGTGCCCTTTTACGACAAAGCGTATTTTTAAATATGCTTTTTTTGGAAAAGAAGGGAAGACCAGGATCATGTTATGCACATATTTAATGGAAATGTGACAAATACCCACTGAAGCAAATTTTTTAGAAGTCACTAGAAGGAAAAAAAATATAGCTGCCAAAGGAATCTGTCACTGGTGAATGAACATTAACTCCTCTGCCTTTTAGGGACAAGCATCCTGGGAGGATGGTTGCTTGAAGATAGGAGGATCATCGCTTCTCTCAGCAAAAATAAATTACCCTTAATTGACCTTTGACCACTGGTGAGGGTCCCTCTCCCGGGACCTGCCGTGTCCTGCCGTGGTTGCCGTGGAAACCTCTGTTGGAAGATGCTGTCTGAACGGACAGAGATGCATGAGGGATGCTCTGGCTGCCTCAAATTGCGCCAACCCACCTTTCATAATATTACTCACAAACCTCTGCCTTCTTAAAAATAAATTCCTCATTAAAACTGTGAACATTCAACCTAATTTCACAATTGATGACCAGTAAAATATTCCCATAACCAAAGGAGAATTCTCTTTATAACGCAGCTCACATTCCCTCCTTGTGTAAGCTTATCAGCCCATTACAAGGGCATGTCTGGGTCTTCCTTAGACAAGACCTTGAGCTGCGCAGGGCTGCGGATCAATACATCCCACTGAAATGGAGAATGGAAACAAACAGCCTGCTTGTAGCGGTCTACAAAGCATGAATGATCCTTAGCCCAGTGTTTTTGCTCTCCTCTCTGCTGTCCCACTGGTCCTGGATGAGTTTGAAAGGGGGGTTTTACTCAGCACGGTGCCCTGTTCCTCCCAGCTTCAATTCAATAGGGCTGATACCCGAGAACTGGACCAAGGCTGTTTTTGCCCTATAGCCTGGCTTCTGGGTTTAGGCCAGATGTAAAGACAGACCAGAATGTTACTGGACGCCTTAGATGGGCGGGACCAGGGGCTGAAATTAGACATGCAGATACTCCAGTTTTTACCTCGTAACACGATCTATTATTGTTTAGCATTTGCCGGTAAAGCATCACTGTTCTGTCGGGAAAGAGATCTTTTTGGTAGCAACAGGCAATTTAAATGTCAAGGGAGAGATCTTTCACTGAATCTCACCCATTCTGTGAAGCCTCAGAAAAATCATTAAATCACTAGGTCTAGAGGCAGCAGTCACCATTGATGTGAAGAGAGGCAGAGCCGCTCTTTGTGCTACTGATACACGGTTGGGGGCGAGACAGTTACTGATGATGCTTAACAACAAGGGTTTCCTTTACACCTTTCTTTTAAAAGCTGTCTGAGATTTATTGGACATCCTTCTTTTTGAAGATGTTCAAAGATGAACTTAAGGCGGTGGGACTCAGGCTGGTTATGCTCGTGCTAGTTAGCTCTGGTTTGATAACTGGCTTTTTTTTTGTCTTCTTTAAGGTAACAGTATGGAGAATTTACAGTCTATCAAACATCATACAGAGATGAATTACCAACATCTACACAGTCTATTTGAAAAAATCAAAAAGACGTATTTGTGCTAACAACCTTTCAAACTGTCTCCAAACCATTCCTCACAGGTAACACTCTAAGAGGCAGAGGAGGTTAGATAAATGGGGCTGGTCCAACACAGCAAATACGTTATGAAAGCTTCTTTCTTAATGGCCCCTACTGGAGAACTGGAGACATTACAGCTCATGATCTGTACCTTAACTCATCAGTCAGGCGCTGCTCCAAAATTCACCACAGTTGAACTTGACCTAAAAAAATGTGTGTGGGTTTACTTTCACCACCACGAGCAAATCCACTGATCATGGCATTTCCATTTAAATTAACTAATTAGTTATGAATGTGTGATTGGGCCCTTCCTCTGGTTGTCTGAGTGGTATGTTTATGCCCTTTATATATTCACTGTGTACACGAATCTGTTGACATATGTCAGTGTAGCTACTTGTTGTCTGAAAGCAGCTCCCAGTGATATCACTCCACCCAGAAGCAACTATCAGGGTCATGTTACTTTCTGCATATACCTCCAAACCACGCGGTGCCCTGGAAGCATTCACCTTGGATGAGCTCTGCCTTGAGCCACACATCACGTCAGGCTACATATATGTGCTGTATTGTCCTTGTAATGGTACCTCCCCCTCAAGCTGGGAGTACTGGCAGAGACAGAACACCCTCCTGCTGTCTTTCTTTCTTTACTTAATCCTCTTATAAATAGGCCACTGTGTCTATTTTACAGGCAATAAAGCAATGTGTTCTGAGCATGTCAGCAAGGTTCAGGGGGTGGGCAGGAGGGTAAGGGGTGTCCCATGGTGGCAAAGGTCTGGTTGTTAAGACACTGCAAAATAGATATCCACCTCTCTCCCACTTTTCGATGTACAATCTGTTATTTAGCTTTTCCTTCACTCCTCTCTCCCCTCCTGTGGCGTTCAGACTGAGCCAAGATGAGCCCAAAACAGTGGGAAGATAAATGGGGAGAGGGAGCCGGCGAAGGGAAAAAATAGATTTATGTTGCACTGCTCATGGGGGCTTTTAGAAAATGTAGCTGGTGCACCTTTTCATAGATCGTCCCTTTGAGGCAGAGAGAAAGCAAGAGAGGAAGATGTGTTGACCTGAACTGCTCTTTCCTGGATGAAAGCTTTACCCAGAAGCCCTTTGTTTTGGCCCGCGAGACCGGTGCTGCTGTTGCAGCCGAGGTTCATAATGCCAGCGACGATGAACCATAAATCCATCATGGCCGTATAGTTTTGGGGAAATATATGAAGGATGAATAGACAGATTCATGTTTACACCTGGATTGATTTATCTCGTCCAGCTCTCCATTACGATGCACAGGGGTTTATGTGCCAGGAGGCATCACGCTGTTATAGCAGTGCTTCATTGAGTGAGAAGCACATTAAAGAAAACGACCTTTAAGTTAAAAATGTTCATGTTGCCTTTAGGTCATATTCCAAAAAAAAAAAAAAAAAAAAAAAAACGGAGGAAAAAAAAAACACAGAGGTGATGCTGGCAGAAAAAAACTCCTCTCCTGTTTGTGTTGTTATGTCTGTGTTGATGTCGAGCCTGTAGCTAACATTCCTGTTTTCTTTCCTTCTCTCCTCATGTCTGCTTGGACGTGACTGATGCGGCTGTTTCCATCAAAGGTAAGTTTAAATACATTTCCACTGCCTTGTTTCTGCAAACCAAAGACATTTGCTTTGAGGTCATGGGAAACGTCCTGCTGATTGCTTCACAGTAAAGTACAAGTGCTGACTCTGTTGAAATACATTACTTAGAAGCATCTGTTTACAGTCTTAATTTGCACTACAGTTCTGATTAGAGCGAGAAAATGTCTGAGCTCCTGCTCTTGTGCTCTTCATAAAAGATGATAACTAATCAGGTCATAATGGAGGCTGACAAAAAGAAAAGATAATGAAAATGTGTTTTCAGCTGGATTGATTGGGCTAAAAAAAAAAAAAAAACACGGGAAAATACATATAATATGGTAAAAATCCCAACCAAAGCCATTATCATACAACACTGTGAAACAAATTGATGTACAGTGCTGCAAATTACTGAACCAGATGGGTTGATGTAACAAAACAGTGTCAGCTGGGTAAGATAGCAGAATAATAACTGACTTGTCAACACAAAACAGAGCAATTGCAGACACAAGACGCTGCATCATTTAATGTGCAAATGAAGCAGTCTAAATATGGAGGGGATACATGAATCCCTGGTTTGATCTGAAGCTTTCTGAAGAAGCACTTTCTGTCATGCCCTGTTGCATTCTGGTATTTCCTATTCTAAAGGCACTCAAACTAGTCTTGTTGCTGGTGATTCCATCTTCGCCCTGAAGCTGTTGATAGCCAATTCAGCTACTAACACCTCTGCTAATATGTTCCGTGGAGGAAAATGGTGACTTATCAACTTCAAACTGGCCCAGAAAGCTTATCATATCATATCCTAAGCTTTCCAATGGCAGGACTTATTGCAGGGTTATGGCTTCAGATTGCATTATATAGCGCAAGACTAGCTAATAAATGGGTAAGTCAGCGTAAGCTTTTGTGTGGTAAAGATAAGTCGAGCGTTAGCTGGCAGCTTTCTAACTTGTGTTATAGATAATGTGCCTTCCCCTAGACAGACCACTTCTTCACTTCCATGATGTCAGACTGACTTGAGGAACGTCTGCCTCTGTTAATATGGGTCAAAATATACTTAGGTAGCTATTAATATATATGGTCAGATTAGCCCAGTACGCATCAAATGTGGGGAAACATTAAGCCCCTATATAGTACAAGCTGTCTCCTCTCTGTAAAGGGAAATGTGAAGTGACTAAAGGGCAGAGGGAACAGAAATATTTGAAAGGGCACCAGCAGAGCACTGATGTGGCCTGTGTGGGGTGGGTGAGGATGGCAGTGATTATGGCATAGCAGCCTCTCTGTGGTCTCCCAGGCAGGCGGTAAAACTCAGACAGTAAACAGCATTGTCCAATCGTGCTTAAAGACGAGACAGGCTCTGACAGAAAGACAGGGAGGGCTCCAGCTTCACATGCAGGTAATTGGCTGCCGGCATGGGGGACGACACAGTGTGAGACCAGATTCTTTATTCCAAACACGGAGACGCGCACACCCATACACACACTTGCTCTCTCTTCCTCTTCCTCTTCTCTTCCTCCCCTCATCACCTTTAAGAGAACTGCCTATAAAAACAGCTGCTGCTCCGCACACAGTTAGTATTCATACACAGCCAAGCAAGCCAATTAGTGGCCTTAGAGCGTATAATTGTGCGTCTGTGATTGTGTGTGTGCGTGCGTGCATGTGTGTGTGCTGGTGTGAAGGTGTCATTTCGTTAAGTCTCGGGGGGTCGCGCCACCTCCTGCAGTGAGGTGTCTCTCCCCAGAGTGTGAGTGACAGTACTCTCAGAGGGAAGCCACTGTGTCAGTCAGGCCTCACTGGTTTCCAATGCTGTTTACATTTTAGGGGGGAGAGGAAACCAGTATGTTATCAGCTTTGTGTGTGTGTGTGTGTGTGTGTGTGTGTGTGTGTACTGAAGACTGAATAACTCATAAACCTCTCATTCCATTAACGATGGCAAAATGTGTGTTGTTTTTTTTAAGTATTTTTGTTAGTTCCGTTTAATTTGCAATAGTTTGGTCAAGTTTATGGACTTGATGATGTAGATTCTGTGTCACTCTTAAGGTTGGTTATTGTGTTATTCTGAAAGCTGTATGTACAAAAAAGTGGAACATTCACCTCCCGGTGACGTGATGACTGAAGGCGTTTCATCCTGATTTTTGAGAAGTGCAATCTGCAGTCTTCCCTTTCGGACATGATACGTTTAGGGTCAGTGTTTTCACTGTTGGTTTCCTATTTTCCCTTTTTATTTACTGTGTGGTGTGAACTTGTGACTGCCACTGCAAACTCACTTTGCTTACAAGTCAGGAAATGCTATTAGAGGAGTACTTCCCGCACTTAAGAGGAGAAAGCATCTCTCCATTATGAAAGGAGAGAGATAGAGCTGTGCATTAAATAGCTTGTCAGAGACATCTGACCTCAGGACTTCCCTCATAACTTTGCTTTAGCAAAGCAACTGCACATTCAGAAAACATAGTATATATCCAAAGTCAGGCTGGTGCCAATCATCCTGTGTATTGGTGCATTTTTTTTATATCGCTCAAATGATTCTGAGCTCTCTACATCCGTTTTCAATTTCATGTTCATGTCACTGGCAAAATTGGTCATATTGAACTCTATCTGAAATTTTATGTTTCATTTTAAATAAACATCCTGTTGAATAAGTAATTTGCTTGAGGTTAAGGAAGTTGTGGTTCATGGTGTGCTGTGCAAGGCGCAGTTGTGTACAAGCTGCGAGCTTAGTCACAACCATTGTTTTCCCTCTTCTCCTTTGTGTGAATCTGTCCATTCTGCCGTTTAGACAGATCAAACAACTGTCATCTCAAATTTAGATGATGAAAAAGAAAAAAAAACAAGTTATTTTCCTCCAGACTTTTCTGAGCCTCGAGCATGGAGGGGGGAGGGAGATTGACTTGGCTGGTCAGGATCACCGCTGGCCTAGCTGCGGTCTGTAACTCCATACACTGGCATCCTCATTAGACCAGAGCCCTGAGCAGAAACAGACCATCCAGATGAGAACACGCTGTCCATTTGATCCTCAGGATACACCCAGACTGCCGGATCGCAACCAGCATCCCAGCCATGAACAAACCAGCAGAACTAAAAGCTTAAAGGCGAATAAACGGACATACTGACATGCAGAAAACACAACTCCACTCTCTCTTTCCCTCTCTCTATTTCTCTTAAGATTTACCTCCCTCTCTGCCTGCCCCAGTATCTCTATTTCCTTCAGTGTCAGTACACACATTCCAGTTGGACATTTGTAGAACAGATGTAGAGATGGATGCCAGCTGCAGTTCTGCTCTGAAGTGTTTCCTCTTCTTGGAGGCTGATGAGTAGAGAGACAAATGCAACACCCCCCTTCGCATCAACCCACTCCATCAAGGTTAGGTTCCTGGAAAGGCACAATGGAAAGAGTGTTATGGAATTAGGATAAATTGTAATCAAGATGATTTTCCATAGATGGTTATTCTCGACGGGCTCCTTTACCAGCACGGCAGACAGACAGAAACCTACTTGTTGTTTAAGTAAGACTTTAGGTTCTTTAGGCTGTTTGTGGTATATGAAGGTGAAAGCCTGCTGATAGCGCGGAGCCTTTAAGCTGTTTGAGCAGGAAGGTCGAACATTGGTCCGGTTGTACCCACCGTCTTAAACTCCCTTTGTGCTGGCGTCTATCGCTCACACTTATCCCCAAGGAAGTCTGTCTTCCTGTTCTATCTCAGATCCTCGCCCTCGTTTTGTTAGTGTCTAGATGCCTATCAACAGGTGCAGTACCTGGACAAACACTCCACACAGCCGCGGCGTGGAGAGACCAAACATTTCATTTCCTGTCCAGAGACCCCTAATCTACAGTGCATATGAGGTGGCGAGCCTGCAGTAATCTGGCTTTGGTTGATACAGCCCGTGCCGCCTTATTCCTTGCGTGCTAGCAGTGCGAACACAAAGCGCTTTTCTCAGAGCAGAGGTGTGAGGGGAGAGCGCTGAGCTCTTGAATTGTTCATAGAAACAACATAATCACCTTGATTGTGTTCAGCTCAACCTGAGTGGGTGGAAACACGACAAGTGGTGTGTGTTGCCAAGTAACAGCCCCCCGTGAGTAGTTGTGTGATCGTCCGTAGTAATGGTGGCTGTACGTAGTGCAGTACTTTAAAAAAGGCTGCCAGGTTATGTAACATTAGAATATACAACAAAGACGTTTAGCAGACACTCATATCCAGGAGTTACTTAGATTTTTGAAGGTCGGAGTCATTTCTCAAGGCTGGCAGACTATTGTTTTGATGGAAATGAGGCGAGATCTGTTTGCTGGAGAGATCTTTCTTTGTTGTAGCCTATGAGTCCTTTATCAGTATTTGTCCCTGTGCTACAGCGAGCACCCATCTGATTGTCTGTCAGTGATTTATGACCAAATGGAACAAAGACTGTGCAAGGATCCACTTAGTCAGATATTAATTTCACATGTCTAGCAGTACAAAAAAAGGAGACATTAAACATTTGTTGGTGATTTTCTTTAGTCCTCCTAATTCTTTTCCCTCCAACTCCTTCTTGCTTCTAGCGTAGAGAGCGAGCTGAGATGCAGCTCTCTCTATGCTAATACAAACATGGCTTTCAGAGCTGAGGGCTGAGCCTCACTGGGGGTCTGCCACATCCTGCCCGTTCCTCTGTTATTGAAATAATCGTAGGCGCTGCAAATGTCATGAACCCCCTACGGCACACACAAAGTCATCCCCTGAGATTTGAAAGTGGCACTTACTCTGCAGTGTCCTTTTGATATTATGCACTAAATGGCAGATGGAAATGAAACAGAGAATTGATACATTTAAATTCCAAAGAGAAATATCTCCAAATGGGCTTTTCTCAAACTCTGACTGCATAAAAGATGAATGTTGAAAGAAGCTTTTTTTTTTTTTTTTTTTTTTTTTTTGGAAAGTGGAAAAAGTCGAGTCAAGGTGCTTCCCACACTATGACATTATGACATTTCCTTAATGATGTTGTTTGAAAAAATTGTCCAAAAAAAAATACTAATTCAAATGGACCTGTTTGCAGGTATGTGTGTGTGTGTATATATATATATATATATGTGTGTGTGTATAAAAATACATATACACATACAGTTTTTTGGTCCCAAATAACTTTAAAAAAAAAAAGATAAGTCCTGTTTGTGGGGAAAATAAATAAAATCACAGAGAGCTGTCGTAAGACACTGTTTAACAGTGTTTTTACCGGATCTGAACAGGGTCCAAAATAGGACCCTACATGGTTACATGTGAGCTGTGCAAACGGACCACCTGCTGGCTCGCAAACATGACGGCACAGAATGCCTTGCTTAATTAAAAGATAATACAACCTCATTTAGGCTAAGGATGCATGTAAAACATCAGGAGAAGTGTTAGAATGACACACTCACTTGCTCTTTAATTCTCATAATGCTTTTTATGTCAGATTTTATATAGATGACACACATTCTCATTAAGTGATCAATTCATTCCTTGTGTGTCATGTCTGCTCTTAGCTTGACTTTTTTGTTTTCACTGGTGTTTGGACCTGGTTGTGTGTTTTGAATTACAGAGACTAAGGTAGATTTTTTTGTTGTTGTTTTTTTTTTCTGTTTCTGCTTTAGTATTGCTTTAGACTGCAATAAGTTAATGCTGTGTACTGTAACTGGATACTGTGTTTAAATTATCTAGCTTTAATTTTAAAACATAGTTTTGGACATAACCAGTTTCCACATGTTGATTTTGAGACAGTTTGTCGAAGTTCTTGGGTTGAAATGTTTATTTTATCATAATCCCAGTACACAAAGTATAAAGAAGTGATCTGATACCCAGTGACTTTTCTTGTTACTGATTCTTCCATCCATCCCCTGGATGTTAACTTGGTGCATTTCATCCTCCAGTGATCAGTGATAGGAAATAAAGCATCTTTTCTCACCTTAAGACTACATGTGTGCAGGATCAGAGATCTCCCACTGAAACTTTCTGCTCTGGTATTTACAGAGTCAACAGATCCGTAAAATAAACAGTCACGCCTATGAGGTCCTACAGTTGTAGAGACTCCACTGACTGCAGTTACAGTAGACTGTCTGTCCAAAGAGGTTGTGGCTAATTAAACTGTGGTGACTACATTGAGCTCACTCTGCAGAGCCAGCCAAGCTTTGCTAGGAAACTTACACCACAGAGCGGACTGGTCCTGGAAACAACCTGGTTGCCATGTTTATTTGATGCCACCCCACCAGCAAGCATCAACATCTGTGTGAGTTTGTGTGTGGGAGGAAGGGAGGTGGAGGTAGATAGAGGGGCCGGGAGGCCACCCATGTCTTTGTTTCATTTTTTTTTTTGAATGAATTGGTAGATACTCACAATATCCTGTTGCTTTGCTTTTGTGAAATCTCAAGTCAAAGGTCTTTTTTTTGTGTGTCTTTTGTCAGCTTCAGTCATGGACATGGCCTTAGGGTGCATTCAGTAGAACAACAAAAAAATAAAAACAATACGGTTTCACAGTTTCTTCAGCGAGGATATTGCAGATTGCTTTTACCAGAGGGATTCGGGAAGCTTTTAAAAACACACTTCTGAAGGCCAGTGGCAGATTGTCTGTTACAGTGTGATGAGAGAGACAAGAAGACAGAAGAGCGAGAAACTGGGGTTTTATGGAGTCTTTATTGAACTCTGGAGCCCCATTTAGTCGCTGAAAGAATCTGACTCTTAAGAAGGGACGTGTTCATCCAACCATCCATCCATCATTAAGTATTCCATCTTCTCGTCTTTGCAGATTGTCTCATTAGATCATGAAATTGATACTGCCCTGACAGAGGAATCTAATTTCAAGCCTCTTTTTTTGATTGTCCTACTTTAAAAAAAATTCTAATACTCAAATCTCCCACAGTCTCCTGTCCTTCTCAGTGTGGTAGGTAATAGAGTAATGACTGTAGCAGACTTTTTTTTTTTTTTTTTTTTTTACAGCCTTTATGAAGCCAAAAATCTCTAGGCATAATATGAGCTGTCATCAGAGTGATAGAAACAAGCGTTCGGGCCTCTTCTCCTGAATGTCTGCTCTTTTTTTCCTACCATTTATTTTGAAAGTCTCCTCTTCTTCCTTCCTTCTTATCTCGCCTTACTTTCCTCCATGCCCGGGTGGTTTGCCAATGGATTGTAGAGTGCCACCACATTCCTGGTTGGCACTCATGTCTGGACGTAGCTGAGGAGGAGGCGTTAGCCAGAGCCGCCTGCAGAGAAGAGACCCACACTGGCAGCCAAGGATTCAGCGCCCATCTGCTGCCAGAGCCAGCGAGGGAACCATCATTTATTACCTCCGCTGATGTGAAAAGCAGCTCCTGTCACTCTGGAGACATATTGTCCTGTGATCGCTGCACTCTGTAAGGTTTCCGTCCCAAGTCTTCATGTTTGGCTCTGGGTTGTGCAGTGGAGGAATTTTTCCTCTCTCTCTCTCTCTCTCTCTCTCTCTCTCTCTCTCTCTCTCTCTCTCTCTCTCTCTCTCTCTCTCTCTCTCTC
>JBBMJY010000003.1:16922912-16976694 GCA_037833715.1 Toxotes lorentzi
CTCTCTCTCTCTCTCTCTCTCTCTCTCTCTCTCTCTCTCTCTCTCTCTCTCTCTCTCTCTCTCTCTCTCTCTCTGTTCAATCCATTCAAGTTGTTCGTCCTCACAGATCATATTTCAGAAGGCAGCAGAGTTGGACACAGCATCCCACTTCTTCCAACTCTGCTTTATCTCATATCTGTCATATTATTCTATGAGGCTGCGTCTGCAGGCCTGCAGAGAAAGATTTAACCACGCAGCCGGCTTCAGTTCTCCAGCTCCCACTTGCAAAGCAGACTCTTTAGTCTGTAACATCTATCAGACTCGTGGGTTTAGCCTGACTGCAAACTGCTGAGCTCCTCAGATCCACTGTGACTTAATCTTCCATCTTTGGCTCATAATGCTGGAAAAATATTGTAGTGTGTGACCCCAGATGTTTGACATTAGTGTTCCTTAAATTCAGTTTGATACTAAATCCTCCGTTAAGTTGTGCACATGCCCTCTGCAGGATAGTTATAGCACTTACTTGTGTAAACAGTTTGCATTAGGCTTTCTTGTCTGCTGCGTGTGGAGGCTTTGTTGTATATATATATAAAAAAACTAAACACATGTACAAGAAATGGTGGCTTTTATTCTTCAGTGCTGCACTTTTCCCTCTAAAAGTGGTCTCATTACTGGATTAGTGCCCAGTTTTTCAGGACCAAAGAGACAGGAACGACCCGCCCTGCCTTACCTGAGCAAAACCTAATCCGTCTTAATCTAATAATTGCTCCCATATTCATTCTGTCTCGCAAGAGCACAGCTGCAGGGGATGGCTGTGGCTCCAGAATGCTGTGTACCATGGGTAATAATACCCATGGTCCCTTTCATCTGGGTTGTGCAGGATCAGATCTGCGGCCGCCGCAAAGGTTTTTCATCGTCATCATTTGGGCGTTCCAGACAAATTGTATAACCTCCTATCAGAGCTTCTCTCTTCCCTCTCTTCCTCTCTTTCTTCCCCTCCCTCCTTGCCGGCTCATGTTCTGTCCCTGTCATGTGTGGGTTACACAGAGATGCATTAGGCTGCCTGTGTTTCAACAGTCGGCCTTTTATGAGTGGGTGTTGAAAATTGGTGAGAGCTGGCCACGCTCACATGTCTCTATTTTAGATACAGCATGACAGTTATGAAGCCTGGTGCAGAAGGACAGAACAGGGTGGGGTGGGGGTTTGATGAGCGACGTGGCTCATATCTTCTCTCTGAACGGCTTCTTCATGGGCTGGAGCTCCATCTGTCATAAAGCAAGCAGATCACTCTCCGTGAACTGCCAATTACACATCACACGATAACAAGGAAGAGCGTGACATTGTGATGCCATGGCAGTGGTCTGTGTTTAAAGTTAAACAACCTCAGCCATGAGAAAAAAAGAAGAGAGTCAGTCCTTTGATGCAAAGACATCTGCTTCCACTTGGTCACATTAAATTGGAACAAAAAAACTAATGTTAAGTGTAAAAAATATGTTATAAAGTAGATTTTTGTGAACACAACTATCTGTATTTTTGAGCTATTTCCAAAAGCAGCTCGAGCACTTATTTCCAAAACCAGTTACCTGATGTAAAATGATTCAGTTGAGTGTATTTCTCCTACTTGAGCTCTGAGCTATTATTATTATGTATCTTTTCCCTGATGGCTATATCATCCCTGCTAGTGCTCCTCAGGGACTAAACTAGTCCCAGTCCTCAGTCCCAGCCTGAAGCCTGCTGCAGGCCTCCTAGTACGACTAATAATGAGGCTGTAATAGCTTAGGATGGGTGGCCTCTTAAAATGCACTTGGAGCAGTGTTTGGGTGGGGCCTAGCCAACACTTTGATGCTGTTGACCGCCTCCTGGTGTGCTTACTAAGAGATTTATGGCTGTCACCCCCCTCCCCCACCACCACCACCACTCACACTGTTACAGGAGTGTTTTTATTATTTTTCCTGCCATGGAGAACATATGGAGCACTTCTTTATTTGAAAGGCAGAGGTGTGCTGGCAAGCAGCGGCTCATTAGGAGGGATGAGAGGGCATTTTATACCAGCGTAGGAGAGGCAACATACCTGTATTAAAATGTCATGTCATGTAGTTTTGTGAGGAAAATGAATTTCTGCCATCCAAAAAAATACACACAGCTATGATGCTATCAGTGTCATGTTGGTGATGGAGGAGCTAATTTTAAGAGTTAGTTAGTCAAAATGGGATCACAGGAAAAAAAAACTCAGCTGAGGTGTTGATGACTGATGCTGCTGTTTGAGGAAGGAGTGAAGCAAAATGATGGAGTAGTCTGGTCCACCTGGAGAGGTTGCATGCCTGTTGCCATGCCAATGTTTCCTGGTAATAAGGTGGGGAGGGGGTCTTTGTCTTATTTGGTGCAGAGCTCGCTCCCCGCTGTCAGCGGTAAGACGGAGAGAAGCGGGAATAAACTGATAGTGATCTCAGCGAGGTTTGTTATAATGATCCCGGTCCTCTCTTTGCACAGGAGCAGGTCCCTCTGCAGAATGCGACCCCTCCACAGTGCAATTACCTGGTACAATAAGAGCAGCGATCGAATTAAGGTGGCGGGTGTGCATACCAGTGTCAGTGGTAAAAAGGCAGCCCGGCTCCGCTGCTTTGAACACGGTTTTCAATTAGAAGCAGCAGAATGAACACAGAGATGTGTTCAGCTGATGTATGCCCCACAGAGAATAAAATAATACCTGAGGTCAGATTTTTGGACGTAATGGAAAGTGACAGCAGGGACTCGTTCTTTCATATTACTTTGATCCGTTTCAGTGTGATAGAAAGAGAGAGAAATAGAGAAATACAGATAGAGAAATAGTGCATTTGAACAAAGACAGAATAGCTGCCCCCCCGTCTCCAGAGTTAATACTAAGCTGAACTAACCGGCTGCTGGCTGTAGCTTCATATTTAGCATCTAGGTGAGAGTATTGTTGATCTTCCCAGAACATCAAATTGTTCTTTTAAATTATTTATCAAGCATAAATGCCAAACATCAAATTGAAAATTTTTTGGGGTTTTGGACTGTTGGTTGGACAGAATAAGCAGTTTGAAGGCATCATCTTTCAGTAAATGATTAATCATTTAATCCAATAAATGAGATTAGTCATTAATTAAAAACAGTTCAACTAGTTTGGGATTCAATATATGAACGTCCTCTGTTATTGCTCCTTGATTTCCCTGCATGAACAGGACAAAGTCACCTAGTTGAGACGAAGTCTTGAAAAGCCAACAGAGGTCAATAATGAGATCAGTGTGTTGTGAACCAAACTGCCACTCCCCATTACAGTAGTTTGACGGAGACATTGTACCTGGACTGACGCCGTCCTGTTTAACGTCTCCGCTGTCAAGCTAAATAAGGCAACCTGACCTCTTTGTTTGGGCACTATTTCAGCTTCACGCACTGGTGAGTTCTCTGTGTAATTCATGTTGGAAATACCAAACTATTGCTGACACACAGCTTTGTTGAAAATACTGACCAGGAGACCAGTGAAGCATGAAAATGCACTTTTAGTAAAATAAACTCAGTTTGACTTGAGATCAGCATATGAGATTAGCTCTTACTTTTCTGTGAACTGTGCTTTGTTTAGTGACCAAAAGTGATTTTAGTTTAGTTTTTATGACATTTGTTACACTTTTAATGGCACAAAATAAGTTCATTTCCAGACCATGATGCATGCATGTGTTTCACTCGCTCAGGCACACTTGTCATTAACACATTTATCTCTGTATTTTTCTTTGTCATAGATGGAATTTAAGCTGTGTTTTGTCGTCATATCACAGTCTTAATAAATCAGAACTCATCAGAGTTCATCGTCCTTACAGCAGCCTTACCTGTTTTTTGCTCTTTTGGGTTTTTCCACTCTGTTTATGAGACCATAAACCCTGTCAGTTTGAAGAAAGATCTTCTGCCAACCAGTTTTCAAGGAGACAGCCAGGGGAGGCAACTCAGTCAGCGGAAAACTCAGAGAAATACACACACGCACACACACATCCAGTAATGTGTTGACAGGCCATGAAAGCTCTTTCAGTAGGCTCCGGAGCTTCCCGTGACTTTGCCCTTCATTCCCCACTCCAATTTATCTCCCCTGACGTCTCGGTCCACAAACACGACCGTGGATGAATCTATCACAGTTTTTCATCGGCTTTTAAAAACACACATGCACTGTGACTGATTGTTATCAGCCCCTCTGTGCAAATGCCAACATGACAGTCATGCTAAGCTGTCAGCTCTGTTTTGACTTCATAAAGATGCGTACATTAAATCAACATTAAAAGTATTTGGATATCATAAAGTTACTAATGATAAACATGGAAAACAGCAGTGTTTCCAAAGAGACATTGTTATTCTTTTTAAAAAACAAAAACACACGTAGGTTGGAGCCATTCGAGTATCTGTCTTCGTGCATTATGTCCATAACAGGGCAAATGAGAGACTTAACGACTTAGCAGCATATTTTGGAGATGTGTCCTCAGGTTGCTAGTGCTGGACTCGCAGGCTAACTTTAGCTTGCATAGTTTGCATACAACTTTATCTCATGGTTCCACAATTTTGCCTTGACCTACATTTCATTTTCAGTCAGTGACGTAGTGTGACTCCTGTCCTGCAGACATACTTAACTCTTCAGTACTGTATGATACTAAAAAACTCAATGCATTTATGCACATCGTTTGTATGTTACCATTCCTCTTCCAGTCTCCTCCTGACAGCTTTTCTTTTCCCTCCGTCGCTCTGACATCTACCCTGGTAGGGAAGCTAATCTTGTTAGGTTGACATTCCAGTGAAGCAGCCAGCATGGGTTGCTAAACTGCTTGAAATAATAATATGTATGTTTTTTTTTCTTCTCACCTCATTACCTGAGCCTAATTATGAGGAGGAGGATCCACTGCGATTTTAAATCTCCTCCTCACAAAGCTGCATGGAGGGCAGTAGACCTATTTATCCTACAAGGTAAAGAGCCATCCTCAACCCTGTGAGAAAGACAGAGCTGACGTTACAGCAGCTGCTAAAATAGATGCTTTTAAAGAGAGAGCGGTTTGCATCTGCACTCCCTCACTACCCGTCCTTTGTGTGTTGAAAAATTGATGACATGTTTTTTCCAGTCTGTATTAATAGTGTAGGCCCTCGTCTGGCCTTCTGATTGACATTCACCAAATACGATATTTCATTCAGACTCCAAATCATACTAAGCTGTCTTTCATATCCTATGTGAACTCTTGGAGTTGTTAATAATTGATCCGATCAGAGGCGCTCTAATTGTTTTTTGGGGGGGTTTTTTATACTCTTTTGAAGTTGCGCTGTTTGTTGTCAGAGTGTGCAGTTTGACTTAAGAAGGCTGATGTTATCTGGAGTCTTGCTGCTCTTATCCTTAATTGGGTTATGCAGATTTTGCACTTGGGGAGAGGAGAGAGTAATTAGAGAGTAAAGTGATCATGGATGTCAGTCGTGTCTTCATAGGATGGTGCTGTTTTCATGGATTACAGACTTTAAACTCGTGAATATGTTAACAAAATATTTGATGGATATCTGGAACTTGAAGTCACTGAGGCCGAGGTGTTGTTGAGATAAACATCTAACTGCAGCCTTGCTGAACGTTCCCGTCACTGTCTCACGCCCCGTCAGCAACGTTCATCTCTGCGCCTCCCAAGATTCCTTGTTCTGCTGTCCTGTCACTCTAAAACATTTCAGGGCAGCTGTCTCTCTTCGACACGGTCCACTGGGAGGCTGTTAAACCACACACACACATAGGGGCTATTTGAGCTCCCA
Organism: Toxotes lorentzi; assembly: GCA_037833715.1. NCBI lineage: Eukaryota > Metazoa > Chordata > Actinopteri > Toxotidae > Toxotes > Toxotes lorentzi. The sequence continues at coordinate 16,928,667 of JBBMJY010000003.1, forward strand.
CAGCAGGCGTGCCTGGTGCCAAGTGTTTGTGGGTGCTGCTGTATATGTCTGTGCAAGTGCTGGCGTCTCCCTTTAACCTCTTGCAGCCTCAGTGCTGTGTGTCATCCCTGGTTGTCGTCGCCCTGCAGCAGTTCGTTTAGGGAAAGTTTCAGAGATAACATTGTGGCGTGTGATGATCTGGTGGAGACACACAGTCCTGATTAGAAAGTTCTTCACTGATAAGATGAAGTCATCTTTGATGCCACTGCTCACCTAATGGAATAGAGGTTTTTATTTTAAGTCCCATAGACATTTATAAAAATACAGTCGTAGTTTTAAAATGTAGCTTCTAACTGCACAGTGAAAGCCTGTGTGGTAGTGTCTGTTAACACCAATATTGATTTTCAGGCTAGCTGTTTAACTGCAATATTGATTTCATTGTTAATGTCCATAGATAATTCACACACACACACATCAGGCGGGAGAGCGAGGAGAGATTGCCCACTAGTTATTCAACTGCGGATGGCTAGAAGCTAAAATTTTAGTATACCGACTTTAGTATACCTGGACAGCAGAAAAAAACTACACTCCCTGACCAAGCTGACCCATAAACCCTCTTTCTTTGACCCCAGCTCTGCGTGTTCCACTCTGACCTGAGCTGATACGGTGATACAGTGTAGTTGTTAGTGAAATACGATTCCGCTCGGCCATCTCTGCCTGCCTCTGCCGGCAGACAAAGTTGAGAAAGCGAGAAGGGAGGCTTGGGCTGCTGATGAGCCCATTATGGTGGGTTCTGGCTGTCAGGCCGACTTAAAGGCGACTTCCACCTGACAGCCCTGACAGCCGAGCCAGGCTTAATGGGGTCGACAGTGCGGCAAGTTGAGGAGGAGAATCCCCGTGTGCAGATATTTTACCCCTCTCAGCACTTTCCCACTCCATCTTTAACCTACTTTCTGTCTCTTCCAACTTATTTCCAGATACTTAGATCGAAATTCAGGGAAACTCAAGCTATTTTGAAGATGTAGAGTTATTAATATTTAATCACTGCTCATTCGGGTGCATTAGTGTGTCCGTAGTAAGCTTTTCCCGTTAAGTGCATATTGATTGGAATCAGAGCCAGGACTCTTATTGTTTTCTGTTTTCCTTAATCTGTGATGAAAGAGAAAAAGAGAGAGACTCTATGAAGAAGGAGAGAGTAACAGTTTTCTCCAGCTTTTATTTATCAAGACATCACATACTTTCACACTCATGAAGAGGTTTTTAAAAAATAGTGCTAAAACAATTACATGATTAGTTGATTGACAGTAACTTATCCAGCCTGTAAAATGTGATGATTTGTTGCCTTTCTCTGTTTTAGACCTTTTGTTGGTCAGGCAAAGCAATCAATCTGAAAATATGACCAAAAAAATTTTATAGACAGAGAAGCAATTGTTGTGTTTTTGGTAAGAAGCACTGCAAGAAAACTGAAAAGTTTTAAAATGAACATTACAATTTTTGTGTGTATTACGGCCCCAGCTGTTGGTCCATAGAGCAGCATAAAAGGAGTGTTGCTTGTGTGCAAACCAATCAAATCAGGGACCCACTCATAAAAACACATAGAGATACTGGTGGTTTATTTCTTTGTGCCACAGTTAGTGCAGTTGTAGAAAGGATTTGTCAGTTTAACACTCACCTTTTTTCAGTACCTCAGTCTTTGCGTTGGAGAGTTTTTGCCATAAGAACATTCCCATCCCTCTGTTGGTGGTTTTCTCTGTTTGTTTCCTCTTTATCTGTAACTGTCACTTTCAACCAATCTCACTTTGAAGTGCCCTCAGTGGGAGTTTGGATAGCGTTTGCCCTGCTTATCTCTTTGAAATGTCACTCTGTGCAGATCCAAGCACTTCTTTCCCTTCTTGTGCGACTCAATGGAAAAGCATTGATTTGGTCAGACAGATACATCTTTAGTAGAATTTCTGATGCTGAGTGAGTTCATGATGGTGGTAGACAGGATATCTATGTGCGTGTGTTGTTTTCTGGAAGTCTGTGCTTGTGTGTCTGTTTATATGAGTGTTAGAGAGGCAGGGCTGCAGTGTGTTGGAGAGATGTAGGTCACGGTGCCTTCTCTGTTTGAACAGTACAGTAAACTTGGCAGACTTCCTTAGATGTGACAGACTGTGCCTCACTCTACCCCCCCTTTTTTGTCTGTCATCTTGTGGTATGTGAAAACACCTTATCTGCCTCCACTGTCTCTGCTGGGACTTTTCCCGGAAGTCATTCCCCTCTCTGCAGAGATCTAAACACACACACACACACAAACTCACACTATATGTCAACGTGCATCTCAAATGAAACCATCAGCTGCATGCCACAGCTCCTCCACCGTGTCTCCACCAGAGTTCGTAACATCAGCGTACAGAGGAGGCTCAGTGTGATGGAAGTTGGCACACTACCTCACAGCACAGCTGTAAGCTTGGCATGGAGGCCGAGTGCAGTCTGTGAACATTACTTGATGGATTGTTTGAGGTGCATGTTGGGGATGCTGGTGTTTCCAACCCATCTGCTGCCTTTTATCCCACTTTTACACAGATGGAACAAATTCACAGCCTCTTCAGGGAATTGTTAGAGACCATTTGGTTATACAGAAGAGGAGTTGTAACAATCCTTTGCGCAATAAATCATGTGGAGCAATCTCTCTCGAGCTCAGCTCACATGAAGAAAGAATGATTTATGGACTAGGGCTAACTATTATGCCATAATCAATAAATCTCTCGATCATTTGTTTCTATTCATAGATTAATTGTTTGGCTTCAAAATGGCAGAAAATCGTGAAATGTGTCCTTGAGCCAGTGTGAAATCTTAAAGTTGGATGTCTGACAGTCCAAATATTTTTAATTAACACTGATACGACTTAGAGGAAAGCAGATAATCCTCTCATTTGAGAAGCTGATGTTTGCTCAATAAATAATTCAAAGTATGTGTCAATCATCATTTTTTTAACTACTTGGCCGCCCAGACAAATGGTCTGAATAGATTATTTGGAACGCAGAACTGCTCACTCCAGAACCGCAGAACCGCTCACTGGACGGATATTGAAGAAGAGCTTTGCTCTCCCACCTCCCTGGCCTCTCTACCATTTAGTAACAACACAAATGCACCACACAGGCATCCATTTAATTCACAGCACCCCTCAGGCTTGGAAAGATATGAAGAAATTTTATGGATCTTCTGTGGGAATCTATGCTAGCTATGCTAGCTACCTCTGTCCTTCAGTCCAGACCTGCCACAAGTCCCTGTTTGTGAAGTGGAAGGAAACATCAGTTTCACCACTTGGTTCCTGAAGGTTCCTTTAAGTCTTTCACAGATTTAAGATCAGAGTTTGAAATCCTAAAACAGGGTCGGCATAATATCATATACTGTAAAGAAGTGCAGCTTCTTCAACTGAAACAAGCAAAGACCTCCAACATATGTTTAAACAAACTCTGAGGGAAACACTACAAATGGAGCAGGGAACTTATACTCTAAATAAACAGGGTGGGCATCTGTCTGAGAACATGGGAACTTCTCTGAGCATCTGCTCAGCCCGGTTAGATGTGCTTTGATTCTATGAAGAAAAGACACATGTTAGATGAGAATTGATGAGAAGGTTTAAAAAATCTTAATTTTTTTAATGTCTCTCATTAAAAATGAGAAAATGTAATTTTTTTGTCTTTTAACTGTTTGTGAACACCTCTTTTGGCCTTTGTTAGTCAGGCTGCAACTTCAGTTTACAAGATCATCACCCCATGTTGAGCCAGTGCGTAAAAAGAAAATATGAATAAACAAAGCTGCAATTATAGACATAGAATCTGTGTGGAAATGAAGTGAGCTGGTTGCCACTTCAGCTGAAGTGGCCTGTAAATTTTCACTCCCACAGTGTGTTCGCAGCTTAAACAAAGACCACTGGGCTGTGACCTCTAATACTGTGTCTCTATGAGGAAAAACAAAAACAAAAACCTTGATTCCCCAAAGAAGCCATCGTTCGCCTTGGCTGCCAGGTCTGGTGTGAAATTAAAAACAAAACCGTGATGGACTGAAAATAATAACAATTTCCCTTGTCCTAGCTGTTTTAACAAGTCAACAGAAGTGTAACCAAAGCTGAGAATTTAGCTTTTTTTTAATGTGTGTGCAGATAAATATGTAGATCCAAAGGGAGTGGTTTGTAAGGAGAAGTCAGTGCAAAGGCCCAGCAAGAGATTCTCAAGAAAAGGTGACAGATGTTTGGCAGCAGAGGTGGTGAAGGTCCAACGTGCTCATTTATTTTTCTTTGGGCTTTAGAAAAGTACTTTCTCTGACTCCTTTAATCAGTTTGATGTTATTTTCGTAGCTGTCAGTAAAATCCTCTCTCTTAATCAACATTGCCTCATCACCCTTTTCTCAGCTCACTTCAGCGTCCTTACAAATGCTGTGATCTTGTCAGAGTGAGCCTCGAAGGGACGGGTTTCTTACATCACTGAGTATTTCTTCTTCTACACTGATTTTTTTTTAATGCAAACGTGCAACTGCAGCTGTGCTTCACGGGATACGTCTGGATTGATTGTAGGAAAACGTGAAATGGTGGTTGTTGTCCTCGTCTTGCTATTGTGTCCTTAAACAAAGGAGTTGTTGCCAACGTTATTTTTCTTATCAGGATAACCTAAACTGCCGCTGAGCAAGAGGCCGTACAGTGAGAACAGTGATGGTTTTATCAGTGTGGGAGGTGTTAAGAGTTATCTCTTTACTTTTGCTGTAACCTTTTATGTGCAAAGGCACCCAAGAACACACCAGACATTCCTCTTTTATTGTGGCACAATATATGGATCTAAATTGCATATCTCCAACACTTCCTGGTGATTTAAAGCTGAGTTAGATGGATTTGCACACCTTGCGTAAAACAGTAAATGTCATTTCTGGATTTTGACATCTCAAGCCCACACACTTTTTTTTTTTTGAAAGGGTTCTTGTCATTTCCTCTACACTCTGAAATTTAAGGTAAGGAAGCATTAAAGGCAAATTTGGTTATTTATGCCCCACTCAGCCCATCCACAGCCTCTCCATATGTCTCGTTTGACCTCCCTCTCTGCCTTTTGCTGCATCTTTCTGTTTGCCTGCCCGTCTGTCAGCTCCAGCCACCTGCAGCTGAGACAAAGGTGAGCCTGATGAAGAGACGGACAGGCAGCAGAAGGGCAGGAGCGGTGGGATGAGTAGGGTCAAAGGTGGGGGGCGGTTACCTTGGCTCATCTTCAACCGGCTTCTTGATTAAACATTATTGAAAGATCTACTTTTTACTTGGCTCCGGTCCTGCTAGAGGCCATGCAGACACACACAAGCGCACAAACTGTCACACAGGTGTAGGTATGCTTAATCGAATCTAGGGGCAGACCATTCCTTATGTTAACAAACCCTGACATCAGGTGTGATAACACTGTGCAGACGAGGGCCTGCCTTGATAAACTATGGAGACGGTTAGTGATGAGTAGTTATTGTGGCAGTTGTGCAAACCGGAAGGCAGCGTGCAGCTGGAGCAGCTGTTGAGTTTAAATTAGAAGCAGCCAATCAGACTCCTTCCAGTGTCTCACCAAGATTTTTCTAATTAGCAGCAATCACGAGTGCTGCTTCAACTGAACTGAAATAAAAAGGACCTACAGTGTGTTGTTGTTTGGTTCTTCTGCAGGAGGTAGATGCAAGAATTCTCAGGTGGAGATGGTTGACTTTCCATTTTACTGTGAGCTAGAATAAGTTTGTGTAAAAACTGGCCACTGTGCAAAGAAAGTGTTGGTGTTTGTTGATCTGTGAGTGTGTAAAAACATAGAATATGAAGATGAATTGTTTAGCTGATGGATGTTGACCATTACGCCGCTACCACATGCTCATTCAAGCTGTGGTTTCCTAATGACTGGTATTAAAAAATGGGAACACAAACAGGAAGATCCTTACGATGTGGAACCAAGAACAAACTGAGGAGAGGTGCACATGCACCTCTAGCTAACATGTCTGTGACACCACTCTTCTGTTTCTGTTTACTTTCCATACCGTGACCTCTTACGTTACAAACATATTGTTTATCAAAATCACTGTGACTGTGTGGTAAATGAAATTGACTCACAATCTTTCTGTGTTTAGTGCAAGTCACGCTCCACCCATTTCCTCCAGTGACATTTGGGTAACTGGAGCAGAAAACATGTCTCACACACACACAGAGCTTGTGCACAGTATCATGTGGGGGAATAAAAGACTTAAGTGTGCGTGAGGATGCATGTGTCTTGTTTTAGGACACGTCTCACTGAGCTGATGGCACATCAGGCGCTGCGGCACTCACGTCACAGGCTCGCTAACAGGAAAAAGCATTTTCTCCGTGTTAGGTCTGATAATTTTATGACAAAATAATTCACAGTTAGCCAGTATTGTCTAAACATCACATTCCTCCACGAGGCTAAGTGGTCGCTATGGCGTACACTTAATGAACGGAAAAAGCAGTAAAACGTTAACAGCAGCTCCATTCTAATCCTCTGTCATTTATTTTCTGTCTTTCTTTTTTTTTTTTTTCTTCCTTTCCAGTTCTGTCCATCCAGGCTGCTGCCATCCAGTTCACCAAGGAGCCCAAGTCCCAGGATGCCTTGCACGGCCGCAGCGCCATGCTACGCTGCGAGGTCAGCGATCCGGCCGACATCACTTACGGCTGGCTTCACAACGGCCAGGCCCTGGAAGACAGCGAGAGGCGCTACCAGGAAGGCAGCAACCTCAAGTTCATCGCCGTGGACCGGCGGCTGGACGCAGGAAACTTTGAGTGCGTCGCACAAAACACGGTCACAGGAGAAACGCTCCACTCCACCAACGCCTCCTTCAATATCAAGTGTGAGTGTTTCCTTTCGAGCCGCTTTCACCCTCACCCTCATTCCAATAAAGCTCTGATTTCCTGAGTGAAAATTGCCAGGCTGACAGGGTTTCATAATGGCAGCAAGGCTGTGCGTCAAGTTTCTGGATCAAAAAAGCAAAACAAAAGTCACAGTATAAGATGACAGGTAGTATTAGCTGAAGGAATGTTTCCACCTTGTTGCCTTGCTCTTTGTGGCTTCACCTCCCTCTCTCCAAAGGAAACTGGATATGTGTGCCACCAAGCATGTGTTTCTTGTTGCTTGTATCTTTTTTTTTTTTTTTTCCCCTGCGTTGTGTAACACTCTCTTTTCCCATATACTCTCAAAAGGCTTTTGTCTGGAAATTACTGAACAGCATAATTTACCTTCTAGCCATATAATAATTTAGGTTCAGATTAACACTGCCCTCTTAGCTCCAACTTTTTTATTCATGTCAAGTTTTTCACTCTGTCAATTTCTAAATGTTTTTTTCCCCCATTAAGGGCAGGCACACCAGTATCTTAATTTTGTTGTTTAGCCCCATAACCAAAGCTCAATTACCCTCTTAAGTTTCAGAGGAAGCCATGGGAATTCTGGGAAGCCCTGTTTGGGATAAATAACAACCTTGTTCGAGTATTGTGGAAGGCCCTCAGGTACCAGTTGTTGCTGAAAAGCCTTTGTGTTTTACAAACACAGAGTTTGTACTGACTGGCAGTAAAAAAAAAAAAACTAAACAAAAAGCAGAGCAGGGTAAAAAAGGGGCTCCATCTGGAATATGTTGTCCTCTCTAGCTACTTTCAGCCGGGAGGTTTTGTCTTTGCGGTGCTGTTACATGTTCAAAGGCTGATTACAAGAACAGATGAGTGTCCAGACCTCCTAGTAGCAAACTGAGAGATAAACTGAGAGGGACAGATGGAGAGAGAGAGCAGAGGTCTATGATGTGTCTCCACCAGTGGATGTTTGTGGGCTGTGATGCTGAGCACCAACTCCAGACCAAAGAAGCACATCGGTTTTCCAAACCTCGCCTGATCTGAAGGGAACTGCTTTTATGTGTTGCAATTAAACATGATCTAGTGTGTCAATAAAGCTCAACTGACATACTCCCACAGATTAAAAAGGAAAAAAAAAAAAACAAGTCAGACATGAAACACCAGTTCTTTAGAGCTGACCCAGAATAAACCATATTATCTGCCAGGTCATTAACATTCCCACGCACTGGGAAAGAGAGTCTTATTTTTATTGGAAGGAAGGTGTCGGATTAATTTTTAATATATATTTTTTTTCTTGCTGAACCCATTTAACTATGGAAATGTATATGTGCACTTCTTTACATAAGAGCCGTAGTACCTGTTAGATCGGCGTAGAAGTGCATTACTTCCATACATAAAGAAAAAGAGTGTCAAAATATTTTCAAGTGTATTCTGGCATCAAGGTGTGACTTGATCATGAACTCTGTTTCAAGATCAGGGCCAAGTTCAAGACATACACACACCACAAAAACATCTGACTTCTCTTTGGCCCTTGTTTGAGAGGTAACATGTTACAGCTGCAGTAATCAATATTTTCATATTAGCATATTAGGATGAAATTACTGTGTAACGTAAAAGATGTTGCTTATAGTGATGAACCCACAGATAGTTATCATCAGTTCTGCAGTTGGGGCTTTCTATCATCTTTCAGCTCTTTTTTTTTGGTTTTATTGTTTTGGTCGACTCTCATGACTCTGAACAGTCTCATTTCTAGGCACAGCAGAAAAGAAAACCCTCTGATAATCCCAGTCTACTCCACCTGCCTGGCACCAAACAGTAGTTAGATAAAATTAGTCAGACTAGCTGGTGAACATAGTGGAGCATTTAGCAGCTAATGAGCCAGATTTACTGCCAAATCAACTGCATAAGGTAATGATATGTCACTGTTGGCCAAAAGATCAGTTAATGCAGATTTAAGTAAATTAGTCTTTAAAATAAAATTAGTCTTGATCTGTCTGTTTAAGATATACTAATATACTAACTTCTATTAGTAACCAGATATAAATGTATCCAGTGCACATGATCATTTTTGCAGCTGCTAATAAGTGTATGTGTTCTCGTCTGTCTGTGAGGGTGATGATAGGGCATCATAACAAGTGGGCTTTCAAGGATGCCCCAGAGATTGGCTACTGGACTCTCTCTTAGCAAATCCACCATTCGCACAGAACACGATGCTGGGTGCACTGTGACAGTACACATATTACAGAACTGTGAACAGGCAGCACACAAAGCAGACAGGTGAGAGGCAGATATTAGAGGGTGTATTGTTTTCAATGCACTAAACATTAACAATCTGCAAGAAATTGAACGATCGACATCTTTGTGTTGGTTTGAGAAGAATACGGCAGCTTGAGTGGACTCCTCAGGCATGACTTCAGATGTTTCAGGATCAGACACACAAGGTAAAGCAGTATTCAGTGATAAATTGTCTTTAATCACTTTTGTGTGCTACATCTGTCTGCTTATATCCACACATTTGTCTGCCATACTGTGGAGTTTGGGTGGTCATCTCTGGATCACTTTCGGTGGATCAGACCGTGTTATGACAGATGTCCTCATATTTCCCCAACATGCATTTAACGGGCGATAAAGCTGCACGCGGCTTAAAAGCAAAGACGCCCTCTGGCATTAATCCTGAATGTAGGTTCGTTCATGTGAATGCTAGTTTGCGTGCGTAGTAGTAAATGTGGGTTGTGGTTGGGAGGGGGTTGGTTATTCCATATGTGTACTGTACATAGAGTAGTTTGCCCCCCCGCTCCCGCCCACTGCAGAGAGGGAGTTAATTTATCTTGCTCTGAATGGTGGGTGGGCAAATCCTGCCAGTTGAGAGTTATTCAGAGTAATTATCCCCCCTCTGTTTTCTCTAATAGATGTTTTAGCCCCCCCCTTCATCCTTTTGTCCCACCCGGTCACTGGGTATCCATGGCGAGGGCGCGTCCAATGGAGGCGTCAGGCTCAGGCATCACTGTTGTCAGCGTGTTTCGTTGGCCCTTGCTTGACTCTCAGTAACAAGATGCAGACCGACAGTGTTTGAAAACTCATTGGCACAGAAAGGAAGGAGGGAAACCTACAATAGAAACAGAGGCAGGCAGGTTAATTTTCCTCCCTATTTAATCTTTCCAATCACAGAGCGACTTGCACACAACTAAACACACACACACCATCTTGGTTAAATCACACAGCTTGTGTCCTTTGTTGAGCATCTTTACCGATCACTAGCACAGCTCCACCTTTTCTTATTCTCTCACGATTCCTACAGCTCGATGGCTTTGTTTTTTTTCTTCTTCCTGCCTTCTGTGAGCTGACAGAATGCAGCTCCTCAAGCTTAATGACCCAGGTTCCATCCGTCAGCTTCTCCCCCTGCAGAGTGACTTTGCTCCAGTGTCAGCATCTCTTTTTTTTCACCTTTATTCCTCCTCTCTCTGCCTTGTCACAGCAGCAGCAGCAGCATCTCTCTGAATTGCTGTAGTTTGCAGCCTAGCCTGTTGACCCCTGTCAGCCACAACTGATAAAATCTGACACCTCATCTAACACAGTGTGCTGGGTCCATCACACTTTTCCCAGGACTGAGCTCAGGCACTTTTTTCCAACAAAGTTTACAATATGAAACCACTCTGCCACATGTTTTTGTTATTTCCATACCCATATGGTGCTGTCAATCAAATCATACCCCCAGCACTCCCCTGCATAACACAATCCACCCTGCCTCTCTGTTGCAGAAACCCCTCTCCATGGCAACAAATAAGCTCATCGAGTGAAACAGACAGACACACACACACATACATACAGCTGCCTTTTGGCACGGTGAGGGATGAGTGGTCCAAGCATCTGCCTTGACAATATCCTCACAATTCATCTGTTATCATCCCCGTGTTGATAGGACTTCCTGTTCTGCCTCCAACATAATAATTATACGCCCCTAATTATGGCGCTAGCTGGCAGACCTGCTCCAACACTTAGTCATGCATTCTGAGAGGGATTACAGGGAAGTATTTGCCACTAATAGGTTATGAAAGAGCGCTTTCTGTTTGTCGAGTGGACAGCTGGAGAAACCCGAACTGTGAATGGCACTGTGAGCGGGGTAAAGTGTTAGAATGTGTGACTGTCAGAAAATCCAGGTCAAACTGGGAATGAAATAATAACAAGAACTGGTTTTAACCTGCTTTAGGACAGAATAAGTCAGGAGTGGTAGAAATTTTGGACAGTCACAAGGTAGTTTGTGTTGACAAGTGCTCGTTGTTGTAGTAATCTAGAGGTCACTCATCAGTCGAGAAGCGTGCCTGGTACTGTTCTGCCATGCTTTCTCCCGTTTCTCACGCTACCTACCTGCTTCTTTGTGCTCTTATATCAGACTCATGCTGCTGGATTCTTTTTCCCCCTCATATTTTTTGTTTGTTTGTTAACTCATAAGAGTTCGTGTGTGTTCATGTTTTTTTTTCTGCTTTCTATGGCCAACTGAAAAAAACACATGTACTCTTATGTATGTAGCACAGAGTATAACTTTAAATGTCAGCCTTATCTCCTGAGATTGACAGTTTGACACCACCTGATGGTGGAAACACCCACCTGTTACTCCAGACAGGTTAAAACAAATTCTCCGATTTGATTTTCACATGACTGTCAGCCGTGCTGCAGATGATACTTGTTCCATCAGACTTCCCCTTGCTCTCTCCTCCCCCTCGGTGACTCACTGTTTCTCCTTCTGTTTTGTCAGGCCCTTATCCTTCCAGTTCACTAATAGCAGGTCTGTTTTGAGTGTCTGGCCCCAGGTCCCCATATCTGGGGTGGCCTTCATCTCCTCCTCCTCCTCACTAAGTTACTGGAGCTACTGTCTGGAACGGCCTTGAGTGAGACTTGCAAACAACTAGTATCCTGCGCTGGACTGTCAACATTTTCACACAGGCCTTCATGCTTAGGGGCACAACATCATCAACTGTGTTTCACTCCTCACCACCGCATACATACACAAACACTCGTCTCTGACACACACATATACACCCACTTGTTCAGTGTAACACACACACAGTTGTTGGGGCATCTGTGTTAGGATGAAGCTAATGAGCAGTGCCTGGCTCAGATGGGGGATATAATCGAGGGGAGATGTTTCCCTCCCACAGGGTAGAAAACTGCCAGGTTTTGTAATTCACTGTGACAGGGCCTCCTCTAGCACCCCCTCTGACCTCTCAGGGTTTCTGCGTCCTCCCCCCACCCCACCTCACCCTCTCTGTGGCTGTCTCAGGTGGAGGCTCATGCCATGCATATTTCATAGATGATCCACACAGGAGCAGAGATGCAGACACACTATTCAGCCACAGGCCATAGGAATGGGGCTCAGCATAATGGAATGTCTTACACTAACACACACATTCACAATATACATACGCACAAAACCCCCATAGACTCATGTGTAAACCAGGGCAACCCAAACAACCATGCTCTCTGAGTCGATGAATGAATGCGCCCAGAAACCATACAGCGTGTACAGTTACTGCATGTCATACAACCACAGCTTGTCTATCATCACATAAATAACAATTAGCCCATGTTCTCATTCAGTGTAAACACTAAGTGTGTATACAGTGAACACTCACAGCAGGGGAAGGGGAATTCCAGCAAGGTACACTAAGGCCGTACTTTGTGAAGAGGATGACTTTGGTACTGTCAGATTTTTATTTTTATTTATTTATTTTTTTCTTTAGTGTGCATGTAGCTCAGCAGCAGGCCGTGACTCTGTCAGGAGATAAGTGCTGTCTCCGCCAGATCAAATGTAGCGTTTTTTTATTGCTGACGCTGAATTTCCTGGCTACACCAAAAAGGCTTGACTTACAGAAAACATCACAGTCCGTTTTATTGCAAGAGGGGATGAAATGGCTCAGTACATCATGAGATATATGGACTTGTCTACCTTGGATGTTTTTAAATAATTAAACTCTGAAAAATGAAAATATGTTACCCTTCTTTGAGGAGTGATTTGCTGCTGTGATGATTTCTTGACACGCTGTAAGTCATTGATATATGTTCCAGTGTTACTGGGTCAGATCTTTAATGGTGAAACCACACTGTTCCCCTCATTTCTCACTGCACCATGATGCATTCAGGGGACGACTGCCGCCATCTGTTTTCTTCATTTGTTCTTGCGTTCATCTGTCACTCAAGACTCCATCAATGAGGTTTTGTGTTACTTGCGTGAGACACGTCTCTCGTCACTTTGTTTGCATTTGCACTTACAGTGGTGCAACAATGCAGACACCACTGATCGGATTTAAAGGATTTTTTTTTTTTTCAAACATACAATGGAGAGGGGGAGCTGTTGCTAAAAGTGAAACATGTTTACTGTTGCCCATTTGCCTTCTGCCTGAGTTTATGGGCTGCTCTGACAGCAGAGAAGCCCTTTTAACAAAGCAAGTCAATGGACTGTCCATTGAATGTCCATAAAAACCACTGTAAAGGCCCATCTCGCTCTTGTGAGTGTAGGACAGCGGTATGCTCATGTAAGCTGACCCAGTAATGTGGTAGGTCCCTGCTCCGTCTCTCTGTTCCTGAGTCATAGAGCTGTCACACCCTTTAGCATTGTCGTGTGTCTGGGGAGGACAGATGACAGGACAACCACTTAACTCAATTTTTCCTCCTGTCCTTCTCTTCAGTTATTCCTCTCGTCCTCCTGTGCTCTGTCCCTCCTCCTGCTCACAGTCTCCTCTGTTTTTCCTTCTTCTGCAGGGTTGGAAAGTGGTGGTGTGACTTTGAAGGAGCCCGCCTCAGAGGGAGAGATCGAGAGCTCTACGCCGGTCACGTTGCGCTGTCACATTGATGGACACCCACGGTGAGTCTCCTCCCCGTCACCTGGAGTTCAGAGTTCATAGGGTTAAGGATCATTTTAAGGACACTTCTTAAAAACTCTTCTTCTGTCCTTGTTGGCCTCTCTCATGCCCTTATGTTCCTCTTTACCCCCCCACACCCACCACACTCCTCTTTGTATCTGATCTTTTCTTTTGCTTCATCAATCATCCCGCTGTTCCCCAATTTTATCCTCTTCTCCTAAACCTCTCTTACGCCTATCCTCTCCCTCTCAGGCCAACATGCCAGTGGTTCAAGGATGGGGTGAAGCTGACGGAGAAGAGCCATCAGATCAACAACAAGGAGAGGACGCTCACCTTCAAGAGCGCCAGTCCGGACGACAACGGCCTGTACTACTGCTGTGCCAAGAATGCAGCCGGACATGTCTGCAGCAACAGTAACTTCACGCTCAACATCATAGGTGCGTTTGTATGTCTTTGCATGATTTTCCACACCTGCAAGGAAGTGTGGTGAAGAGGAGGCGGTGTAAAGACCACTAGTCGGGAGAGAAAGTGATGGAGTTCCTAATGTGATTACCAGAGAGTATGTTAGCACCTTCCTCCTCTGCCGCCCACGCAGATAGAAACATCATCAACATCTACAAAGCAAACAATAACACTGGCTCCCTCAGCAGCAGCGTCGTTCTGTTGATTTGTCTTTGTAACTGGAGCATTCACAGGCACTTTGTTGAATAGGGAGGCTATTTGTTTTTCTGCAGGCTCCCAACATGACTTCTGTTGTTTACTCTGCGTTTGTGTGCCCCTGTGTATTATCCCGTCAGCACACCACAGAGCTTGTACAGTACATACAGCACATCTGTGCAAGAAACCTGATGCCCTGTTCCACTCTAATTAGCCACCTGCAACACACACCCAGGCATGCAACACCTGGGTGAGGGAAGAATGGATAATTGTTGAGTTTCCAGTTACCATGTTGCCACCCTCTGCTCTTCTATAGGGCTTCACCTTAAGGAAAGGCTGACAGATTTAGACAGGTTTTCAATGCACGGTCACAGCTCTTTAAGTCGAGGCCTTCCCACTGACTTCCTGGGTGGGCCAGGTGTGCTCTGAGTGCGTGCCTTTCTTTTTCTTTTTCACACCAACCAGTAGCCGTGTCCTACTACTGTTACTGGCTCTGTACTGCGCAGATTTGAAATACTCACACGCATAAACCTGGATTAGGGGTATTTTCGTGTTCTCGTTTCTGTGTTGAGCTTAACGCCCTTCAGCTTTATATTCGTAGTATAACAGTGCCTTAAAATCTATGTAGTAATTGCCCCTCCCCTAGGTTGTACTGTACCAAATCTCTAGTTTTGGCAGGTCAGAGCAGCCTAGTCGAGTGTTAGCCAAAGCAGGAGGGGTTTGAGTGCGGCTGACAGGGTAGAAAAGTTCAAAAGAATGTGAATAATGGGGAAATACTATGCAATACTATGTAATTTGAAATTGATTGCAAAATTAATCCTGACCCCACTTGAGTCCTAACCCCAGTTTCTTGGAATAGCGTGACTTTGGATCATCACAGGGAAGAGAGAGATCATCTCCCTTGTATGATTCTACAGTCCAGGAGGTAAAAAAAAAAGGATGGAGATAAAGCTGCAGGCTCTGTTCGCTGACCTCATTAATTCTCCCCGGGGGCCCTGAAGTGTTGACACGCAACGCCACCTGAAGGCCGCCTGCTCACCAGCTTCACGCTGCTGTTGGCAGCTTTTAATAAACCTCGGAGTAAATCGGTGCGATGCACGAGTATCCACTCAGATGGAACTTGATGGTCTCATGCCTGCAGATGCAATCATGCAGATGTTTGTCTGCCTCTCTAACAGATAAGAGCTTTCCGCGGCCGGTGGTCACTCCTGAGGACCAGGTGGTGTTGAAGAACGAGGAGGCCATGTTCCACTGCCAGTTCACCGCTGTGCCGGCTCCCACGTTGGAGTGGTACCACGAGAACGAGCTGCTGGCAAACAAGTCTCGGTATGTTGAGAGCTAAATCCTCCTACACCTTCTCATCATACATCTAACTCACCCAGATCTCTCTCTCACTCTGTGTTCTTGGACTCCCGTCTCCCACCACCTCCCTCCACATCCTGCCTTTACTCCATTCCCCGTCCTTTCTTACCATTATTTAAGCCTCGGCTTCAGATATTCTTTTGAACCCAATGAGGCGGAACCGTTTGCGCCAGGTTCTCTCTGTGTGCTGTTTCGACTCGGGCAGAAGATGAATTGCACATTAAAGAATGTTATTACTGGAACAGAACACTGTAAAGTTTCTCTGCGGTGTACTATACATCACTTGAGCACAGTCTTTCTCTCCAGCCTATCATAAAAGTCCTTGCAGCTCTCTAGTGTTTGCGCACTGAGCGGAAAAAACCCTCTAGCTACAATCAGCTTACCAGCATGTCCCCTATAAACATATAAGCATTAGATAATAACCAATTTCTATACATTGTGCCACCTCATGCTTAAACATGGTCACACTGTAGGCAGCCTGTTCCACAAGGAGAGTAAGAGCCTGGTTTTCGATTGTAAAGTGATTATTGTGCTCACGGAGCGAGGGAGGTGAAGGACTCCAATATCATTAGTTAGTCATTTGTGGAATGAGCCTGTCAGAGGCGGGTTTGGTCACCTAGGCAGTGATGACTCAGCACCAGGGTTGCAGGGGGATGAATAATAAGCATGAATATAAGAAACACACAAGCAAACTGTGAAACCAAATGTGTAATGGACTCTTTCTGCGTTACATATGCGATCCATGTGGTTATAAAGATGATTGCCTTTAAAATATATATATAAATAAATCTGCTTTTGTTCATTTTGTTTTGTGGTTATTTTAGACTATTTCCTCAGAGTGAAGTCATGTTCCACAGACTAGCAGAGCTTTCCCTCCTGCTACTGAACAGAGAAGAAGAGAAGAGTGTCACCTCTCCTCTGGGAATCCACTGCAGAGCCGTTTAGTCCTGGATGAATCCCTCTTTTAGAAACTCTTCTCTTAAATGCATCTAGCAATGCCTTTACTTATTACCTCTCTGCATTACATACTCACCTTTCCCATGAGCTCTGTAGTCACTTTGTCATGTAGCAGTGATGAGCATTTGATTTGTTAGTTCTGCGGAGCTGATTTCTGTGCTGTGTGGGATTTTCAGCTCCCTATCTGTCATCCCTGGAGCTGGCTTAAGGTCAGCCTTTAATTACTTCTCATCCCGTCTATCTCTGGCACCGATACTCCCTTCAGCCTGCCAGAGGCAGCCATCAGGATGGGCCTCCTAAAGCACAAGACTTTTTTTTTTAATGAAACTATGTGGGACAGTTTTCTTTGTGTTCTGTGGACTAATTCTTAGCATTTACTTCAACCTACTTGGAGCAGCAGATGGCTTGGGTTTAGTCAATCAGGGCAATTCAGATAAAGTCTGAAGGTAACATGCCAAATACAAAAAAATAGGCCTGTGTTAAAATAGCCTAAGTTTTCTGGCACTTGTGTATTTGGCAGAGCAACTCCATATTTTTCTCCAACCAGGTCAGAACAAATGCTAAGAGTTATTTGCAGAAGCCATCTGAGTGAGATCTCGTGGGGGTTGTTGCCCCTGTATGTTTCTATTACAGTCGCTGGTCAGTTACGTACGAATAATAGGTGGCACGTTGTTTGTTGGTCAGCGGCCGTGAGAAAGTCTGAATATGCAGTTATAAACTGTTTGATCTGTTTCCTCTCCACAGAGTGATTCTGCTCTCCAACGGCACACTGCTGATCACCCAGGTCAAGCCCAGGAACACAGGGACCTACAAATGTGTCGGCCGTGGCCTCAGAGGGTCCCAAGTTACTTTGGAGGCCTCCCTCCTAATAGCTGGTACACACACATACACACACACACACAAATTTGCAGTTGTTGAACTGGAAAGAGATAAACACCTGTGATTCTGTAATCTGAGAGCGAGAAGGGGCGTTTGGGTTACATATTTATCCTGCCCCTCCATCTCATTCTGCTCCCCTCTCCCTTCTTCTTCTGGCTCTTTCACTTAGAGCCAGATCTCTCCGATGATAATCACATCCCCTTATTGACATCCGGCCCAGCTGTATCCACTACACACACTGCTCTGGAGCATTTTCCTGCTTCCCCTCCGTACTATTTCCTCCAACAGTCCAGCTGTTTTTGCTAAGCTTGTTTAGCTCAACAAGCTTCCTCCAAAGTGTAGCAGCACCACGCTGAACAAGCAGCAAAAGTAACATCAGATAACAAACCACAATGACTCAAACGGGCAAACGAGCAGCGTAATTACCCCCCCGATTTCCAGCCAACTTTAGTCGAAATGTGCTAGCAAGAAATGTATTAACTCACTCTGAACTGAGAACAAAACATCAGAGGTTTAACAAATATAGCTGTCATTGTGCATCAACATCAGGTTCTGATACATGCCGGGAAAACAAACACACACAAGTCAGGACACATCAAAGCTGTTTTAATATTGCACATGACAGAGCACCTCCTCTTTTCCTCCCCAACTCCAAAAGAACTCTGTAACAGCTTTTAAATGGCTGCTGGAGCTTAAAGCAAGACCCAGCCGTAGTATCTTCTCATCTTACTAATCAGGCAGCATTTTGAAATGCAAGTGCATGCAAGTCAAATATTTTGGATAAGCTCAGGGCTGGAATTTCTATGCGTTTCGGTGTCCCAAACACTTTATTCCTCTCAAACAGCCCCTTTTCCCCAAGGGTTTTGGATTAATGAGGTACAACTGTATCTGCAGTTTTAACCCAGTGAACCACAGCTCCATTTAAATACCTTAATTCGCTTAATCTGATGGTAATCCCTGCAGGCATTAAAGGGGATTGTGTCACAGTAGAATTCAGCATTTAGGGACAAGTTTAAACAGTCACTCCATCATTGCTCCACTTCATTCATTTCACTGCCCCCCCCAATCTTCCAACTCAACTTCTATTTTATCTGCTTAGAAATGTGTGTGTTTCTTCTTTTCTCACACATTAATTGTTTTAGATCTTACGCTCGTAGAAGGTCGTAGCTGCTGACCAGCTCCCAGTGCGATGTTGGCCAATAAAGTATTAATGGCTTCCATTTGGGACACGCACAGTAGTGGGAGGTCTTTTGAGTCTTTGGACCGCGGATCACATTCCACTTTCTGTATAAGGGCTGCCAGTTTTCATATGACCCACCTCACACAGGCCAGAGCTAATTCCCATACTAAGATCAACCTATATGTTCAGTTCGCCTACTGTGCACTTTGTTCTGTAATTACTGTGGTCTGTGCTACAAATCAGAGCACTCTTTTTAACAAGACAGGAAATCTGTTAACAGAACTGTGGGTTGGAATTGAGTGTGCTCGGGGCTGCTCACGAATTCAAAATCCGTAATGCTTCACTGCCTTTGAAGACAGTTTGATGATTATCAGGGGTCTGGTGTAAATGGAAATCAATTTCCCCGTTCAGGTTGCTACTTCACGCTGATAATTCTCTCGCTCTCTCTGCCCTCCGTTTCAGATATAGACGACATGGTGCCCAAGATGTCAATGGTTTTCACAGCGGACACCCTGCAGAGGGTAGCCTGTCGCCCCCCACGCGGCAAACCTGAGCCTGAGGTGTGGTGGGAGAAGGGAGGTCAGCGGGTCCCCACGGAGGGCAGAGTGTACCAGGACGGCCTGGATCTGGTCTTCAGTCCCACAGAGGAGGGCGATTCAGGCACCTACACTTGTGTGGCCCAGAACAAGGCGGGACGCAAGACACAGGAGGTCACCTTTGCCGTGGCCAGTGAGTCATACACAGTCCATTCTGTTTTACACATTAAGTTTGATTTACTCATCACAGGGAGCGCTACTCCTGTGAAACTCCTGTGCAATAAAAATAATCAAGATGATTTATAACAGAAAGTGCATATTTAAGAGACAGCAGGAAACTACTGACATCATCCTGTCATATTGCTTTATGGGAAATGTAGGATCCAGTGTTTTTGGAGCTTTACTCATACTAGAGAAAAAAGTCATTATATCTCTTTGACTATGCGTTTTAAAATTCCTCTATTACGGGTCTTCTTACTTTATTGAAGTACATTACTGCATCACTTAAAACAGAAAAGAAAATCAGATTAAATGATTTGAAGAATGAGCATGAAAAATGGCTCAAACATAGGAGCTATATCCTGTGCAGGGCACATGTAGGGAACAGGATGAATTCTATTATAATACATGACTATGGCCTTACATAATAAAATGTCTGTATTTTTGTTTTAGTATATTTTTTTCGGTAGCAACCCAAAAATTCTGGAAATCAGTCAGTTTCTCCCCAGTAGAGCTAAAGCTGAAAAAGTACACAAACAAAAGAAGAGAAAAGAAGAAGATAACTCTCAGGTCATTGAATCACTCCTTAATAAAAAAGTAAGTCATGTTCTTTTATGTCAGGATCCGGGGAGGAACACTGGGTACATCTACCACATACACAGGGTTTATTATTTTTGTTTGGACTGACCAAAGGGCCAAGCTCATTAGCACTTTGTGTATCCCTTCGAGGGCCTGCCATGTAGCTGAAGAACGGTTATGCCTGCCTTGTATGTGTAATTGTTTTTATTGGTATAATGAATTCTGTGTGTGTGTGTCTTCATAGCTGCCCCTGTGTGGGTGACAAGGCCTCAGGACAGCCACTTAGAGGAAGGTAAACCAGGTTACCTCCACTGTTACGCTCAGGCCAACCCTGAACCTGAGGTTACCTGGCTCCGCAACAACATCATGATCACACCCGAGGTGAGTTATCACACACACTAACATGGACACAGTTATTACGGTGTCTTTCTTTTTTTCCTGACTCTAATAACAGCTTTGTTTTTGTGACATAAGACTAAAAAAAGCTCTTCTGTTTTTTCTCCCCCAGGACTCTCGTTTTAAGCTGTTCCCTAACGGCACCCTCAGGATCAACAATGTGGAGGTGTATGATGGACAGATGTACGGCTGCGAAACCAAGACCATAGGCGGCCGACTGTCTGGACAAGCTAGAGTTACTGTGCTTGGTAAGCTGTTGGGGAATCACTCAGTTGATCAATATATACAGAGGAATATACATTCTAGGTTATTCCCCAGACTGACCAAGTGATAATGTGTAAAATCATATTCGGGGTGTAGTGAGTAATCCAGGGCTGAGAGAAAATACAAAACAAATGAGGTCATGCCCGTGGGCCTGTGTGTATGAATGAGTGTGTGAGTGTGTGTGTGTGTGTTCTTTCTAAAATAAGTGTGTCCATGTTGTGTCTCTGGGCGTCCTGCAGGACACCCACGGAGGTGTAAATTATGACTCATGCACGGCAGCTTTATTCTAGCCTCCATTTTAACACATGATCTCCGCGATACACTCCTATCTGCTGCAGAACATGTGATAGATGACATCTGACGTGTCACTGTTTTGACTGGCCAAACCCTGTTTATAAGATCTCAGCCTCAGATAGACCTCACTTGATAAACTCATCAGATCTGTGTGCACATGTGTGCCTGTAGCCACATTTCCCTGAATGTGTCTGAACACGATTGGCTTCAGCATAGTGTCATTTCATCTGCAGTGTGAGCTGCACAAAAGAGGCTTTGACCCCCCCCACACACACACACACACACCTCCACCCCCGCCTTTGTGTTTACCACATGTGTAATGTGTGTGTGGTGTTTTGACTTGTGTTTCAGAGAAGCTGAAGTTCACCCCGACCCCCCAGCCTTCTCAATGCCTGGAGCTGGATAACGAGATCACCATCCAGTGCTCTGCTAAAGGCAGAGAGACCCCCACCATCCGCTGGACCAAAGCAGGTGACTTAACCTTAGCTCACGCTATCTTAAATAACATGCGGATTGACTGTTTCTCAAGGATATATCTCACCTAAAAAGCAGTAGCACCGTCTATTCCTTTAACGCTAATGATGACTTCATCTGCGTGAGCCATGATGGAGTCGACTGAACCACTTTACTTCGACATGCAGCGCCAGACACATCCCTCCTGAACCCCCTTGTCCCTGTGCGTCTCTCTGTCTCCCCCTGCAGACGGAGGAGAGCTGCCGCCTCACGTGGAGCAGAAGAACGGCCAGCTCCACTTCACCAAAGTCACCCGGAGCGACGCCGGCAACTACACGTGCATCGCTTCCAACAGCCTCCAGGGGGAGATCAGAGCCTTGGTGACCCTCACTGTGGCCGGTAAGCAGCTCACTCATCATCCTGGAAGCAGGGGATTACGAAAGAAAGGGTTACGCTGCCATATTAGTCATCAGCACCACATCAATAGGACTTGTGGTCTCAGTACATCTGAGGGTGGTTTTATGAGGAGACAGTCATTGATCATTATCATCAAGTGGCAAACACAGCAGCATTTATTGTGTACTTGGTGGCCTTTTTATAGCCCAGTAATGAATTGCTTCTGTGTTGCAGAGTAACTGAGAGGATGTTAACCACAGTCACCACAGACTGTAAAGGAGATGTTATGGCCCAGTTGTGGTATGAATGTTGTATTAATCAGCTTGTTTGTGTGTCCCTGTGTTTGTGCACAAACAGTGTACATTCGCTTTAAGGTGGAGCCAGAGAATACAACGGTGTACCAGGGTCACACAGCCATCCTGCACTGTCAGGCCACCGGAGACCCTGAGCCTCACATCCACTGGATGGTTAAAGACAAGACGCTGGACATCAGTAAGAACAGGAGGTAAACGAGACACTCGTGTGCAGCCGAGCCGTCAGAGATTAGGATTACAGTCTGTGATTACAGGCTCCAAACAGAAGTGATTGCAGTGTCACTGCTGTGCATTCATTACAGATTCTGCTTGTGTTAACATAGCATTACACACCTGACTGCAATGGGCCTCATGCAGGAACATCTCATACATAGAGACTTGTTCTTAAGTGGCATGTAAGAGTGATTTAAGAGAACTTGTGACATTCATTAAATTTCTTGTGTTTTCTGTCACGTATGAACAAAATTAGTGAGTGGTCCAGACCTGTGGTATGAGTCATGAACAGATGTCTACCTCTCTCCACAGGGAGACAAAAACACACACTGTTAAGTTTGTCCTCACAGTTTTAATGCCTTAATATGAATGAATTCAACAGACATTTCAGTAGTCAGAAAAGGTCTCTCACTCCAACACACTAGCCTCAGGGTCTTTAGGCCTGTCACTGCCCAGGTGAACATCCTCCATTACGGCTGACAGTGTAACATCACTTACGCACAGTGTAATATTCTGTTGTCCATCAACTCAACTGCCTGCTGTCTAAGTTGATGTTTTTCAGTATCTAACTTCACATCAGACCATTCCCTGTGTATTTCTGTCACAGTACAGATCTGCTCTGTTGACAATGGTTCCACTGATATTTTCTAATCAGTTTCTAATCTCACCACTGACACTGCTGAATTTGTTCTTCTCTTTACTTTTACATTTTTGTGAATGAAACTTGCCCACAAACAGAGAGCACCAAGCAGCCTCATAGAACAGTTTTAGGAGTACTTATTATTCTCATGATCAAACCTCACAAACAGCCATCTGCTAATGAACAGGAGGAGTTCATCAGGCTGAGAGAAGCGATTTATGGCACATTTGTGGAGTTAAAACATGAATTTCTGAATTTTTGGCTCTTCTGGGCTCCTTCTCCTGTTTACATCTTGTTTGCTGACATCCAGACCTCCACCTTCATCTGTCCCCACCTTTCTTTCTTCCAGGTTCCAGAAGATGCCCAATGGCTCCTTGATGATTTCAGATGTCACTGCAGATGACACGGGCCGATATACCTGTGTGGCAGGAAACAGCTGCAGCATCAAAGACCGTGTGGCCCAGCTGTATGTAGTGGGTGAGTTCATCTCACACACACACACACACACACACACACACACACACACACACACACACACACACACACACACACACACACACACCAACGTATCTACACAGGCTTCCTTTATCAGGAACAAAGGTGTACACATGGGGCATAAGCCAGGATCACAAGTGTAGGATGAAGGCATTAATTAAACCTTCACCCTCTGCCTGTCATCCATCTGGACAGGTTAATAACCACAGCCACATCTCTGACGCCACGGCTGTCACTGAGGTGATGGGATTGGGCAGACATTAGATCTACTAATGCTTCATACTCTGTGGCTCCTTATGTGCCAGCTGCAGCTGAATATTAGAGTCACACACTTGTACTAGTGTCCCATATCAACTCATTTTCTCCCAAAGTAGCAGGACAGTCTTCTGGATTAGTTCAAAGTAGCAGACAATTGAATTTAGATGTTTGTCGTAACTTGCCAGGTCAGCATGACAGCAGAGCCTTTTGTGAACAGTGAAACTCAGAAAACATACTTGTTGAATGAAGTGATTTATGGTTTTAACTGTGTTAACATTGAATCTATAAAGGAGATAAGGGCTTGCCATTTGCTTTTATTGGGCAGAGCAAATTAAATCTTGTGGATCTGTAAAGCACATCTTATTGAAAGTGATTTGCATATTTGCGTCCACTGTTTCACTCCTGCAACTCTCATTTTCAAAAGTCTGTTCGTGGAAACACCCAAATTTGTGTACCCACCATGCTAAAACAACAAAACGCTGCGTTTGAAGATGTAACAGAATATGTTATCTTGATTAAGGACTGAGATGTGTTAAAGATAACACATCAAGCACTTTTTCATGGAATTGGAGTGAACCGTAATTGCTGCCTGTGTCCATCAGACAAACCAGTGCATTCCAATGGTGAAGATGGGGACAGGGCTCCTTACAAGATGATCCAAACCATCGGCCTGTCAGTGGGAGCGGCCGTGGCTTACATCATCGTGGTGCTGGGTCTCATGTTCTACTGCAAAAAGAGACGCAATGCCAAAAGACTGCAGAAAGGCCAGGACGGAGAGGAGCCAGAGATGGAATGTCTCAATGGTAAGACTGTTTGATGGAGAAGAACATTAATGAATCTGTGGTGAGGCAGATGTAAAATCAACCAGGAGGTTAAGTGTGCAGCTGATACTTAAACATGGTTTAACAGTTTGGGATATTTGCTGCCCTCTTGTGTTTAAACAGCACACTGTACAGAGTTTGTGTGCAGTGTGGAAGTGGGACAGAGCAATAGCGGTACAAGCGCCACTTTGAGCCATTCATTCATCAAGTCATTTTGTCATTCAGCATCCCACATTACTCATTACACATTTAGCTCCACATATAATTCCATCTCGTTGTTTCTTGACTTGTCTTCTTTGACACTTCAGTTTCACTGAGCAGAGCAACAGGGGTTTCTTTTTATACTCTGGGTCGAAAATACAGATTCAATGAAAAACTGTTCCAAATAGAATCACGTCACATTAACAGTGCCCTTTAAAATCCATTGAGATTTGCACTGTGTATGGCCGTTGACCCTGTGGGATGTGTGGTGTGTTCTTCAGGAGGGGCTGTTCAACAAAATGGCCACACCACTGCCGAGATCCAGGAAGAGGTGGCGCTCACCAACATGGGTACCATGGCAACAACCGAGAAACGCCACAGCCACGTCAACAACGATAAGCTCCACTTTCCCCGAGCAAACCTGCAAACCATCACTACTTTAGGTAGACTTGTTTGACCAGTTGTGTTTTGCATTTGTTAACTGAGAATGAATGTCCTCATATCCTGATTTGAAAGAAAGTGATCTGATCGTAAAGCTGCTACGTATTCATGTGTTCAAGCCGTTCACCGTAAAAAAAAAAAAAACATCTGCAGCATTGATTTTAGAGCTGCTCTGACATTTGCTTTGTGGTGTGTGAATGTTTAACCCAGGTAAAGGGGAGTTTGGTGAGGTGTTGTTATCCAAAGCTAAGGCTATCGAAGAGAGCCAAGAGGAGACAGTGGTGCTGGTGAAGAGCCTGCAGACCAGAGATGAACAGCTGCAGCTCGACTTCCGCCGCGAGGCTGAAATGTTTGCCAAGCTCAGCCACCCCAACGTCGTCCGCCTGCTGGGGCTGTGTAGGGAGACAGAACCCCACTACATGATCTTAGAGTACTATGACCTGGTAATTACTCAGAAGCAGAAGTGCACACACACATATTATTATGTTTATATAAATATATTTATATGTTTTGTTTTTTATGTTTGTTTTTTTTTTTTGCCTTATATTTAATATAATTTTTTGCTTTTACTATACCAGGGAGACTTAAAGCAGTTCCTGAGAATTTCCAAAAACAAAGATGACAAGGTCAAATCTCAGCCTATCAGCACCAAGACCAAAGTAAGTGTTGAATGTTGTACCATGACTGACAGCTCACAGCATCCTGCTCACCATCTACCATGCAAATAATAAAAGATAGCAATGTATATCTGTATAAAGAGTGTCGGAGATGTTTTTGTATAAGTTATTCTGTTCTTATTCCTTGTGAGATCATGTTCCCTTAAAGCAATATTTGACTAACGTTTATTGACTTGATGAGAAAATCCATACCACTCTTGTGTCTGTATATGAAGTAGGGAGCTGGAACTAGGAGGCAATTAGCCTAGCTTAGCATAAAGACTAAACATGGGATACAAGTAGCCTGGCTCTGTCCAAAGGTAAAAAAAAAATAAACAAAGAAATTCACCTAGCTGCACCTCCATGGTTCAATAATTAACACATCATATTTTCTGTGTAGAAAGAAAAATGAGAAGTAGTGGTTTTAGTGGCAGCAAAATGTTGATCTGATGCAGCCAAGCAAAACCTTGGTAATTTCTGCTGCAGTACTTTACCTTGACAGTTCTGTTGTTCGATATTTTTCTGTTTCCCCTTCAGGTTTCCATCTGCGCCCAGGTGGCTCATGGGATGGAGCATCTGTCCAATCACCGCTTCGTTCACAAAGACCTAGCCGCCCGCAACTGTCTGATCAACAGTCAGAGGCGCGTGAAAGTGTCATCGCTCAGCCTCAGCAAGGACGTCTACAACAGGTTTGTGAGAAGAGACATAGCATTTTATAATAATCACAAAAGAATTCTGGGACATCTCAGTGCTTTTCTTCTGGCTAATATTAAAGGTTTCCGTCTTTTCTCTTGTGTACATGTATGTAGCGAGTACTACCACTACAGACAGGCATGGATCCCGCTGCGCTGGCTCCCAGCAGAGTCTGTGTTTGAGGACGACTTCTCCACCAAGTCTGATGTGTGGGCCTTTGGAGTGTTGATGTGGGAAGTGTTCAGTCAAGGGGAAATGCCATATACCAAACTCAGCGATGACGAGGTGCTGGAAGGTTAGTATGATGCTGTAGCGGCCTCTGTAGCAACAGAGGAGAAAATATGTCGCTGTAGGTGATTAAATTTGTTTTGAATTGTCAGGTAAATGTAAAATACAGAGGTGATAGTTAATCAGTTCTCTAGGGAACTTATAGAATATCATTACCTCACATTAAATGCTGTAGTCTCAAAACGAGGAATGTTTCAGTCAACATCCACACGTCTTCTTGTTTCGGATTTCTTTTAACCTCCCTCTCTGTGCTCGCCCTCCGCCTCTCTAGGTCTGCAGACAGGGAAGCTGAAGCTTCCCATTCCAGACGGATGTCCCACCAAAATCTACAAGCTCATGGTGCGCTGCTGGGCACTAAGCCTCAAAGAGCGCCCCTCCTTCACTGATATCGTGAACGCCCTGGGAGAGCTGCCCTCTGACAGCAAAGTCTGAGACGACCATGAACCCACATCAGAGGGGAACTTTTACCAACATCCTTCCCCCAAGAGAAAGACAGGAATGCTGGATATTAGTCTCACACATTTCAGGGAAGAGGGTTGAGGAGAAAACACTTTTTTTATATGCATTTCAAAACATGGGTGTGTGGATAAGACTTCTTTGCTATATCAGTGGAAACACACTCGCAATTGTGTGAATGGCTTCTCGCGAGCAGTGCAAGGAGTTTACGTTTGCCTTAACTGCAGCATGGATGACCCTCCCCTCCAGTCCCTGTCTGTGGTTCCACTGTGACCCTGCCTGCCTGTCTGCGGCCGCTCTGTCCCCAGAGACGCTTTGTTTCACGGAGCCTCACAGCCTCAGTGCCTCTACCCCTCCGCACACACACACACACTCACCTAAACTTCCAACTGCTCTGTAGGGCTTTTAGTTGCTGTGCTTTTCACTGGCTCTGATCAAGTAGAAGTTATTGGTCGGAAGTTTAGGAAAATCCCTCAAAAATTTAAGTTCACCGCTCTGTTAAGTCCTCAGTGTTTTTCTCATGAATCTAGAAAGAATCTTGAAGGGAAAGGGGGATATAGCATTGATGCTTCCTAAATATTCTATCAATCGCTTAGGAGTGCGTTGAGTGAGATTGTTTCAGCTGGTCTGCTTGAACTTAAAATCCAGTCAGCTGCATCCTGAGTCCACCACCCTAATCCTGGAGGAGACACCCAGCTACTCTGTCTGCCAGGGGCCCGCCACCACCCACCAAAGTTTGCGTGTGCGTGTGTGTGTGTGCCACTGAACTGTTCCCATGCTACAGCATACTCAAAGTGGAAGTGGAATGGTTTGTGTGAAGGTTTGTCGTCGTGAGGAGTCTTGTGGAAATAATCATCCATGTTATGGTAACACTTCAGGAACAAAAAAAAAAAAAATAGATCAACTTTATAGCCAAGGATTATATTGAATGGATGAGATTGAGCTAGTGTAGGCTTTGTACGTTTTTATGAGTGTGTTCTGTTCTTGTATTAACTTTGAGGTGCTTATTGGTCACTACCTATGGGTAAGAAAACCCATTGTACCACATTAATATGATCATATTGTCTCCGTTGCAGGGATGCAGCCTATAACTGTGTTAAACCTGTGACATAATTTCTCCAGAGGTCCAATCACAGTTTCCCTCTCGGTCCAGTTGTTTTGTGCAATGCTGCAAAGTGGACCATCACACCAGGCAATGTGTACATAATGTAGAAGCCATGCACTAACTTCACTTAAAAGAATATCCCTCTTTATCTCTATCATGTTGTGTAGAAGGACATGCAGGTGCCTGTTTATTTATGATGAAGGTCCTGTCTTTTTTTTTTTTTTTTTAACTATGTTTATATAGAAAGGTACTTCTCTGATGCTATGTATTCATTCCCATGGTCCATCTCAGTGTGTGTTCAGTCTGGTTATCAGCTGAATACGCTAACACAAAATACAAAGGAGGTTAAAAGAGTGACTGCTGGTCACCAGTACTCATTTAAGTGCCTGGTAAATGAAGGATTATCTTAACTGTTTCCCTTTTTTTTTTTTTTTACATTATCTAATCAAATGCAATGGCCTTTGTTTATGAACTTGTTTTTATACGTTGTTTTTAGTGTAATGTTTTGTTTTTATGAATGCTAGGCACTCACACCTAGACCTCTTTTTTTAATCTGCTTCAGCAAATGTTCACAGTAATCACAGATATATACAAAAGTATACATGCTGCTGTCAATAAAGGTTCACAGTGTTTTTACCTTTTGTGTTGTGATTCATTCTGTAACTGGAAACACTGCGTCCACTTGCACTTCAGAAACTGTTTCTAGTTTTTTAGGTTTTTTTCTTACCTCTTTAATTTGGTATGAAAAAAATACCAAATATTTTCAAAAAATATTCCGAGCTTACTAGAGATATGTCACTCTGAACACGCTTTTTAGTCCAAGTTTCTGTGGTAATTCTGTTGAAAGTAGGAACCATTTGAAAATATGTCCTTTTGTTCAGCAAAAATAATAAAGGTGACAAAATGTTCACCAGCGTCAAGCAAGTCTCTGCAAGCTGATTTTCGCCATGTGCCTAAAAACAGCTGCATGTATTTACTAAATCAATCCTGGAAAAGTGTGTGCAGTTCAATGTTAACATGCTGTGATTTGTAAATGTACCTACACTCATAGTTGTTCTTTTTACTGGTAAATTCAATCGGTTCTCTAATTTACCACTAGAGGGTGGTATATATGTTCTGTAATTCTTTCTAAACCTGACCCCAAAAGCTTGCCAAATATTTTTTTTCACATAATTATGTTTAGAGTTTAATACGATAACATATCCTTTTATAGCCGTAAAAGAAGTTTCCATTATGAGTCCATGTTGTCTTGTGTTAGTGGCAGTGTTCCTCCTTTCATCTGATAAATGTGTCATTATTTAAAATGTCACTTTTTTTGTGTGTGTGTGTGTGTGTTCACAGGCAACTGCAGCCAGTCGTCGTTGGTCCTGAGGCATCATAGGTCTCCTGTTCTACATATTGGTGAGAACTTCCCCCTGTATTTTAGCCTGTGTTGGAGATGAATGGTCTGCTGCAGCTTTACAGTGATGGATAAACTTCAAACTTTGATACAGGACCGTGAGCAAACAGCTTTCCAGACTCTCAGAAGCTTTACAGTTAATGAAGCCATGGCAGCGGTCATTCAGTGTGTGTTGAATACTTAAATGACAAAATGAGGACAAGTCTCAAAGAGGTTTCAACTCATTCAGTACTAGTAATACAATGACAACCTTTTCCAGCTGTATCCACACTTCAGTTAACTCTTGTAGTCTATCCATTTCAATAAATATCCCCCTAGCATCTTGCTAACATTAGGATGAAAAAAAAAAAACACTTTCAAATACCACAATACATGGCATTTGTTTTAACATGCCTGGAGTCCCAGAGGGTTTACCACATCATTAAATACTGTCAGATAAGTTGCCAGAGACACAAGTACCTCAGAGTGCCTGTTTCACAAAGATTACACACAGTGTAGTAGGAAAAGGACAGGTGTGAAAAATAAAGTAAATAGCTGCTTCAGTGTGCTGTGCCTACTGTGCTCACTGTCACGACTGACACTGCTGGATCACTTGAATATAACCGAGCTGTCTTTGATGTTAGTAGTGACACCTGTCCTTTTTCTACTATGACAAGTTGTAGTATCTGCTGTGAAAACAGCCCATTGTGAAACTATGCAGGTTTAAAATTGGTATGTGGTGCAACAACATTTAAATACAACTTGTACACAAGTTTCTTAAAAAAAAAAAAAAAGTAATTACAAATAATTATAGACCTTACTCTGCTTGTACAGTGCTGTTGCAGTCCTTGAGAAAGTTAGAGTGATGCAAGCCTCACCTTCAATATGGTTACTGGGTGATAGGTGAGTATATTCTGCTTTGTTTTTCAGGCAAAAAGATGAGTAAAAATCAAAATAATAATAGTAATAATAACAGACATAACAGGCATATACATTTGATTGTGAGAATAATCTGTGACCTTGAGTAGTCACATGTGACTGCCTGAACTTATTTAAGACAATAATTCAGTGCAGAATCATTTCGAGTCCTTCAGCCCCCAGGGTTGTATGGAGAGACTCTGGCATTAAAAAAAACTTTGGGAAAACATTGTTTTATGACATAGTGCAACCTGTGGGGAATAAAAAGTTGGATGTTTTGTTATTTTGGTGCCTCTGCTTGTCCGCGGTGACGTTGTCGGTAGCGCAACCATTTTGGTATTTATTCTAATGAGCGCGCCTTATTGACCAATGACAGCGCCACTCAGATAATCTTCAGCCAATCAATAGGCGACGCTGTGACTCACCAAATAAGGAGAGACAGCACCAAATAAGGAAACGTTGTATCTCTTTATAAGGCGGGAAGTAGTTCCTCGGTTGTAATATTACTCCGCTGTCGTAAACGCCGTTTTCAAATGAGAATTTTATATACATCTCTGATCCACCAGGAGAGAAATATTGCTATATTGATTGGGTAAAAATAGATATATCGATACCCGCAGAATCACACTAGCGCGATATTCGCTTCACAATGCGGACTATGCGACGTGGCGGAGCAACATCGAGGGCGCTCCTCGCGTTTTCCTTTTTGAGAAAGTGCTCAGAGTTTTGGAAATAGAGGAGGAGGGTGAACCAGCTGAGCCGGGGCTGAAGGGTCTTGGGGGCAGCATCACTTTCGAAAGTTTGTCTCGGTTATTTCCTGGTGTCTCCAGACTATCAATTGGCCTGGTTTGTTTACATTTTCTTTCTTTTTTTGGTTCCAGGCGTGTATGCGTTTTATCAGTCGTTTACGACACAACGCGCTCCAGCTCCTTTGGCTGGTGTTTAGAGACTCGGTCCACTAAATAGAATGTTACCGAGCCAGGTTGGATCGGCACCATCTGGAAACGGGTCAGCTTCAGGCAGGGGTACCACAGGACACGGTTCGGGGGTTGTCGGCAGCGGGATTCGTCCCGTTTTGGTCAGAGGGCAAGCTTTACCGGGGGTCAGCGAGAGCGCCGGTGCTGCCGGGCGACAGGGGGAAAGAGACGCCATCGGGATGCTGGGGGCTAATGGTCCAGGGGGTCCGAGAGGCGCGAGACCGGGGAACGGAACAGGAATGACCCCTCTGCAGACCGCCGTCCAGGGAAACATGGTGGGGTTAAACACGGGAGTTGTGTTGCCTCACGCAACCCGGTTCGACCCGGACAGAGAGAGTGCTCCGCTGTGCAGCGGCTCGGATAATGACTCGGACTCCGGAGATGACGAGGACCCCGTGGGTTCACTCGGGGACAACAGGAGAGGAGTGAAGCGGGAGAGAGTTGAGATGGAAGCTGCGGTGGCGGGGCAGGAGGTGGGAGTACCTCCCGGAGGTTACGGCATGGTTCCCGGAGGGGTCGCCGGGGCAAAGCCGGGGAAGAAGACACGTGGGCGCGTAAAGATAAAGATGGAATTTATCGACAACAAGTTGAGACGGTACACGACTTTCAGCAAGAGGAAGACGGGTATAATGAAAAAGGTGAGTCGGCTGATTGGCTTTGGATCTCCTCCAACTATGTAGCATTTGATTTGAGTGTCACTCAGATGTATACTGCAGTATAACACATGGTGCTTCGTGTGCATTAAGCCGTTGAATTAACAGTGAGGTAGATTGCACCCTAATTACCTGTTGTGCAGGTAAAATTCTGCATTGGTAATTATAATCACTACTATATGACATGAAATGTTTCGAATAGTGAGGTCTAGGTCATGTTTAGAGACAACTGACATGCAGTAAATCTAATTTAAAATCTTATAGAAATTATTATAAAAGACAGTTGTGTCAGACAGACTGGATGTGAGGAAGTTGGAGCATTTATGACAGGCCATGGGCTTTAAATAGACTTGAGCAAATGACAGTTCTATTTATGACCATGCCCACCCCCAGCTATGGCACACACATGGCTTCACACACACATGCACACACACATAGATTTTCAAATAAACTGACACACTCATTCGTGCACACACAGCCTCACACCTTTGTACTGACAGGCCTAGAACTGTTGTGAAGTGGTTTCTACCAGTGGCCATGGGTGCACAGGCTGCTCCCTCTGCCACTGTGAAGCAAGGCTTTGCTTGCAGGCAGTAGCCATGTGGCAATGAGCAGCAGCGGGCCTGTAGGTGCCAACAGCTGAGCCAAATCAGAGGACAGTCAAAGAGCACTCAAACAGAAGAGAGAATCCGGGGACGGTCTGTGCATACATTACTGCGCTGTACATGTCGAGCCTCGTACAGTGATGAATAGTCTTGGTTTCAGTTTTGTTAGTCAGGTCTGGCACAAGAACAGTTGACATTAAAGACAACTGAACTTGCATGGTAGTCATAACTAGCTCCTTTACTGTCTGCTCAGTTGATTTGCAAGCAGTATTTCACTGGAAGTGCACAAGTCAACCACACAATTGCTGCCAATTGCTATGTGGCATTTGGCATCAAGGCATCTAAAGTTGATTATTTGGAGACGAGGTCAGCTGTTAACCAGGGACACAGCAGTTGTTTTGCTGTAGACATGGCAATTTTTTATTGTAACTTTAAAAAAACAGTTGTAAGCCATGTTTTATTGTAGTCCAGGAGTTTTAATTTGTCCATATGTTACTTGGAAGCGCTTGTAATGTGTACTCTGCTGTATCTCTTCTTTTTTTTTTTTTTTTTCTTATGTATCCCAGACTGTTGTCGTGGAAACTGGGGTGTCTTTATGTAGGCTCTTGGCAACATGAACACTATTTGACACACTGTGGGGATGGAGATTTTGAAAATGTTGCCTACACTATGTCAGCCATCACAGAAATTGACAGGTGGGTGGAGTGGGAAGATTCATAGTAGACTGGTCTCAAACTGGTTTCTAGGATGAGCCTGGTTTTGTTTTTAGGGATGTGGTGAGTGAAGTCTATGTCTTCTCTTCTTATATCTGCCTTAGATTACGTGCATTTTAACACTTGCACAATACAGGATTACTACAGTAGTGCAGGATTACTCAATTATTGATGGTGTTTCCTTTTTTTTCATTATTATTATAACTTCCATTATTTATCCAGAAAAGGTTGTATTTCCATCTTTGTTCTTTCTATATTTGTGCTCAATGGACAGTTTTTATGGCAGGCATTTTGACTTGTCACATCATTAAAAGCACAAATGTCACTAATAACATAAATTGTGGCTTGGTTCCATTTAGGTGTCAAAACATGCACAATACCAGGGCTCCTAAACTGGCTCAGTAATGTCGCCATCATTATTGTTATTATTTACATTACATACACATATTTTATTATTTTATTTTCTTGCTGTGACATGTCCAGTCCAGAAACAATCAATGAATTGATAGACTGAAACTTAATCAACAACAAGTCTGATAACTGATTGTTTGTCAAGCAGTTTTCTGCTTTTTATCATTTTAAATTGAGCTGGTCACATGAAACAAACAATTGGAAGACACTACCTTGGATATCCAAGAACTTTCAATGGACCACTCATATATATAACAGTTAATCGCAAAAAAACAAATGAGTAGTCAATAATAAAAATTCATTATCATTAGTTGCAGTCCTAGACAGGGAAGGGAAAAGGTTAAGAATGCAGTAAATACTTTATTAGTAATTTTATTATCTGACAGTTACATTTCTGATTAAGTAATTAATTGTTTAGTCTGTTAAATGTCACAGGTAAAAAAAAATCCCATCATGATTTCCCAAGGTGACTTCTTCAAATAACTTGTTTTGTCCAAAACCCAAATATACTCAATTAACATTGATATAAAACAGAAAAGGACCAAAACCTCACATTTGAGAGGCTGGAGCAAACATATGTTTGATATTTATGTCTGATATTTGGTGTCAAAGATTAAAATTAGTTTTGTAAATTTCTGTCAATCAACCAATCAATTTCTAGACTAACTGTTTCAGCACAACTTACAACGCCTGCAAGCTACAGTTGTTGACTTTGCACCCTTGCTTCAGATCACTCCAACAGATGTTGTTAACATATTTATACAACTGTCTAAACACATATTTGGGACTGATTCTAGCTGCCAGCAGACAAACAACAACAAGACGAAAACTGAAAAATAAGGCCACATGGATAATAAGCCTTGTTTTTTTTTTTCCTGTTATTTTTAAATTACACATCTGTGTATATCCATGTTGGTGTCCATCAGTGTATCTTTTGCTCTTTATTTATTTGATATATAAGTTTGACTAGGAATTTGTGCGTGGTAGAGGAACCAATTAGAGTCCGAGCCGACCCCCCCACACACCCTGCAGGCATGAATATTTATGAGAAAATCAGCAGAGCAAGGAAACTTATTAAAGCATTGCATAGGTCTAGTTTGTGCTGCCACCTAGCATACTTAAGTTGACAAATTAGTCCTTCTCTGTCTTGGATGCTGGCCAAACATCAGACCCTCTGTAAGCTACTGCACAGCCAATCAAGGGAGATGGTGGAAGAGGGTGACTGGAGCTGTGTAGTTCATTACCTGCTTCTGTAAGGCTGAATTAGCAGCGGATGAGGTGAATTATGCAACCAGCCGGAGGTTCCTTCAACACCGTCGTTCGTTACCCAGAGAAAGGCTGTAACTAATTGAAGTTAGAAGTGTTCAGGTGAGACAAGCACAGCGTAGCATTGAGCCATTATAGCAGTAGCTGGTCATCATTGGCCTTTATGTTCTCTGTCATCACATTGCAACACACTAAAGGCAATTATGGGCTCAGTTTCAGCTAGAATGTGTCCTTATATATAGGACTGGACTGATATGGCCCATAATGAACACAGTGTTAAAGAAGATAGAGCATGAGGGAGTAGACTAGAATGAATGCACAGTTTTATAACAGCTCAGTAAAATCCTTTAATTTGAATGTGATTCGTCTCCTCCTCTTTGCTCTGTCTGATGGAGGATTGCACTCAGGCTTACAATGGCACATCTATCAGCCAGCTCCGGCTGGACTGTGTTTACCAAGGTGATGGTAACGGCACTGTGCCTTCACAGCACCAGAAGCATCCTCCACATAACTGATGACTCATTTAGATTAAAAGGCTTTCTCAGGAGTTCACTCCGAGTGCAGCATTGGTGTGTGTTTGGTCGTAGGTGTGTGTGTGTGTTGGATGGAGTTGAGTCTCATTGTGCTTTTCCTTTACACTGGGGAGTTTGAATGCGAGTGTCTGCATGCTGTAGAATGAATGACGAGGCGGGCAGAGTGTGACTGCGGCCTCATGTTTCACAGCCAGCTACCTCTGCGTGTTAAGAATGATTCCTCACTTCCTCTATCAGGAGCAGTTTACTACCACTCCCCCTGCCTATGCAAGCCAATCCCCTGCTGCAATCAGTCTCTCAGCTATATCACACTCTCTATTCTGGGAGCCTTATCTCATGTTATTTTAGCTCCATTTGTTCTATACGTCAGAGTTCACTACAGGGTTTTTTTACATTCTGATGTTTTCTTGGCTTGGGCATTTTTTTTCCCCAGAGGATCATCTTTTGAATTTCTTACATTCCCTCTTCTGTCAAGATTACTTTGTGTGTGGTATAAAGGTAATCCAATCCCTAATTTGGTGAACCATACCTTTTGATGAAGTTTAGATGGACCATTCACTCTGTCAGATACTTACACTTTGTCCTCTCTCCTTCCTAGGCCTATGAACTCTCCACCCTGACAGGAACCCAGGTTCTGTTGCTTGTGGCCAGTGAAACAGGTCACGTTTACACTTTTGCAACTCGCAAACTCCAGCCAATGATCACCAGTGAAACGGGCAAAGCCCTGATCCAAACATGCCTCAACTCGCCAGACTCGCCACCACGCTCTGATCCCTCCACGGACCAGCGCATGAGTGCCACTGGCTTCGAGGAGACAGACCTCACCTACCAGGTGTCGGAGTCGGAGAGCATGGGTGACACAAAGGTGAGTTGAAGTGGAGCGGTCTGCTGCTGTTGACAAAGTTTAAGAATATGCACCCACCTCTTTTGGGCAGATAATTATGAGGCTGCAGCTGTGAGTCCCCAAAACTGAATGGACCCGTTTCTATACCTGTCCCCACAGCCCATTTCCGTTCAACAACAACGATGGTGCTGGAGTTAAAGTCTTTGTGACTCACTGACTGTCTGCTCTCTAATGGAAACATGAATTGCAGTGCAAATAAAAAAAAAAAAAAAAAAAAAAAAGAGAACTGATAAAGTACCATAGAGAGTTACTAATGGATATAGTGGGAAATTTCTCCAGAAAAGGCTCGACAAGCACACAAGTGAAATAAATCAAACCCATAAGCAGCTGCAGAAAATAATCTTTTTCCTATTGTAAACAGTTTTGAACTTTTGCCTATTGCATGTGAGGCCTTCGTTCTGGGTTTGTTTGTTTCTGAGCACCAAGTCATTTTTTAATTAAAGCTAAAAGTCTCAGTAGTCCTTCAAAGGGCTCTAAGACTGAGGAGAGAAGCAGATAACATGTGGAGTATTATTCTGGAGCAGTCTGCGCTTTACCTTTCTGACCTCTCATCCAGAAAAGCCTCGTAACTCTCCTACAGATAAATCACAGCAGGTCTGGGTTGTGTTAGGATGAGAAACATGCAGCCTGCTCTATGGAGGACTTTGGTGTTTATCTTTGATTTTGGGATGGTGCTGTCTTACGTTCATGGATGAAACACTGAGCTAGTTAACCAGAGATGATATTTATGAAAATGGTAGAAAATCACACATTGTGTTCAGCTTCCAAACTTGTTAACCTGCCAAAATTAGTCATGAGAGAAATATATTAGGGGCATGATATTTTCGAAAGATAAAATTTGCACATTATTTGTAGGCTGTTTGCCCTTTTTTCAGTCCTAACGCTGCAGTTTGTGTCCATGTATTTCCCTCCACATTGCTGCAAGTGTTCGTAAACATGAAGTGCTGGATGGTTTGAAGTG
Organism: Toxotes lorentzi; assembly: GCA_037833715.1. Classification (NCBI taxonomy): domain Eukaryota; kingdom Metazoa; phylum Chordata; class Actinopteri; family Toxotidae; genus Toxotes; species Toxotes lorentzi. The sequence goes on from JBBMJY010000003.1 coordinate 16,966,413, forward strand.
AGGCGATAAATTCATCAGCAGACACACTTCAATGTCCACACCTTCGTGCAATCATGTGCTGGAAGCCGAGCTTCCCTCCATTGTTTACACGGCTTAAGGACTCCCCATTGAAGACGGACACTTCCAGGCCTGTTTGCCTGTGTGCTGTTTTTACAAGGCACTAACTAACACATACCATACACCGCCAGGGATGGGAGATCAACCTTTGCACGTTAAGCCACTCTCATGCCCGCTCTGCTCATTGATAAAAATTAGATTCTGCCTCTGTTGCCATATATGGTATGGTTTCCCTGCCTGCTCTCTTGGCTGAGGCCCCTCGCATTCCTTATAAGCTGCAGCTGTCTTTGGAGTCCTGTGATTTCACCCCCCCCCCCCCCACCCCACCCCCCAAACTCATTTAGTGATATAGAGGGGAAGTATGGATGTAGATATGAGTGGGTGGAATGGAAACATTTGAGCGATACTTCATGTCCCGTTTCGTGTGCCATCTATTTAGGTGGCTGGCAGTGATGCTGTGACCTCTGCACCCGCTGCACTCATGACTGTGAGAGACCATTGTGGGTTTCCATGAATACTCCTCACAGAAGGAACCACTAGCAATGGCCACCGCGTGGTCCATGTCACGATCGGCGCTGTTATGATTGGGACATGGCAGGTGGATACGGAGGCCTCAGCTTTGAGGGATCACTTCTGTGCAGTAGATCTGTTGCGTGATCTCTGTTTGCACCTCTGTAGCGTCTGGACACTATTCATTAAGAGAGTAGTATGTCATACATACAGTCCGCGCTAGTCTAAACACTTCAGAGTTTACGATGGCTGGTGGGGGAAGTGGAGGACATTTTGTAGAAGCAAAAGAGCGTGAAGTGAAGTAGACATGATTTGGTGCTGCAAGCATCGCTCATAAAATCATGTGACAGCAGAAATTCTTGTCCTTAAACGTTGTTGCCTATAATACTTTTACTTTGTTCAAAGGAAAATCCTGAGTGGAGGACAAATATTAAAACACCTAAACAGCTACTGGTAATGTAACCAGGCATTCATTTTATTTTTTCGTGGTGTATTTCTTTTTCTCCAAAAGGAGGAGTTTAACATTTTGGGAAATACACATATTCTGTTTCTCTTTCTTGTCTGTTCAACGTCATGCTACAACCAGCAGCCAGTTAGCGTAGCTTGGCTTAGCATAAAGACTGGAAACGGGTGGAAACAGCTAGCCTGGCTCTGTCTGAACAAGCAGAGATTCCAGGAAAGAAGAAGGTGCTTGCTATGCGTGGGACTAACTTTCTGTCTCTACTGGTTGCCTGACAATGTCACAGCAACAAACTGTGCCCAACCAAGAAGTAGTTTGTCACATGAAATCACAACAAGTTATTTTTTTTGTGGAGCTTTTAGTGAGCTTTAGGTGGATTTGGTTGCCTTTGGACAGAGCCAGGGCTAGCTGCTTGCACCTGTTCCCAGTCTTTACGCTAAGCTAAGCTAACTGGTGGCTGTAGGCTGATGTTGAATTGATTTTAGGCAAAAAAAAAAGAGAATAAGGGAATTTCCCATTCCATTTTAATATTGTCAGTAATATCCATAATATTTCATAATATGTGAATAATGTGCCCATGGCTGGTACTGTAGAGTTTGATCATCATTTTTAGGTGTTTAATATAAAAGTCAGGTTTTAGTGTTAGTGCTTCAGGATAGTATCCTGACAAAGTCTTCCTGCAGTGTTTAACGTGTAACATCATGGATGAATTAGTGAAAGAGAAAATCTTTTCTAATAGGCTGTCCAATAAATGATTTAGTTTCCCCTCTACTTAAACTCTTCCCTCCACTTGTCTGGACGAATGCACCACCAGCTGGGCTGTTGTTGGTCTTTGCTTCTGAACCTCAGTGTGGGAAAACATGGCAACTACTCTGGAAATGTTATTATATTTTCCTGAACTATTCACCAAAATTAGTTTCTAAATAAATTTTAAGGCGAGAAATGGGCCGTGCAGTTTCAGAGTCATGCTTCGTATCACGGCACAACTTGTTTTCATAGCTGATAGCTTTGTGTGTGTGTTTGTTAAAGTTTGAGACTTTGAAAAGGCTGTGAGTCACGTTATTATCATGTAATCATCTGCTGATTGGCCTGATACATGGGCTGAACTGATTCTTGAGTCAGTGTCACCAGACCGAAATCTGGTACTGAAAACCGAGCTCGCAAGAACAGAGTGAAAAGCGTGAACTTCTCTCTAGAAACATCATTTGGCATCTTTTTTTTTTCAGCAGCCATGTCGGGAAAAATCATGAATCCTTTGGTTGAGCCTTTAGTTGAGCAGAAAGCAGTGTTAAGATGATAAGACATTAAGTTTAAGGTGTGTATGGCTCACTTTATGTCTGGAAAAACCTTGCTTTTCTATTGCTATTGCTCTCTCAGCACACATTAAGCACGCAAGACCAACAGCTGAAGGCAACAAGTTGATGACTGTTCTCCAAGCACTGTATAAAGGCATTTTGGGAAATATAATGTCTGACTTGGAGGTGAATGATTTAAGTTGCAGAAAAAGTAGGTTACACCACAATTTAAATGCCGGCGCTTCACAAAGAGGGTTGATTTGTCCTTATTGTACCTCCCCACCCCCCGCATCCCCATACAGATCCTTGGATTGTGCATGGCTGCTTCTTAATATTAGACGAGCCTTCAGTACAGATGTTTTTATGCGTTTTGGATTATTTTTGGAAGGGGATGGCAAATCCCACAACTCGTGTTTGCTTAGAGGATCTATCTTAGCACTGAATTCTCAGTATCACAGTCTCCTCTGGTTTTCCCCTCCTCCCTCCCCTCACTTTCTCTCCTTTGCTCCCTTTGCTTCGTCCCTCTCCCTCCCTCTCCCTCCTTCTCTCTCTCTCTCTCTCTCTCTCCGCTGCCCCTGCTGTTTTCGCTGTGACTGCTGTTGCTGTTGTAATCCCAGAGAAGTTTATTTGTTGCTCTGCTCATTAGCACAGATGACATCTCCATTGCCCCTGTAATGTTGCAAGAAACACTGACCAGAAAACTTCCAGACTGGGGTCTCTGTCCCGACCAGCAGCTGGCGTGTTTGTTTTCTCTGCATTATAGCTCTTCAGACATCCTGCGGCAGATTTGACAGCCGCATTATTCAACATATTGCACATCCATAAATGTGTGTGAATTTGATTTGGTCTCCCTAGAGAAGTAAAACTGATGTGATAATTAATTTAGACTTGGAACAAGGGAAATTGCTTAAAAAGCTCAAGTTTTTATCTTCATCTTTTAAAGTATTTATTTTTTTACAAGTTTCTTGTGTTCTCCCGTGTAACTGCTGTAAGGGTAGAGCGTTGGCGTGAAGCAGGTGACAAGAAAGAATCACTGAGATAATGAAAAGATAATGGAAAGTTCATTTACTCAGATATATTTGCTCTTATCACAAGCCTGCTCCTGAAGACCAGGGTGGTGGTGGCAGCGGTGGTGGTGGTGGAAGTGTTGGATGGATTCTAACCGTGTCGGCAGGGAGAGCAGCATGCTGTGTTAGAGGGGGAGGAAAGCAACGTTATGTCACCCCCCTCACTCCCCCCCCCCTCTCACCCCCTTGCTTTACAGCAAGCAACTGGACAGGTCAGCCGCCATTGGCTGCACCTCCTCCACTTGGGCTGCCTTGCCTTTTTTAGCAGTCCCAAATGGAGCTGCAAATTCCATGTTGCTGGCAGTGTGACAGACTGGGAGATGGGAGCCAGCAAATGGGAGATTAGAAGAGGGCCAGCCACCAGTAAACTGCACAATGGGCTCTCCAACCAACACTGGACTAGCCAGCCAGTTGTCACCTTCAATTTGGGGTGATTAATCCTCCATGAATAGGGAATCATTTGTGTCCTTCTCTTTTTAATTACTCTCTCACTTCGTCTTCTTTTAAACCGGGGACCTTCGTATGATGTCTGTGAATGTAAGGAGGGCAACTGAGGCTTTTGTTCTTTTACCATATATAGAACTCACAAAATTTTGGAAACCACCATTTTGAAAGAACTTTTCAAGAGCTGCAAGAAAACGTTTCGTCACTTTTGTGAACCCTAGAATTCCTGAGTGTTGAAATAAGATTGCTTGTGTCTCTCATGTCTCTCTCGTTTATTGAATTCTACCCCCTGATCCTTTTTATATTTCTCATATGTTCACAGTGGATATAGGAGGAACAGAATGTGTAATATTCAAGATGTCTCTGTTGCTGGAGTTAAATAATGTCTCTCTCTTGTAAAATGGATTTCATAGCATGTTATGGAGGGTGCTCTCAGTGGCTGTGCAGTGTAGTCTGGAGGATTCAGCACTTGTTCCAGATGACTCAGCCCTCCATTCGCACGACAATAAAATGTGACTTCATTTGTTACATTCTGGTACCTCATAACATGTAGTGTTTCCCCGGGCTGGGCTCTGGTTACAATTTATTTTTTTTCAAACAGTAGTGACGTTGATTTGAAAACAAGTGGTAAAAAGGACATTGTAAGGGAACTTTTGTATTTGTGAAGGTACATCTCTTCAGCATTTCCCTGTTGCACTTCCCATCCCTGTTGTTACTGCAGAGCTTATTCAGCTCAGTGTTTAAAAACTAGGTAGAGCACAGTGAGAGAGAGGCTGAGTGGACTGGTTATGTTTTGCATTGAGAATGAACGAGCAGAGAAGTTGGATTTAGACTTTAACTGTGGAGGACTTCACGGTGCACAGTACTCACAGAGTGATGTTCAGACAGGTGTGTGCAGCAGATTACTGAAACTCACTGTACGGAGGAGAGCAACAACTACTACTATGTTGCCTAGCAACGCGGGGTTTTGTCCGTTTGTCGGCTGCAGCCGCTGTGGAGTTTATGTTGTTTATACATCTCCGCATTTTCTGCTGCTTTATTCTGCTGTTAATTCTATAAGAAGTGACAGGCTGTTTGATTTATGTGGCTTAATACTGATACTTAAAGTCTATGGACAACTGTATCAACTTTAACAGTTGATACAGTTGAGTCAACCCCTCTCTGAACATTATAACCTTTGAAGGGATGATTTATTGCAATTTATTTATTTTTTATTAAACTGCATTAATTTGAGCTAAATCTACCTAACAAACATCCAACTGAATGTGTAGTTGTAATCATCAGTTGTTTGCATGGACTGCAAAGTGCCTGACTGGAATTTATTAGTTGCTTTCGGAGCAGTTCTCCCATAGAAATGGCATTAATACCAATGCATATACGCTTGGTAGCCAAAAGATGTTTAATTTAATAGTTTAATCAGATATTATTATTATTGCCACCATATAATATTTTAGAACCCTCCCCTTCCCCCTTTTAAAAATGTAAAGCAGTAATTTAAGCTGTATTACTTTTTTGTACTTTCATCTGAGTACATTTTTTCATGAGTCATTTTGCTTCTACTTGAGTAAAGATTTTTAAATACTAGTACTATAACATAATAGTACTTTCGCTTGAGTGCAATTTTCCAGTACTCTTTCCAGTCTTGCATTAAAGATTGCATCTTTAAATCACTCTTTCTGTCCAACCAACGGTCCACAATCACAAATCACACAAGAGGGAAAAAAAAAGCAGTAAATCCTCACAATTCAGGAGCTAAAACTGTGTAAAGTTTGGCTTTTTTTTTTCTTAAAATTGACTTTGACAATCAAAACACCTGGAGATTAAAAATTCTGCGAGGTGATTAATCGACTAATTGTTTCAGGTCTAATAGATTGAATACTGTTCACACTTCCAGTGTGTTCCAGACTGATTGTGACTGGAGTTGTTCTCCATTTTTACTTTTGGAGATTAGATGACGTATCGGTGTGTAAGAGTGTATGAGAAGGAGCATGGGGTGGACAGGATTTAAGGAGGAAATGACAGTGCCGAGGCTTTGGCTACATCAAAAAGATGATTCTCTGCTCTCACTTCTAGTCTGAAGGAATGCATTACACCACTGCAGCCTATGTTTACTATGCACTGCCTTGACTCAGAACTAAAAGCCAGGGCTGTTTATAGACTGGCCAGTTGAACAGCAAACACATGGAGATGGTCAAACAAAGCAGTAGGTCAGTGGAAGCCGGCTATGTAGGTCACAGAGATAGGAGCAGTTTCACTAGGCTCTTAGATGACCACACAGGTCAGGTCCTGGATGATCAAACAGATTACACCCCCTGAAGATGAACTCTCTGTCATTGTTAGATCTGAATATAAACCTGCCTGCAACACTAGAGCAACCACATATTTCTCCACTGAACACTGTAACATGGAAAAGCTGGAACACGGTGACCTTGTCTCTTTAGTGAACCATGTTGTTTTTATGTTTTTTTTTTTATTTTTTGATAATAATACAAGATGAAGCAAGTCCGTGGCGTTTCCTGAATTCAGTTGCTCAACGATGAGAACTGCCAGGCGCCACATGGCGGCTAACTTTTACACATGGCCTCCTGGTGCCTCAGCTGGCTTGGAAGGGGTTAATTCCCCTTCAGAGGCGCTCAGGTTTCCCGCCAGCTGTCTATACTCTCAGCTGTTTGTACACTCACCCCCCATCCTGTCCCCTGTCCCCCCCGTCCTCACCCCTGTCCTCCTGTCCCGAACCTCACACAGGTCTGACTCTGCTCAGCCTGCCACACACAGACAAACACTGTAAGCTACTACTGTGGCTAAAAAATGCAATCTAATACCACACCGCTGTTAGCTTTCTTGACATAGGTTGTCTAATTCTTGGCTTGAATTTTTGACCACTACCTTCTTTTTCTTCTTCTGTCACCATTTCAAAGATTTTTTTCTTTTTTTTTTTTTTTTTTACCTGTTGTCATGACGTACAGTAATATCTGTAACCCCCTCCGCCAGTGTAGAGTAGTTTCCATTTGTCTTGTGAACATTAATGAAACCACTATCACTTAAACCAAAACTGGAAAGTCTCCTGGGAGAATGAAGACGTGGTGACAGCTGTGTCATGGTCTGACTGTCAGCAGTCACTCTGTGATGAATAGCAGGGCTGACAGTTGTATAGTAAACGGATTGCAGATTTTTGTCTTCATTTATTCAGTTTTCCTTTTTGGTTGAAAGGGCAGAACAACTGTGAGTCCTCTGTGTAGCCCTCCCCCTTCAACTTTCCAGCTGCTGTTTAACTAAAGAGGTAAAGGACCTTGGACTGTCAGAACCCCTCAGCGGACCCTGGCTCTGAGCTGCAGACGAGCTAACTAACTGCTCAGCACTGTGTAATTTTGGTTTTGTATACACTTGTTGATTCATAGCTTGTATAAGACAACACCTGCTTGGCCATCTGTACATCATGAAGTCCAGAAGACTCTGAGTTAGCTGCAACACCCCTGATTATTCATTAATACTGAGTTTTTTTTAAGTCATCAAATTAAAAAAAAAAAAAGTTTAAGCATTGCAGTGAGCCATACTAGAGACTTTGTTGAATATTAATGTTGATGTGAGTATGCTGCAGTATGGCTGAAGACTGGGAGCTAATCTTTACAGTAGTTCCATCTACATGTTTGCATGATAGCATGTGGTTTTAAGGTCTTATCAGTGGAGTCCATGCTGGATCCTCCACCTCTCACCCATGTAATGAGTCACATATAAAAACCAATAGTGCTTTGCTAAGGGAGGTTGGCCTAGCCGGCTTGCACACTACCTTTCTGTTACTAATAATGACTGTGACTTTTATAGAAATTCAAGCTTATAAGATGTGACACACCTCATTCGCTTGTTTTCTCATAGTAAGCCTGGTAAACCTGGATCCTACACTCACCATGTCTGTTATACTGCTGCACTGTGAAGAGTGATTGGCAGCTATGACTCAAGCTTTGTCCCAGCGGTCACCAAAGATATACCCTTCATAGGACCCGATGTCCAGACTGACCCTGCACTTTCTCCCCAAATAATATGGTCTAGCTTCAGAGTCCAAACCAGTCGACAAAGTGTAAATACCACTTGAAACTGGGGCAAATTCCATAGTTTCAAGTGCAAGTTGTGACGTTTTACTTGAATACATGATGGACGACAAACATTTAAAAGTTTAACAGGTTAGTGGGAAATACAGTGTAACTTAAACGTCTCTGTATTGCCCAGTGATTAAGTGCTGCACTTCTATGTAAGTTGGGGTGACTCAGAATACACAGAATACCCTGACTTTTCCCACCAACTCTATGAGACTGGATCCTACACTTCTCAGAAAATAACCCTGATGACATCATCAGGGTTATTTTCTCAGAGAACATTATGTAACTGTTTTCAGTGGAGTTTATGTCTGGCCTCCATTATTTACATCACTCAGTGGCTTTTTTTTGTGGGGGGGGGGTTGTCCAGGCTACGTCTGGCGGAGCTGCATGCAAGTCCTTGTCAGAGTTGCATGCAGCTCCCTTTTTATGCTTGGCAGGCCCGTCCACTTTGCTCCATTTCATGTTGTTTAAAAACACACCCCTGATTAATAGAAGTTAACTGGGTATATTCTGCCTCGACTGATTTGTCACAGCCCTTTTCTCTGTATTCACATTCAGTCATCTGGAACCAAACCCTCAAAGAATTGAACCCACATAAATGTGTAAACTGTTTCATGCCTTCCCATGTGTAGGCTTATTCCCATGCTGCTATTACAGATCATTAGTATCATGTGATAAGTGTTTTTATAAGTGCGTAGAAACAGGCATGGTGGGTTTAGATGTGCTTTATTGTCCCAGCCTAACGCCTACCCTGCTCTTATCATGCAGCCCACTCACCGACACATCCTGCTCCGCTGTTCAGTGGATGTTCACAGTAGTGTATGGTGCGATGCTACATCTCGCCTCCTTTGATCTTAAGTTAATGTGAGCAGCTCATCAGCCTGATTTCTACCCCTTTTCACAGAGGAAGTAACATGTTGCATGGTCAGTTAGTTGTCATAGTAACTCGGCAAAATTACAAGGGCATACGACTGTTACTCTTCAGTAGAGTTGGATTGAGCAGTGGATGGATTTTAATTGCAGGATAAGCAGGTAGCGAGGACGAATGGATGGATGATGGGTGATATTGTGAGTGTCCAGGTGTCACAGTATTCAAAGGATACACAGCTGTGATTTACAGATATCTCTTAGTGTTATATCACCATCTAACGCCGAAATTCCTTCATTCATTGTTGAAAACAAAGATTTTTCCTCCAACTTAAATGCAACTCTTTTCTCTTTTCAGACTAAAGAATGGAATTGGTCAGTGAAAGGCTCTCTGCACTGTTTAGTATTTTACATATGGATGCAATTAGAGGGGTCCTGGCCTGTTTCGCTACCTTGTTCATGTCATTTGCCCTGAGTCTATTAAAACCCACTCTGGTTTCTGTCAGCCACCCATTGATCCCTGAAAATACTAGAAGTATTAAAGTCTCCTCCTCCTGCCTGCCCTATTTTCAGCTGCTCAATGAGGAAAAGCCCCATTAATGGTGTTGTTTTAGGTGTCATTGTGAAATTCTTCTTCTTCTGGTGGTGCATGAGTGCAGAGTGGAGAAAGTGTTAGTGCATCATTTGGAAATACTGCTGACTTCCAGGTAGTCAAAATTACTGTCATAAAGGAAGGGGAACTCCACCTATTTCGCTCATCAAGTTCACTTTACTTATCAAGATAATGCTGCTGACGGCATCAGGGTTATCTTGCATTTGACTTGAAGCCTCAGATTCTTAACATAAAGCCTGTGTTCTTCCTCCATGACAGAATCTGGTACTAACATAATGTAATCAAATGATCTGACCCCGTCTTGCTACTCACAGTGATTGCTTTCCCCCCTCTACCCCCCCAGGATACACTGAAGCCGACGTTCACAGTAGCCAACCTACCAGGCACTACCAGCAGCGCCCAGTCCACAGTACCCACCACCTCCACCACCATGCAGGTGAGCAGCGGACCTTCGTTTCCCATCACCAACTACCTGGCGCCTGTCTCTGCCAGCAGCAATGTCAGCGCCAACGGTACTGTCCTCAAGACCACCGGCGCCTCCACAGGGGTCATGCAGCTGCCCAGTGGCTTCACTTTCATGCCCGGTAAGTTGGGTAGCAAAAACATGGGTTATCTTGTCCTCAACATCCAGAGCTCTGTTATAGTTCTTAATTATTTTCTGTATGCTCTGTTTATCTTAACCTCATCCTTTAGAATCGAAATGACACTTCTGCAGACCTTTGTGTTTTGTTAATGTCACCGTGTTGTCAAGCTTATTAGCTGATTAGAATTTGAATGGCATCCCTCTGTGACCTCAGCCATCATCGTGTGTGTGTGTGTGTGTGTGTGTGTGTGTGTGTGTGTGTGTGTGTGTGTGTGTGTGTGTGTGTGTGTGT
>JBBMJY010000003.1:16976794-17008573 GCA_037833715.1 Toxotes lorentzi
GTGTGTGTGTGTGTGTGTGTGTGTGTGTGTGTGTGTGTGTGTGTGTGTGTGTGTGTGTGTGTGTGTGTGTGTCACACAACAGCCCTTCATAGTCACCAACACTCGGCGCCCTCGGTTCTTACAAAGCCCCCAGTATCTAGGAAAGCCATGTCTATTGGCAACTGGCCCTGCCTTTGATTGTCACTTGGGGACAGGAATAATTATGTGAGAGGGACACAATAGATCTGGCAATGAGGGCTGACGAACACGGCCCATAATTAGTCATGAATATTCAATGAAGGATCGCTGGCTTGTGCTGAAATTATAATTGAGGTGTACTTTGTGGAGCCGGAGCTTTGTGACAGAGCAGCCCTGAACTAGACATGACCCTTCATTAAGGGGGACCTCACAGACACACTCTGAAACACAGGGGATCTCTACGGCACCAACTCAATGAGGACTTTGGGGCAGCAGGCTCTGATTTGGGAATCCCTAAAGTGTTTCCAAATTGGCTTTCCCCAATAATTATTCATTACACTTCCTTTTCATGGTGGACGTGCTGGGAACTGTTGGGTCTACATTTTGGGGGTCTCCGAGACGGGCTTTGGGATGCCACGGGGTCATGATTCCCCCAGAGGCATGAGGAATATTTGAATTTCACAGTAATTTAATCTGATATCATGGCGTCTGTATAAGAAGCTCAGTGCACTGGGGCCTTTTGGGCATTTGGTCTGTCCATGACATGAAGAATTAGAAAAGGCTGGCTGACACTTAAATGCTGACCGTTGCAGTCTTTTCTACAGTGTATGTTGTTGTTTCCATGAAGACAAGAGTCTGTGTTGCATCTGTGAAGCTTAACAGGCCCAGTGCTCGTCAGTCTTTTCTCAGCTCTGGCAGCAGTGTCCCCAGTGAATCGTTGGAGTGTGTTGGTTGTCAGTGCTCTGCCACAACCGAACGGACGGACACATGATGCCCACTAATGGGTCCTATATGGCAGCCAGGCGATGTCTCTGCCCCTTCCCTTTTTTTTTATTTCTTCCTCCATGTTTCTCTCCTCTTTTTAACAGCCTTCACCCTCCTTCCCTTGCCGCCCTCTGTTGCTCTCTCTCTCTCTCTGTCTTGCTCACTTGCCCGCTCCCTCTCCTCCTCACCACCTGTCTGGCACATAGCAGCAGTGCCAGGTGGAATAACACACCCTCCCACACTAAAACCTCCTCAGCTGGCAGCTTGAAAGGGCCTGCCCACCCTGCTGCAGCAACTGTCTACGGAGCACACGACGAAATGTGAGGGTGTAACTCCCGAGTCATGTGCTGAAATGAAATATCTGACGTTTGTTAAGAGAAAGCAAACTGAATATTGAAACACGAGGCTGCATTTGAAAATAATTTCTGGTGCACAGAATGACTCACATATTTACAGTATCTGAATATTACATGTTGTGTAACAGATTTGCAGAATCATTTTTACTTCCCTTAAAAATTACTGGAACTCACACATTTATAGTGATTCAAACTAAAATGTCAAAGTGTTAGCCAACCACTGAATCGCCGCTTTATACAGTCATACAGTGTCACGCAACTTAAACTTCAACTTCCAGTCTAACACTACTTTAAATTAGAATGTAACACCAACTTAAAGGTGCTCCATGGAGTCTTTGGCCATTAGCAGTGCTATGGGGCAATGTTCTTGCACGAGGATGCAAAACCATTTGCACCTCCATGCAGGCGGCCCAGTTCACATCCACATCCATTTGAGGCTGTTCCGTTCCGTGACATGTCGGTAATGCACCAGCCATTATTTAAAATTAAGTTATTTTAAAAATTGGCTCTGCAAATGTTTTATGAGGAAGAAAAGGCACTCAGTGTGTTTGTGAAACATTATTGTGTGCTTTGGCAAGAAACTCTGAGAGTAAACATAACTTTGGTTTACTCCACAGGTCCCCTTTGAAGATCTGTTGTATGAAAATGAAAATCATATTGCTGCTTGCTTTGTTACACATCAGTTATGTCATCTAGTCAGTGATCTAGACTAGTAGATTAATAATGAGTTAAAGCTATTATCACTTTTTCAAACTGTTACCTCCTTTCGAGTGTAGTCTTAACCTCCGTGTGTGTGTGTGTGCGTGCGTGCGTGCGCGTGTGTGTGTGCGTGCGCACCCCCCTCCAGCAGGCACTCCTCTCCCCCCCGGCACCCCCACCATTCCTCTGAGCCAGTTGCAGCAGCACTCCCTGGCCCTCCAGGGGCAGCATGGTCAGGCCCTGGCCACCGCCCAGCAGCCACAGCAGGGACAGCAGGCTGTCTTCCGCTTCCCTGCTGCTGTCTCCCTCACAGGTGACCGGCTCTGCTTGCTGCCACCAATCTGCCTGCTTTTACTAATCAGAATCATATCTTCATCTTAAGCTGCTGCTGCCAATGCTACCTCTTCTGCTATGAATAATAATCGTGTACCTGATGCTAGGATTACTAATGCTAATTGCATGATGGCGACTTCTGCCTCAGCTTATATTACCGCCAGTGCTTTTACTGCTTGTGCTACTGTGTGTCAGCCCCACTGCTGCACTCCACATACCCCCCCTGCAACTACTGCTATTCCCTGTGATGACTTACTGTAGCCACCATGTGCCCTCTGTGTGTCTCCAGGAGCGGGGGTTCCCCAGCAGCTTCAGGCTATCCAGGTCCACCCCAACACCCAGTCCACCTCCAACAACGACAGCAGCCCCGAGATCTCCCACACCTCCACAAACTCCACCGGTAGGTCAGACCCCCTCTCTGGAGAAAGACTCTGTTGCCCGTCTCTTTCAGGTTGGATTAAAGTTTACTAAATGCCTCTCTAGTGTAGAAAACTCTGTAGGTTTTCTACAAAACTGTGTACATGGGTCCTCCAGAAGGTGGAGAGAGCTCTCCAGAAAATATAAAGTGTAGTATGTGAAATTTATGTAATCTAATGATGGCATATAGAAGCGTATGTTAAGTTTCCCTCGTGTACAAACCCATCGTCAGAATTTTAGTCTGGCCTAAAAAGGCAAATACACAACACCATGAGTGGAAACGGGGTCCTCTTCTGTGTTGCTGTTCCACTTTGTGCCTGACAACATTAGCAGATTTTTACAAGTGTATTCTGTCTGTTTGGACTATTTTGTTTTTCACTCTCTTCTTGTTTGGGATGAGTTGTTTCCTCAAGCAAAACCAGGAGCCACCACACTCTGCATAAGTAGGAGTTAGTAGCTCAGTATAGACAGATATAATGTGCCACCTGCTGGCCAACATGTATACACACTTCTGGCCCTCAGTGTGATGTGCTTTCTGTCTCCCCTCCCCACTGCCCACCTTCCAGCAACGGTGAGTCTCCCAGCAACCATCGTCACCTCGTCAGTGCCAACGTCTGTGGCGGGTCACATGATGTACCCTAGCCCCCACACGGTAATGTACGCCTCCACACCGGCGCTGGCTGACGGGGGCCTGGCTGTGCTCAACGCCTTCTCTCAGGGCACCTCGGCCATGCAGGTGTCTCACGCACAGGCCCAAGACACAGGTGAGACACCGATCGACACTCTTTGAACACACGCTCTTCACTGGGTGGCAGATGTGGATTAATATTTAATTTGTAAATCGGTTAAAATTACACTAGTGATTGTAGAAAGTTTGCTGATAGAAAACCATGCTGTTCTTCTCCCAGGTGCTGTCCCTCAGGTGTTCCTCACAGCACCTCCAGGCACGGTACAGATCCCCGTCTCAGCGGTGCAGCTACACCCAGTACGGCAAGATCTGCATTTTACAAGTGAAACTCTCATATTCCCTATGCAACCAGCATGCCACGTGACCGCACTAATGCATCCTAACAGAGCACTGGCACACAGAGGCCACAGGGTTGTCACCTGTAACCTCTTTGTATGAATGTGGATGATCGGCTAGCGTATTGTTTTACCTGTCATTTGCAGAAAAATACACATGTAGTAGACTAAACAAAACACCACTGTTACAGTGCATGGAAATCAAGCGTTGTTGTTTTTATTTACTTTACAAACTTCAGTCTTATGAAGGAAAACATTTAGAATTCATTTATGTATGTTAATTTAAGATATGTTGATATTATGATTCTATACAGCTGGAAAAATCCCATTTAAATATAGGTTATAAATACACACCTGTCCTGTTAGTCTGAATTACACAATACCAAATATGGTTTCATAGATTACGCATCTTAATTGTCACAGAAAACATCAGCATCACTATCGCTCCATGATAAACAGCATGCAGTGTAGCAGGATCCCCATGTGTGCTGGGTGCCGTGTGATGTGATGACTTGTGATTGGCTACTGGTTAGACTCTGTGCTCTTCGCTGATGTAACTGTGTTGTGTTCCAGATGGTGATTGGCCAGCAGTCGAGCGGCAGCAGCAGTAACCTGACGGAGCTCCAGGTGGTGAACCTGGACGCAGCACAGAACTCGAAGAGTGACTGACAGACGGCTGGAGCTGTTCAACACAGCAGACCCAGGGACACAGACAGACAGACAGACAGACTGACTGACTGACTGACTGACATCTCTATTTATTGATGCCTTCCTACAGCGTTTCACATCACACTTCTGAATGTGACTTTAACGTACATATACACACACACAATCAAGGGCATATGTGTGGCTGACCCTTATACGGTATACAGTATGTTTTGGTATATAAATATATATATATTCGCAAAAGCATAGGAAATATATCACTACATCCATCGTCGGAATCTATTTTCTATGGCGTTAGATGGTGTCATTTTTTTGTGTGTGTGTGCGTGTTTTTTGAAAATGTGTAATTACATGTACACACACTGCAAGGTGCCACAGCTTCACACCAGCCAAAGAGACATTTGTTTGTCTGAATGTTCCAGTGTGAGCAATTTGTGCACAAGCGTGTGTCTGTGTGCGCGTGCATATCTGGGGTTTGTAAATGGGCGGGGAGACGCTTACTGACTTACAAAAAAAAAAAAAAGAAGAAGAAGAGAGACATTTGGAAATGTAAATAATGTTTTTTTTTTTTAATTGATAACTTGTATTTTTAGCCTGGTTTAGTTTGTGCAACGGCATGTAGTTGTTTTTTACGTAGTGGTTTTGTATGTACATGAAAATTATTTGCATAAAGAAAACGAATTATTTACACGTATGTACGTGTAAATTAATTTAATATACCATCAAATGTTGAAATGATGTCATGCTGTTGGGAGTTTTCACTACAACATGGAGAAAGAACGCTGGATGTTTTTTACATTTTTTGGGGGGGGATTGTGACGTTTGTAGGACTGTCCCTCAAACCGTATCAAATACCTGGGTCACAAAATGTCAAACTTGAGATATTTATGATTTGAAGAAAACAGAATTCTTTACTTTAGCTGGGAAGATTTCAGCGCAGCAGATATTCTGCATGAAGACCTGGCCTGGCACTTTCTTAAGTGTAGAAATTGTTCAAACTATGACAATCTGATGGAAAACACTTTGATTTGTCTCATCTTTTAGCAGTGTGCTGTCCATATTTTCATCAGCGTTCACACAGAAATGTGAGAACATTCTGACATTTTAACAACTTAACTGACACACACAGTTAATATCCTCATGTGATTTCAGACTGAATTTGTTTGTCACTTATTTTTAAACGTGGGACTCGCTTCTCTGAGTGAACACCTTGAGAGTGCCAAACAGGTTTTCATGCCTTCAGATAAATAACAAACGTTCTGTTGTCTCATTTGTTTCAAAACCTATTCATTGGAAACCTGTTGCTCTGATTTGCCTCCACCAAACTTTAATCATGTGATGCTGCCGCTGACCTAAGTCAGGGCTTTGGACACAAATCTCCAGTTTAACAAGACAGTGTATAGACTTGGCAACTCCACTTCAATACTGCAATCAAAACATTATTTCCTTGTATGGAAACACTTAGTGTTATTCAGTTCATTCTCAATGCTGTAATATTACAACAGTAATGACTATGAATATTTTTATAAGAACAAGGATCTCCTAATTTGGAAAAGTGACTTCATGTGCTTTAAAATGTTAAAACGAGAACTGTAAGACCCTAGCTGACTGCAATCGCAGTACATACCTCAGCAATCATTAAGAATGAGGAAGAGTTATTAGACTGATAGCCTTCTTTCTGCACCATAGTGCCTCTTTTCCATGGCTGACTCCTAAATCACTGCAAGGCAAGGGAAATGTAGGATTTACTTTATGACTTTGGACCTGTCATACAATCCTCAGCTGTGCCCGGGGAGATTTTTGACTCATTTCTACAGAATTAGCTGGATGACTGAGCATGGCAGGCACGGAGCCAAAGAGAGTCCGACAGTGGATAAAGTACCCATGCTGACCGCTGTTCAGTTATTCACTGGCGAGAGAGGTCATTTTCACGCTCTCTGCTCTGTTCCTGTACATGTTGTCATGTCATCCCGCGGTGCTGTTTAAATACGAAAATTACACGTTGAAGACATTCAGTTCTCCCTGGTGGTTAATTCACAAGTATTGTTTTTAAAGGGGATTATTGAACAGAATTTGTGGTTTTCACCTTGTCATTGAAAGAAATGGTTATTTTGTGTATTTCTTTTTTGTTTTTGTTTTGTTGTACAGACATTTTGTAATAAAAACAAGATGAAACACGATGAACTGTTCAAAGAATGACCACATCTCCTGCTGAAGAACTTTTTTTTTTTCTAATTTAATTGGGACGGAGAATGTTAAACAAAAACCATATTGTCCTGAATGAAACTTAATACATGTGTATAACAGCAGTCATTGCTTCTGATTACTCTGTGAGGCATCAGGAGGGGTGAGCATGCGCCTTACCTTAATGTTTCAGTTACGCATTGAACAATCACATAATCAAACTGGCCATGAGACAGAAGAAGTGAAATGAGACTCAGCATTTCACACCAGAGGAAAGCAGCAATGAACACGATGAAATGCAGCAACGTGATACAGTGACTGGTCTAAGCTGACACGAGTAAAGATTGTTGACTACACTGAGAGTCCTGTACATCTTCACATACCAAATAAAGTCTATGAAACACAAGAGATAGAAGCATAATAAGATCACGACAATCTGTAGTGAAGCAGAAACCTCTCGCACATCGATTCTAGGAATCCTCAGAGATCCACAGTGTGAAGTAAGGCATCATATCTTCCTGTCAGAGCAAAGTGCTGACAGCTACGAAATCATCACAGATGGCTGGACCGCCTCTTTTCTTTCGTTCAACAATGGGGAAAAAAAATCATGTATAAGCATGCATTTACAACCAGGTAGTATATCTCTATTGCTATTGTACACATACAATATACAACTGTACAGAAAAAGTTGGAAAGATAGTTGATTAAAAAAATGTGCATGATTGACAATTTAAAAAAAGTTTCCCATTAAAATAGAAATGTTACTCCTGGTACAGATTTTTTTCTTTTTGGTTTATGAAACAAATCATTAAGACAAAAAAAAAGAAAAAGCTTTTTGTTGTGTATATTTACATTATGAACAAGGATGAAGAAAGACAATGTGCAAATCTGATTCCATGCAAGCTGTTGCATAATGTATCTTAGGTGCTTGAGTGATGAGATGGGTTTGAGGTGGGACCAGAAGAGAAAGGGGGGGGGGGTCAAGACTAGTTCTCCACAGCAATAATAAGTCACACTCACCTACCTACCAATCATGGAAACATTCACACCGGGAACATAAAACAAAAACCAACGTTACATTAAGTAGCATCTTAATTTAGATTAATTAAAACCTTATGCAATGAATCACTGATATCACCCTCCAGGTATCGTACAACCAAACAACCTGCTATACACAGCACCGTGAGTACATTTCCACATCATTCAAGATCAGCATGAAAACGTAATACTGCTAGTAAATGCGGCACGATAGGAAAACATGATGAGACCTTGGGATACTGTGGTCTGTGGTTTCCAAACTATGGGGGTGTGATACGCAAAGAAATGTTTCCTTTTCATTCTTTTCTTCTAATCTTTGTTTTTTTTTTCTTCTGGATAATGGTGTAAAAACAATAATACCAAGTATCTCTTAGATAAAACAAACACTGGTGTGTGAAAAATGCAACACTGGGTTTGGATGAACGAATAAACACAAGATGTCTCTTTCTGCAAATGCCAACCTGACATTTCCTAAAAGCCAAAAAAAAAACCCAAACAAATCATGAAATAAAACGGAAGAATGTAACAAGTGCAATGCAATGAGGTCCATGTGCAAATTCACATAACTTAGCTAAATTCACCATTTCACTGAACAAACGGTGATGGATGGTGACATCTTTGGGTGACGGTGATTGCAGATGAGCTTTGACAGCACAAGCACTTAGAGACAAATGGAGGAAACACGAGGAACACAAAGTAAATAGCATCTGCTTAGTCAGTCATCTCTCTGACTGTTTTAGACTCATTTTTATCTTAATACGACATTAGTTAAAAAGGCAACCTGAAAGCAAACAAATAAATAAGAGGACTTGGCATTTAAAGGTGAGTTGCAGTATGGTAAATACTGCAGTTCAGTATTTATGTAACTACAGGTACATATAAGGGTTGAAGGTAGTGGGCATTTTTCTCTACAGCCTCTTGTCTTCAAACAGACAAACACGTGTGAGGGGCTAAGATAAAAAAAAAATGTTTCAAAAGGACACAATTTTCTGTAACTGAAAGGTGTGATACCACACTAAGGCAATGACAATTACAAATGGGTGATGATGGGACAGCAAATAAATACACAAACATCTTTTCTCCTTGACATAATAATTATAGGGCTATCATCTTTTGGCTGGTGAGAAAGAAAGATGAGAGGGGAGGGGCTGGGGGGGTGTGTGTGGGGGGACAGTGAGAGAAAATGCAGAGGCTGAAAAGAGTCCAGGTAACATCTCCCTGCATCTCAGCCTCTATCCTCCCTCCTCCTCCTCTTATTTCCCCTGCTGGCTGGGCAGTGTCTGCGCTCTGACCTGCTCAAACACAAGACCAAAGACATTTCATGGTGGAGCCCGAGAGGCCAGAAGAGGGGGAGAGATGAAACCCGTCCGTGTGGGCTTTAACAGTCTTGTCTGGATGAGCAGTTAGCGGTAATGTTTTGCCGACCCTGTGCCACCGGTGCCACCACACCCCAAAAGGCCCAGTTTTATCCTGACCTGTCTGCCTTCGCCGAGGCAGATGGATGGACAGCAGGAAAGATTTTTACGGTGAGGAGGAGGCAGCTGCGTGGTATTTGACGAAGGCGATGGCTGCCAGCTCTTTGCAGAACTCCTCCAGCACGATCACCCCCTCCAGCAGAGTCATGTGGTCCACACTAAAAGAGGAAAAGACGGAATGAAACCTGAATTTGCAAAAGCAAACACAGAAGATAACAACATCAAACCATGTGCAGGTACGTACTTGATGCCCTCTGGCTCTAGACCTAATAATCTCTTCCTCACGAGCAGCAGTTTGGGCGTGAAGTCTGGGATGCAATGAATCCTCAACATGAGATCTCCCACCACCTAACACAAAGCAATTACCAAAACACATCATCACTGCTTCCATCGCTGCGTAAAGGTGGAACTACACAACTGTAATTACCATAAACAAACAAGACCATCAACACGATAATTAGCTGCTTCCACCAGCCTCTAAACTGCTGTTTACGCTGTCTGCCTTTGGGATGGATTTCAGAGAAAAGTAGTTGTACAGAGAGGTGGTGTTCTTTCAGTATGAAGCAGGTCGAGTAGCAGCATGCGCTCAAGATTATTGGGAAGTGAGATTCAGAGAAATACTTGCACTGGCATGAGAAAAAGTCCAACAGCTGTCTCAAACATTATTATGTTTTGGTTGCACCAAATAAGTGTCTTCTCACCCTGACGATGACAGAGAACAGAGATCTGCAACCAGGGGCCAGGCTGATATAAGGGTCCAGGAGGTACTCGTGCAAATGGGGGTGTGGTAACAAGGACAGCTTGGACAGTACAGCGGTCACCTGCAGGTTTACGTCGTAGGGCTGAAAGACAGAGAAGACAGAGAGGAAATGAACTGGTGATGAAATATTTATTTTCTAAGAACCAAAGTTGGATTCCTGATTTCCAAATGATCCATTTTACTGTGAGTGTCTTGTTATTCTCAGACTTGTGGACTAGTGGAGCTTAAATAATGCAACAGATTTTTCATACAGATATTTCAACATCAAAGCGTGTGGTTGTTCTGAAAGATGCCAGTATTACAACAGACTTTTATTATACGGTGAACCAAACTGACCTGATCTAGGATACGACCCATCCTGTCGAACAGAACCTTGAGGAAGTGGCCCTCGAAGAACGGGGTGTCCAAGTTACACTTCTCAAACGGCTTCGGATTCCCCCTCCAGTCCCACCGCTGGCAGACCCCACAGTAGTCCCTGAACTGAAGGGAGCAATTGAGAAAAATAAGAAGAAGCTGCCTCAGGATAGTTAATAATGTAAAAATGCAGCAAGAAAAAAAAAAACTAAAACAGAACTTTCACCTTCATGTTATTTATCCAGTTTATCAGAAGCCTTACAATAGACTCAGAGCTTTTACCTGTCGGTGTGCATCTCTGAGGTAGGTGTCATAGCCTGTGCCTTCAACTTGATACGACGACTTAGCCTCATCAGGCACCAGACACAGGAAACTGCAGGCATAAAAACGTTAGTTAGTGAAGGCAGGCTGTTTAACGCCACATATGTCACATCATGAGCAAAACTGTGCACCTGTTGACAATCTTGTGGACCTCTGTCTTCCCGTCAGACTTTGAGTGGTCGGGACTCTGTGGTGGTGAAGAGCTGAGCCAATCAGAACCAGACAGCCTGCTGTCTGGAGAGAGGTCGTCACCGAACAGCGGATCCTCCTCAAGGTCTCTGTAGAAAGAACAACTCATTTATTTCAAGGACTTGTGTTACATACTGTAAATTATTTTATCTGACCTAACATTTCAAATTAAAGAGTTTTACATGTAATACATGGGCTGATGGCAATTTATGGAACTTAGTACCTGTGTGGCAGCTTTGAGGTCTGTGGTATAATTTGGTAGCTGGACAGATTTTGAATGCAGTTTTTCTGAAAGATTTCTTTGAAGATATGCCAATTCAACTCTTGAAACCTCTATGAAACACTACATGAATGACTTTATTAATTTGTATTTACAAATCTCTCAGGAGGATTTATGTCTAAATTGCGATTTTCATTAAGCACAGAAACCAAAGTAAGCAAGCTAATTATTGCTCATTATGTTTCAGTCTCCCAAAACCGACTTTGATTTACAGCATTATGTGGTTGACTTGCATTTTCATGATCCCACTTAATCATGGCTCAAAAGAATCCCACCAACTGAACACACAACAATGATTATTGCAGAGCAAGTGGCAGGACATCTGGAAAAACAGGACTAGTCAATGCATTTACTTTATTTCAGCTGGTGTGAGTTTGTGCAAAAGATTTTCCACAAAGTGCATGTAAAGCAGGCAGCTCAGCGAGGTCAAAGGTCAGAGGCAGGTCCTTACACGGCATCGTGGGGCTGCCCATTCTCCAGGGGCTCCCGCTCCTCTTGCGGTTTGTTCTCCAGGTAGTTCCTCTCCTCCAGGCTACGCAGCACCAAGCTGTGGAGGATGTGTTGGTTGGGCTTCTGGATCAGCTGCTCGAACAGCCGCAGCGTCATGATGCTGATCTGAGGGACAGGGAGGAAGGAATGAATGCGGCTTAGCTCCCACTATAAATCCACAGCAATATGCCAAGTGTTTGCTCGCTGACAGAAAAGTAGGCAGCAGCTGCTTAAATATCAAAAGGGATGATTCACTCGTCTTTTGTGTGATGGAAATGTGTGCAGTGGCTCTGTCACATATTAATTAAAATTCATGTGCTTTTGGATAATCATATGATTCACTGAAACTCTGAATCTCTGAAGGACAGATGGCCATTTGTACTTTTGAATATCGAACAAGAAGAAATTAAGGACATGCACATTAATGCCATCAGGAAAGGTTGCACTAAATGAGTCTCATCAGACATAAATGATGCTGACGGTACCCGGAATAATAACAACTGTGTGATAAGAACCTCGTCTGACAGGTGGTCGCAGTGCTCGATGAGTCGGTGTCTGAGTGGATTCTGAGCGACAGTAGCTGGAGTCTCTGGCCCTCTCTCCTCCCCCAGCAGGAAGTAAACCATCTCCTGCAGCAGAGATTCTGATGTCACCTGTCTGATGATCCTGTTTAGCAGGGCGGTGGAGGTCAGGATGCCCACCTCGGACCTACATGCAGCCATAAACACACGTGTTAGTGAGCAGTCACGACGCATTACACACTGGCAATACTTAAGATTTTCAGTACAAGATGATTGATTGATTGATGGCTTACGTCTGCATAAGCTGTGGTTCCATCACAGACACAAAGAATCTTTCTCTCACTGCTTTTGCCATCACTGCAGCTGCTGACTGGAAGACAGTGAAGAAAAACAAAACCAAGAAAAACACAGTTCAGCCTTCTGTGGCTTTCAGATACAAAAACTTCTTTGGAGAGAAGTTCTTTTATTCTGTCAATTCTGACTACAATGTGATGCATCAAAACACAGTGAGTCAGCTCTGGTTAAGGACCTTGTGAGCCTCCTTGATGAGCTGGTCGCAGTAATCTAGCCAGGATAGGAAGGAGATGAGAGCCCTCTTCCCTGTGAAGACAGCAGCGTCCTCCTTTAGGTTATATACATCCAGGCTGAAAAACAGACAGAGGCAAAAAAAATAAAAATTTGTAAGCTTTGAAAATAATAATAATAATAATAATATAATATACATGAAAAGTCTAATTAAATCAAAACTTCACATGATGACATGACTGAATTGTATACAAGCGGTGGTTACAAGTCATTACTCTTCAGACTGCACTAGGAAGTAAACAATAGAAAGAAATGTACCCCCAGTTGACCGACTCCACTGTCTCAATGTCCAAGGGATCCATGGACTGTGGCAGAGCTTTATAGAAGGAGACAAGCCTGTCAGTCAGGAGCTCACAGAGCTCAGTGTTTTCAGTTAAACACTTGGCAGCAGCAGGCTCTGGTAAACTGACCAGCAGCATCAGGCCCTCACATGCCTTCACCACTATTCTGCCATCCTGAACAGGGAGGAGAGAGACAGAAAGTAGGACATGGCTCATGAATACCAACTTCGAGCTCACAACAAAGAAAAAGACGTTACAACTTAAATCATGGATTACTCACAGGGCTCTTCGTGAGGTTGAGCAGGGAGGTGACAAGATTGTAATTGCTGCCGTTATTGTTGTTGGTGGTCGGACTAGAGGTGGAGGCTGCGGCAGAAGCAGCCTGTGGCCCCTCTGAGCAGTCACTCTGTTCCTCTGCCAGAGACTGACCAGTGTCTGGAGCCAAAACATTCTCCTTCACCCTCTCTGCTCTGTCAGGACTCTTCGTCTCAGGTCTCTTTGACTTGTTCTAAAATTAACACCACGAAATAAGAGATTTTCTAAACTGTGTGCTTTTACTAGTAATATATACAGATGAATATTTATGAATGTGCAGCTCAACTGTTTTTTTTCTCTCTGGTGTCATAGCAACCCACCTCAAGGAAGAAGTTGACAAGGTACGGGTCCTGCTTCAGTTTGGCACAGACTATACAAAGGAACTGAATCTCCTCATTTTCTGTGGGAGCAGCCAGCACCTCTCCACACAGACGGACCAGTTTCTGACAGAGCAATGTCACGGCCACAGAAAAGAAAAAGTTACAAACAAGTTACATAAGCTGTCAGTTAGTGGGCCATTTCGAGGAAGAGGACAATCAAAAAACTAGTCCAGATGGCAGTAGTTCTCACCTGTACAGGCCTGTGGACATTGATGTGTGGCAGGAGAGGCTGACGTATGTGTGCTAGCAGCTTTGTATAGAAAGTCAGCACCTGCTGCTTCATCCCCGGAGGACACTGATAGGATATAAAACATACAGAATATGTTAGAATTTATTTGAGTGGTCCACCAAAATAGATGTGTCCACACCCAATGTGGGAGTGCAGCTCGCAGCGTTGATTAGCTGAACAGTCCAATGAAATTGTGCATTCACATACAATCATTTGTTAGCTTTTGAATTCAATGCTGTACTTCAGCTGATTACACACTGAGCTGTGTCCAGTCGCCCCAGCCTCCATGAGCTCAGTGCCCACAATTGATTCTCAACCTTAATTTCTTCTATATTTTATCCAATATCACATTTACATTTAAAGCTACCATGTCATGATATTTATATTTTCCTGGAGGTATACTTCATGTAGTTATAAAAGCTGTCTTACATCAGCCTTGCCCAAGGTGTAGAGAGTCTCCAGGATCTTATGGTGCAGGAGATATTCCATGCAGGGTCCTGTCTCTCCAGACTCCCTTTCCCCTTCCTCCTGGGTCAGGATGTCCAGCATCTGTTCCAGGTGGGATGGGATGTTGGTGTCTGTGACTGGAGCTTTGTCATCTAACAAGGGGAAAACGCAGAAACAAGTCAGAACCTCTGCCTGCCCATAAAGTTCAAACACCAGAGAAAAGGCCTCTCAGCTTCAGCGCAAAACGCTTCTGCACGTTTATCAAAACCACTTCACCTGTACAGTGCTGTAAATATATCTTTTTTCTTCATGCACATACAAAAGCAAAACTTCTGAGCTACATTGCTCCTGCAGGAAATTCATTTCACTCCAGTTGCTGAAAGGTTATTTTTGTTTATATTCTGATCCCTTGAGCATTGTCAAAAAAGCATTCTTGCAAAGTCTTGAATCAATTTATCAAGCCAGGTTTCGTGGGGCGTTGGCTATTTCTGCTGGCACTGTCAGGAGTTCCCTAGCTGGCTTCACCTAGGTTGCCTCACAGTAAAACCCCGTTTTCACATTCAAATACATTTATTGTGACACACACTGAAAGTGAGTTATTGAAAAGAGTCTGTCAAAGAACTGACACATCACTAAGAGAGAGAAACTTTCCTGGCCCAAAATACACAAAGACTAGACGTTAGTCAGTTCAAGTGGAAGCTGTCAAAACTTTAAATGACAGGGTTCAACCACCAACTAATTCTTAGATGCAACCTGACACTGATGCAGAGCATGGGTTCTACTTTAAATCCCAGAGCCAAACATGAAGGAAGCACTGTCATAGATGGGGCCTTCCTTGGACCAGACAGAGTTGTTGAAGTCTACTGCAAACTCAACCAGCATGGCATTCCCAGCATACCTCACAACTGTGAAATGTTAGTTATGCTAATAAATGCTGTAAAATGCTGCCATTTGCACGCTTCATGATCTGGTTATTCGTTATGTGAATAATAAATGGATTCAATCATGCAATACGTCTTTATGAATGACGTATTGAATTATTACGAACAGGCCTAGTTTCCTGCCATTGCGCTCAAATATTAGACTGGCCTTTGGTGCAAAAGACATCAACAACTTTGATGGTAGCCTGCACAAGAATCCATCTACCTCTGTGGATTTAATTACCATAACGTATGTCGGTTTATTCTTTCAGACTTTTCTTACCAGAAGTCTCAATGTAATAATGTGTAATGGCCTTCCAGTGATAGACAAAGTCCTCCTGCAAGGGCAGCGACGGGGCAAGCTGAAAGAGATATATTGTAAACATAAGAATATTGTATGTTTATATTGCTGGCCCTGAGAGACCCCTGGTACTATAATGACAGCATGTCTACGCATCTCAGTCACTTCAGAGTTCAGAGACTGAGAAGACTTGTTTGTTTTGGGGAGATGGGTGTCTATGATCTTAATCTTCTAACCAGTACCATCTTCTCATTGCTTGAATGGTTCTGATGTACAACATGACAGTGTGTTGTAATCCAAGACACAGCCCACCAATCCCCAATACGTTTAAGAAATGGGTAACACTTTAACTTTCACGTAATATAAAGGTTTACGCCTATCCTAATGCACAAACAAGTCATATGACAGAATAATTAATTAATATTTGGCGTCTCCCTATTAACTCATTAAAAAGTGTTCACTCAGGGTCACCTACCAAACGTCTATTGTTTCAAATCCCTGACCGGAAGCAGCTGGAGAGCAGATTCCAGGCAGGTTACTACTGGTTGATAGATAGTTAGCTGGCTAGCTCGCGTGTAACATTGAGCTTTAGAAAAAGCTGCGCGATGGAAATCGTAGACGATCGCTTTGATACTAACGTTCAAACGTGTGCGCAACATCAAACTGTCCAGACATTTCGACATCACTCCTCTTAATAAGATCCTGCTGTTCGAAACGTGATAGCTAGCTAGTTAGCTACGGCGTTAGCTTAGCTTCTTGAGGTTAACAGCTGGCGTCGGTGACTAACTAGCTCAGTTTGTCAACCTTTAACACAGATGACTCGCTGTAATTAAGAAAATAGCAGTAGGGAGATGTGTTTGTCAGTATAATAAATAAACAGACATGAAATCACGACCACAGGTATATAGAAGCTAACAAGACAAAAAAGTACAAACTGACATATAAACACAAAACGCTAACATTAGCGTGGGCTAGTTAGCTCGCTAGTTAGTAATGTATCTCTAATGCTGACGTTAGGATATGTGTTGTCTGGGAGACCAAAGGCCCCTTTCAGCCAAAACAGACGGAACACTAAAGCAAGGCAGTGGATAAACATGTGGCTTAAGTAAATACTCACCGCTTCCACAGCGTGCTGGAGAATGGACGTAAATTTGGAGAACATTTTGTTCTTCGACTGGACTAGTTTCTCCCGAGAAGACCTAGAGAATTCCTCTATCTTCTTCTTCCTGTTGCTGCCGCCTCGATCCAGATTGGAGGTTTCATATAATGACCCTTGTAACGAAAGAATAATTGTAAGCAATAAAAACCCTAACACGTCGCTAGCCCCAGGAGTTTATAGGCCTGGCACATCCACTGTAAACAAAACGTCTACAGACTCAAGTAACGTATGCTCACTTTGGACACCGTGGCACTTCCCTCGCCAAACGCTACTCTCATGAGCCACCAGGGGGCGCAGGAAGACAAGACACCGACGTGTAATTACTGGCAACCATCGATGCATACAAATGGAGACAGCAACCAATTCACTCAATGAGGCGATGATCAATATGTTCAGCACGGAAATGAGGATCAGTAAGCCCACTTAAAATATAAAAAGCAAGTATGGGATTCCGATAACTAAGCCATACAACTTGTGTGGAAAATCTCATTGAGACTGGAAATCAACTGATTATGCTCTGGTATGAGGCAGTGATTTGGGCTGTTTCTCTGAAATTGCAGCCTTTCCCCCACATTATGCTTTCTTAAAGTGAAACTGCGTTTGAGGAAAAAGTTGAGGAAATCCAGGTGATGAAGAGATTGCCAAAATATTTTCCTTAAAGTAGCCGGATTAACGGGAGTGGGGGGAGGAATGGAAAGCAACATCCATTGCTCCAGAGCGCCTGTCAACTTTATGATTTAGCCCCAACTACCACGTCCAGAACAGCACAGTCATCCCAGACAAAAAGTAGGCTAGCCGGTTTAAGATTAAGGTGACCCGGCAGCTGCAGGCAAGGAATTTCAAGAATGATTTAATTCATAACTCAGTTATTCTGTGATAATATGTTCAAATATGGACATAAACTTGTTGGAAAATAAGGATGCTGTCTGTTCCAGGACACGCCCTGTCGCTGGAAAGTGCTCTCTCCATCGCGCAGCCTAGTCTAGTCTCTCAAATCGCAGGCTGTATGTTTCCCTGCGTTTAATCCCTTTAAATGACAGCCAAAAACTTAAAGCATGGATAATATCGGGCTGCCAACCTCCTTCTAAACTGCACCAGGGCACCTCCTCCTGTTAATCTCGGCAAAGAAAAGAGAGGCTCTACCTACCGGGCATGTCTGCTAGAGGTGAGTATCTTTTGCCGCAGAAGCCTTCATAACAATACATACAGAGGGGGAGAAAAGTCTCGTAATTTGGGGGGAAGATGGGAGTCTTGGTTCAAGGATGGATGCAATGGAGAAGAGAGCCCATTTGCGTCGTCTTTCAGGAGGATCAGGATGCGATAATGACTCTGTTATTCTAAGTAGGTTACACCGGTGCATAGCTGAAACTACAGCTTGCGCTGCTGCAGCCTTTTCTGGACAGCCTACAACTTATTTTGTTCATATGCACACTATGTATTCTGGTGTAGCCTATAAATAGATCACACTTTTTAAAGATAAATCCCAGCAGTGAGAATTAACCTCCTCTAAGTGCTATTTCTTTTGACATTTGTTATTATCTTTAATCAGGGATGGGGCATATCATTAGATGAAAGCTGCACACACTCTAATTGTTGCTTAAATGAAAGCTGCTGGTGGAGGACTGGGTGCACATGATGGCAGTCTTAGCTGACTGGTTGTGAAACAATGGAGTTGTGAAATTTGATAATCACTTCTGTCAGGCGCTGATCTGATAAGGTGACATAAAGTAACATCTCTTAAAACCGGCAAAAATGCAAACCTATAATTTGGTACAACAGTCTCACCCTGTCTGAGCTGAGAAGATGTTTTCATTTCTTGCTCAGTATAAAACAACTGATACCTGCAAACAGCACAGACGAACCATGTTTGTTGGAATCAGGTGGGCTCGTGTGCTCTCCTGGATTTGTGTCAGCTGACTGTGTTTTCTGCAGAAGAGATAAAGAGCCTCCAGCTATCCTTGGTGTAGGTCGTGATCAAATGTTCTAACTGACTGATTGAGATCTGGATAAAAGCAGAGAAGTTACAATAATAACATGACCTCAAGGTTATTGTATTAAATCTGCAGCTGGATTCATGGGTCTGATCCTGTTGTTGGGTAAAACATCAAGCTTTTCTAAAGAAACTCCAGCTGTACTGTATGTCACTCCCCTTCAGCCTCTGTATGGCTGAGCCTGTGCAGCAAGATGGCTTTGAACTCCCCCCCGTCACTGATGTGGCCTGCTGCATCTGTCCTTCCACGGCTGCTGGTGGAGATCGATGGAGCTCAGAGCCCACCGCTTGACAGCCCCCCTGTGGTACATAGATCTTATTAGCACGCTTAACCCCCTGCAAACAGCCAATCATTATTCATGAGAAGTAACTACCCTATACCCTACTGTTGTACTAAAGTGAAGTGCCAATTATCTCTATGTTGGTGAGGCTATTAATTTATTATTGCAGATAAATCAGGCACGTTGACCCAAACATGATAGTTTGTAAGAATGTGTCAGATCAAACACATATTTGTCATGGGGGAGCCTGAGCTAAAGCTTGTTCAGTTGCACTGGATGTATTACTCCCATTTCATGTGTACTTGAGAAGTTGCTTCATATTGTTGCACAATATTTAACAAAGAGGCATAAAGTCTTTTTGTTTAGATAATAATTCTGAATATATTTTTTGGATTGTGGAAATCTATTTACCTCCTATACTTTGCAGATAATCTGGATGCACATCCCAATATATTTTGGGCAGTCAGATTTTTTTTCATGATTTTTGCAATGTTTGAAATGTTATCTAATAGATTAAAAGAGACAGAGAATTAATCAGCACAGATAATCAGTTAAACGTTGAAGTCATTTTCTAAGCAAAAAACCAAAAATTTTCCAGTTTCAGCTTCTCAGTTATGAGGATTTGCTTCTTATTTTTTGTTGTATGTGATTGTGAACTTAATATCTTTGGGTTCAGGATTGTTGGTTGGCCAAAACAAGTAATTTAAAGACACCACATTGGACTCAAGAAATTTCTGATGGATAATTTCTTAGTATTTTATTTAGTGTATTGATTGAGAAAAGAATAACAAGAGTCAGCCCTAATGTGGATTATTGAACTTAATGGACATTATCCCTCAACTTTCAAGTTCAATATTAAGTTGTTTAAAACTTAAACTTGTGCTCTGGTTTTATTATTGTGAATATTCTACAGTAGCACCCATCAAAAATATATAGGCAAGAACTGAAATATGTAGCAGGTAATTGATTTCCTCCCCACAGAAGAACAGGAAGCTAAAAAAAAGGGGGGCTCAAATTACTCCACTCTCAGTGTACATTTATGATTACCAGCCCCTTTCTCAGTTGTCCAGCGAGCATCAGCCATTACTGTGCTCTCAGTCTTGCAGTCACCCACCCCCACCCCTTTTATCAGCACAGGGCCATCAGCTTTTACCTTGGTAGTGATGCCCTTCCATTAGCCACCCCACCTTGTAATAGACCCTCACGGACATACTACTCTGTCTGGACCTTTCAGTGTTATCATATTTCCTGTGCTGTTTTCTTTTGTCTAGAATCTCTTAACATGCTTTTTATTAAAAAAAAACTTTATTATCCTGGGGATGTTGACAGAGCACATACTGTGCATTATTTCAAGCAGTGCAGTCACTTTCATTTCTACCCACGAGCTGCTCAGTATGAGTCTGCCATTGACGGCCATTGAGCAGAGGGGTTAAGTGCATTGTTCAAGGTCACCCCAGCAGTGGCATTTGAGGGATGGCGGGGCCTTTCTTATCAGATTCCTCCATCTACACTACATTCTCCCTCTTGGTGTGGGAAACCTCCCACAGTTTTGCCATTTAGCATAATCTCCTCATTTGTTTTTGTAACGGGCTGTTTTGCTGCTGGTAATGCTTTGGGTTCCTCACTGTTTTGGTTAGCTGTGTGGGTGAAGTTATTGTTCATCATGGTCCGTTTAGTCCAATCGTCTCTGCTCCGCCACAGAATCTTAAAACAACACGTTGGACGGCAGAGTTCTCATGTCGGTCACTGTTTTCTGCTACTCCTGGGGTGTTGTGTTTTATATCAGATTTTATGACGACGTTGTCATAACGTAGTGAAGTGTGCTGAATTTATGTATTTTAGGTTTTTCCTTCTCTTCCTAGTGAGATTTTCAGCTGAATCTCAGAAACATGAGTCAGAGTTTACCAAAAGATTTCAGTGTTGAAAATGTTGATCTTTAGGCCTGTGATCACAGTCGACATGCCTTAAGGCTGTTTTTTGAAAAACATCATTGTGTTTAACTAACTAACTTATTTTCATATAACTTTGGGTCTGGTCATGCTTCCCTGTGTAACTGCCACCTTCAGTATACTGCATTATTGATGTGATTTCTTTTTTCCGGTAAACATATCTTAAAGTAATCACTGCATTTGGATGTTTAGATTGCTGTAAGTTATTAGCAGCAAAGAAATTCCTCTTCCCGACACCTGGTACTGGTTTTGCCCTGCTCTGACCACCCCACCCTTTCCTTGAGTGGAGTTAGCACATCCTGAACACTGTACCTGTTACACTGCAGTGTAATCTGGATGATCAATGGTGGATGAAAAAGGAGGCATGACTCCGTTCTGCAGTAACCCAATCTGATACGTCCTCCTTATCCGACCACTGGAGAGGGCTGCTCATGCTCCAGCAGCACGACCCTCTGCATCAGCACTTTTCTGTGTGTGTGTGTGTGTGTGTGTGTGTGTGTGTATACTGTGTGTCTCGTATGAGGGTCGGTGTGCACGCGCATGCATGTGTCCTGGCAAAAGCCTGAATAATTGATGAGCTGGGGAAGGAGTGAAAGTGCTGCCGGACGGGACGGTGTGTGTGGGAGTGTGTAGAGATGGGGGAGAGGAATACAGCGAGGCAGCAGCCTGGCTACGATGGGCTCTGCAACTACGCCCAAAAAATCACCTCCTGCTTCGGACTGGATGGTAATGTGTGTTTCTTCTAGCATGGAGCAGGATGCAGAAACGGCAGAGGCTGTGAAAGCATTTGGGATGTATTTTGTGTGCGATGCTAATTTGTCTGTGCGCAGGGGCAGCAGTCTGGTTTTACGAGCATGTATGTGTTGATTTTCGAGTGTGTGGGTAGTTGTGTCAAAGCTACCACAGAGTGGATGGATGACAACTGGAGGGCAGAGCCTCACTGCAGCAGAGTAGCATGTCCTTAGGTACTCTCAGGTCCATGTGTCTGCATGTGTGTAGCTCTGAGTGTACGTCTTCTAGCTTATGTCTCACTGTCACACTTTATCTTCTCTCTGGATTGAAACTCGAATGAGAATCAAAGTGTGCTTGTAACTGGAGCCTGAATTTAGTCAAATCAGTTAAGTACCGCATTGATGGGTAATAGTAAACTCAGGCAGCCGAGCCCCTGCTCCTGTATCTGTGCCCTCTCTCAGACAAAGAGGAAATTCATTAAATCTGAAGTGCAGGCCAAGCCCGACATCTCCAGAAAAAAAAGGATATTTTGTGCTTTGTCATTGTCTGCTGTGCTCTTCATCATGTCCGTATACCTCAATGAGTCATTTCATGTGGTGGGAGAAAGTACCATTAGCCTTATCTTTTTGATGAATATTAGATGTCATGGAGGGTTTTTTTTTTAT
This sequence comes from Toxotes lorentzi, assembly GCA_037833715.1. Lineage (NCBI taxonomy): Eukaryota > Metazoa > Chordata > Actinopteri > Toxotidae > Toxotes > Toxotes lorentzi. Next base: position 16,999,076 of record JBBMJY010000003.1, read on the forward strand.
TATTAATCTGTGTATATGCAAGAGCTAGTACTGTCTTTGCCATTTTTTGTGTTTTCACAAACCCCTAATGTTTTCGGTTGTTTTGAAACATATCGGTGCACTGTGGGGTTATGTTGTTTGTGTGGCGTTTGCTCAGATTCTCCCTCTTAACTTTTCACCTAGCACCAGGATTTTCACATATCCAAGGAAGGTGAATACATCTTTATCTCAAGAAAATGCTTCTAAAAATTCAGTGGCTAGATGTCGATTATATGGATTTGGCTTGTTAAGAAGATATTCTGGAAGGTCTTTCAGAAACAAGTCCATCCCAACATCAGATGCTTTGAAGATTAAAAACTCAGAACATGTCTTCTTACTAAGTTACATATTCCAAAATCCTTTTGCTTTATCCAGCGATTTTACCGGATCACGGAGAGCGACTGCTTGCATTTCCACCCCCGTCCTGATGCAGTTACACTATCTTTTATTTTGAAGGATCCTGCTGATGATTAACAGTGTGTTTGTGCATTGTTGGCTGATGGAATGACCTTGCTGGTTACTGACCTTGCAAAGGACTGGCAGACGTCCAAGGCGGTCTACCCTGAAAGTACATCTGGGATCACTGAGATGCTGCACACTGATGATGATAATGATGATGATTTATTTATTGACAGACTAGTCTGAAATTTTTCTTGTCATAGCAGCTCCATTTGCAACATCACAAAGATTATAGAGATACACACAAATACATTTAACTTGATATTAAATGACAAAACAAATACTCAAGTCCCTTCAGCGTACATTTGAGTTGGGCTTAAATCCCATATTTAATGTTAGGATTGCATGAGAGAGCGCCAGTTATTCAGTCTAACCTTATTATATCATGGGACTCTGTATCTGTGGTTTGATGGTAACAGTTTGTAATCACTGTTCAGGACATGGTTTGGGTCAGAGACGATGTTGTTGGCCAACCTTAATATGCTACAGGCTGATTCATACAGTTTCTCAAGGGGTTGGCCTGCAGTCTCTGATCAGATTCTTATTTGGTGAAACAGTTTTGTCTTTAAAGTAGTGCAGAAACACGTTTTTACACTATTTAAAGCACTGTAGACCACTCATGACAAAACCTGCTTGATTTTTATAGTGTGACTATCTATAGGAACTTTATGAGAATCAGATGGTGGACCAAATACAGTCTCTTCTGCATCCATTCTTTCTTTCTGTACCTGAATCCACCTTAATGCAAATTACATTTCACACAAAACCACACTTGAACATAATGGAATCTAGGTGCATATAAAACACTTTCTCAGAAAAGATGTGGTCATTTATTCTCACCTACTCTGATGTGAAGTGTAGCACTCTGAAAACAAGGTGTGACAGTCTCAGATTTATTCAACGGATGATATTCGACAGTGGTGAGGATGCACATGAGTCACATCAGGTATACAGACCCCCACCGTACACTGGGCCAGCCTGATGAAGAGCTACCTAACCCCACCCAGAAGATAATCATAGGCTCGACGTCATGCCCTAAGCTGCTTAAGGCACCAGGCTGGTTGTGCTGAAGACACTCACAGTGTAAGCTCCTTTCCATGTGTCTCACTCTGCTCTACCTGCAGAAGAGTGCTTTGTCATACCTGCTGCCTGCTGTTTGGCGTCTTCACCTCAAGGTGGACATCAGCAGTCCACTTCTTACATCTGCTGCACATCTGAGGTGACAGGTGGAGGGATCCTAACAGGAAGAGTTTTCACTGAAGGCCTCACTGGATACTGCCATGATTTAATGATGAGCTGCTATGAAGTTGCCCATCAAGCTCTGACTCCTTTGTTTCTGTTTTGTGCCGCTGTGAACACTCCTCATTTCTTCAGTTCCATATACACCTGGATTTTAGAGCTGGTCTGATCCCGATCCTGGCTGACGTCTACTTGCTGTGCTTCACCCTTCTCTGTGGGACGGTTGAAGGGGAGCAGGGCACCATGCCCACTCTGCCCAATCTCAACAGCCTGGGCAAGCTGTGCAGCTCCAGCCGCAGTCACAGTGTCGACCGCGTCCGGGTGAAACGCAAGAGCTCGGTCAAGCGCATGTCCATCATCGAGGATGGGCATGTGGCTGAGGTCCTGTACCTCATTCCCAAACAGTACATGGAGCAGCTGCCCTACCTCAACCCAAATGACTATTACCTAAGTGAGAGGCTGAACGATGCCGCTACAGGTAGGACAGGAGAAAAGATGTATCTAGATCTATGTGAAACATCTATTCACCCATCTTCCATTACAGCCATCCGTTCTAGCTGTGGCTGACTTTTAACTTTAATATCAGTCAGCTTTAGTGATGATTGTTTAATTAATGAGTAATAAAAACTGGCCATTAAAATGGGGAAAAAGGGTTTTGCATGGCTTTAATGCAGGTACACTCTTCTATTTTTAGACACCTTTAATTGAAGTTACATTTAATTGCATTATTTCTTTTCCTTTCCCTCTCTTCTTCTTTTTCCTCTTCTTTCTCCCCCAGTCAAATGTTTATACCATGAGAGGCTGTTGTTTTAGTCCTGTGTTGTAGTTCGGCTGATTTCCTTTGCCTTTTGTTTGCGAGTAGGTGTCTGAAAGTGAACTGATTAGATGTTGCTCAGAGATTACTTGATTTTAATTGGATCACAGTGAGTGATTACACTTCGTGAGGCTTTTCAAATTTGACCTGTGCGTATGTGTGAAAGCTCCTGTGCGCAAATTACACAAACATAACTCCCAACGCCAAAAAGTCTTACTACAAATGCTGAAAAAGTCAGGACATTAATCACCATCCTCTCCATAGTTATATAATGCAAACCCGTATGCAAGGGCAGACCTGCTGCGTTTTGCCAAGCAACAGTACACGAGGAAGCGACTTGGTGGCTTACATCAGGATTACAACATGGGCATGAGGACAAATCGAGATTTCCAGACCTTATGTATTCTCTGACTGCATGCCAGACGCAGTGGTAAATTCATCATTGCATGGGACTTACAAATACCGCAGACACCAGCAGCTCCTTCTGATTTAGAACTGAGGTTTGATTTTGACTTGTAGCCCTGGTCGAAGGAAGGTTTGTCTCTGCAAACTGACCCTGGATCAAAGATCACAGGAGTCAAGGCTTATGGTGGCCACTTCATTTCCTCAGTGACAGCTAAAATCAATCAAACAGTGACAGTGACAGTCAGTGGCTACTTATATTCAGTGAGCTCCGCAGAGGCCAAGTCATTGGGTCATTTGACTGATGCTTTCGATTTTTTGGACATGACAAAAGTTCTCAAGTGAGTTTGCAAGACTTTCAAACTCACAAAGACACAATAGTGAATATTTTACTGATCTTTATTGACCTTTTCTTAAACCTCTTTAGTGTGGAGACATCAACCACAACAAACCTGAAACATTGTGTTCCCTGTTTCCATACTGTAAACAATGCCACATAAATTTAGCACAGGGCTTTTGAATATGAGTGGCTATGGAAGTTTGAAGTCAAACCACATTTCTGTGCAGATAAAAAACAGGAATGTTAATGTAGCATGGGTGAAATACACTTTGAAGAAGTGAACCTGGTTGCACAGGATTGCTGTTCAAAAGGTTCTCACTGTTTTGTAACTCATTTTAAAATAGAAGCAAGCTGGTGAAGTGCTTGTCATTATCCAGACACAGAAAGGCAGGTCTGCTTATCCTCCAAAAGAGTTGAGAAGTTCATCCTGGTTATTAGTATTTTCTTACTGCCAAGCTGTGTGTCTGTCGGATTTGTAAAAATCTGTGAATCGTCATCCAGTGCATGGGGTGTCTTGACATGTATCTTCTTTGTGCATTTGTGTGTGTGTGTGTAGTCTGGCATCCCACAATCCTAATTTTAACCAAAGGGCTAACTGAGCAGTATATCCACTCAAACCACTGTTGTTCACTGTAAATGCTACCTTTTGCATTATAATGTCAGTCTTGCTTCACTACCCAGAGCAATGGTCTATAACTGTAGATCAAATGACTTTTATTACTGTCCATAAAATGCACATGCCAGAGTTTAGTCTGAGGGCTGTGCAGCTTGTAGTTCCCAGGTCAGGTTATTAATGGACAGTCAGACATGGATCATCCATAGGTGAGCCAAATACAGTAGAAACCTTTCATCTATGGATAATAGGCTTTGCTGCTCAGGAATTGCTCCTGACAAGCCTTATGTGGCATGAATGTCCTACAGAGATTATTAAAAGAGGCAAAATGATAATAGGTCCATTACACCCGGTAACAGAACATCCTTGTGTGGCGTTTAGCAGTTTGTAGCCACACTGTAAAATTCCAGTTTTCTTAAGTAGACAGTTTTTTAACCAGCCAACATTTGGGAAACTGGTCTTTTAAAAAAAAAACACTCACATCCTTAGTCCTCACAAACTCATTACATATTTCCCTCCCTTCATAATAAAAAAGGGTGGAGTGCTAGAGAAACGTCCGCTAACTATTTTTACCATTTGCCTCACTGGCATGTCTCCATGGCCTGATGAGAAGAAAACGCCCCTGTGGAAACGGATGCACGTTGATGGGTATCCAGCAGGTGGCACAGTTGACACTGCAGTAAATGAATGCATTCTGAATGCATAATGGGCTGCCTGCATCAGCAATTACAGAGGTGGTGCTGATGCAAAACTATTCCTCCCCCTCAGCCATAAAAAAGATACAGTGAGGCTCCAGCATGGGACACATGGATCACTGAACTGAGTGTGTGGTCACTAATACTTGCTGGTGTGACATGGTTGAGTTACTTCTGAAATCATATTTTCTTTAGCTCACACGCTGAAGTGTCTAACACTGGATTGGTCAATATTATTTGCTCCCCAAAAGACAAATAAGGAGCTTTTTTTAACCCATTGTACTGTGGAACATTGTACCGGTAAATTAGAGTTGAGTGGAATAATGTTTGAAATCATTTCATGAGTTTAATATATGTGGGGAGCAGATGGATGAGTTTTAGCATATAAGCAGTCCGACTATATTCATGTAGGCATAACACTTTGTGGTATCCTAAAACAGTGTGATGTTCCAAGCAACAAAATAAACAAAGCAATAAAGTGTTTTTGTCAGTTTCCCCACAGATTTGCATTAATTTTTCATGCTGCAAATGTTATTTTAAACTCCGTTGTAAAAGGGAATCTTGCTTTTTTTTTTTTTACAAAAATTTGTACGATGATATGAGTAAGTTCTCAGAGTAGACAAGGATTGTCATGTCTTTCGTGGTCGTCTCAGTGGTGTATGACATAAGAGCTGGTGTGATCTCAGGGGTCAGCCAGGAACGTGCTCTCCCGTGCTTTCTGTAATTGGATTCCTATATCCTTAAGATATTAATACAAAGCTCATGCTAGCAGGAGTGGGATTATTAGCAACTTAGGCTGTCACTCAAGGTGAGCTTGTGCTTTACTCCATAGTGATCAGGTCGACAGGACTGATTGGATCTGATTAGATCACCCTTATTTTCTTTCTTAAGCACTGATCATCCCAGCAGCATTTTTTTTGAAGTGTGGATAATGTGTTTTATGCATCTTTTATTTAAGTTTAATTATTAATTTTGGTGCCATAACCACCTCCGGTTACTGTCACGAAAGACCAAAAGAAGTGTTTGCTGGTTTTGAATCCGTCAAATGTACTAATTTTTGTTAAAGTAACCAATCTTTTTTGCACAGCAGGCTAATTACTGCACTGGAGACATGACTGATCTCCACCTGCTGACCTGTTGTAGTAATACAAAGTCTTTGTTGAGATGTGTGTTACACAGTGCAGTGATGTGGTAAAGGGTTATTCCCAATTTGACTGAGCTCACTGAGCTCTTTATTCATAGAGCAGACTTTACCTTCATGTACTTAAGGGGCTCTGTATTTAGGATTTGGGGTTTGTGTTTTTGGTCAGACAGAGGCAGCAGCAGCAGCAGCAGCCACCTGGTTGCTGCATTGAGGAGGTGGCTGACACAACAGAGGGGCTGCGAAAGGGAACAGGAGGGGAAGAGGGGGGAGGAGGAGGAGGAGGAGCGGGCAGAGGAGGAGGAGGAGGAGAGGGATGGGAGGAACACAGGCAGTCGGGAGGCAAGCCCCACGCTGTAGCGGTGTTTTCGGGAGGAGAGCTTAGCAGCGCCTACACCTCTCTCTCTCTCTCTCTCTCTCTCTGTGGTGTCTCAGCTCTCTTTTTTTGCTCTACAGTCTTGACTAAAAAAAGGAACTAGCAGCTCCTCTGTTACCGGTGATCGATTCTTGTAGCCTTTTCTGGTGCAGATTTACCTGGATTCCAATGGTCATGGTCAAAGAAAAAGGTAATCCAGCGGTCGTGGCCAGAGAGAGAGAGAGAGAGTGTGTGTGTGTGTGAAGAGTATGTTTTTATGGGATTTGTTTTGCCTGTTGTGTTGTTGACTGTCTGTGTAGACGTGCAGCATGTCCAGTTGGATTTGCACTGCTGTGTCTGACTGTTTGAATTAGATTTATCTTGACTGAATTCACAGTCTCTGATTTGATTATATTTTGATTTCTTGATATAAGATATAGTCATGGCAATATGGGCATGGTTTTATTCATATGGGTGTGTGTTGCTTGGGAGAAGCATGACTAATGACAGCATAAATGTGCATCTTCAACATGATATATTTTCTCTGTCAAAGACTTGAACATGCTACGCCCTTCTTGTTACTCTCTTGAAGCTGATGCTTGGGTTGGAGTCCGCTTAATTTGGCAGCATCAGGCTTTATGTAAATGTATGTTGGAACAAAGCATCTTGCTTGTAGCATAGGAGCCTGACACCAAATGTAAAACGTTCAGCGCTATAATGTGACGGTTCTTCCTCAAAACAGCATGGAGGCTGAATAAAAAGGTAACGTGTAGGGAGGAAAAGTGGAGCACTAGTGTATGGATCCACACTGCGCAGAGCTGTGGACCTGCACTCTCTGTCCCTCTCTCTCCCTCTCTCTTTCACTTCCTCTCGCTCTGTCTGCAGCCGTTGCCATGGCGACCATCTAAAAGGTACACTCCATTGTTGTCAGCTGTGGCCTCATTCATAGTGTCCTGTTAAAAGAAAAAGATGATTGTTTCCACCTTTAACTGAGGTCACCCGGCTGCGTGGGACAAATTAGGTGAAATTCAGGGGGCATCGGTCAGGAGATTAACATTCCCAGCAATTTACTGGGGTATGTGAGGTTGACCATTGTTTGTTGGTATGACTCACAGCAAGCGGCAACGTAGACACAGTTTTCTATAAAATTAAAGAAATAAATCTTCTGTTCAAAATCACTCAAAAGAGAAGTAAAGGGAATAATTGTCTGTCACTGAATAGAAGAACAAAGATTGATTGATTGAAATTAAAATTAAGTTGCTTTTATTGTCAGGGGCAGGTAAGGTATAACTTGCTTACTGAATCCATATATATTCCTGAGACTTTATTGGCTCTAATAGAAAAGGCAGTATTACATCACCTTTCCACTTAGTTCACTGGACTGGAAATGAACATAAAAGTCATTAATCACAGTAATAAGTCAGTGTACGTCATCACCAGTATATATTATACTCAAGTTTCCTTAACAGTGTCTCACATTAACCAACTTGATATTACTGCTGTGTTTCCGTGGATGTTTTATGGGTTAATCTCCCAGCCTGTGTAGACAGAGCTCGTGTTCTATGTGTGGGCATGTGATATTTTTGTGTTTTGTCTGAAAATACTTCGATCACTGAAAAAAATGATTTTTTTTTTTTGGACAAACTTGAGCATGTTTGTTTATGTATCTGACAGTGCACTGGTGGCTGGAGGCGGTGTCCAGCTCTGGAGCTGTCGTCTTCATGTGGCTTCGACAGGCCACAAAGAAAAGGCCTTTGCCTTTGAGTCCCCTTGCTGGCAGAACACCCGTAACCTCTGGCTGCCACATGTTCATCTTCCACAATCCCTCTCTGAAAGTTTTCCGTTAGACTTAACCCGCTACCTCGCCTACCGACTCGTGGGATTCATCGGTGGCTTGTCAGGGTTTATTGTTCACAATGGAGGCTTCTAGTTTTTCATCCCTCCAAACATAAAGCTGTGGGAACACTTTTGCAACCTAAGATTTCATCATGTATCCTCCAGGGATCTCATCATGCAACCTGTCTGAGACCAGGTGGGCTCTGTAACATCAGGATACACAGCTGACTAAATACTGAATTAGACTGTATGCTCAGGATGATGAATCATAATCAAGGGATTGCAGTGTTAGCGTTTTGACTGCGTGCAGGCGGTTGTCCTATTTTCAAAAGCCAAGAATACCCTTGAAATAGTTTGTAATTTATTGGGGTCATGTATACCCAAGGCAGTCTGATCTTTTTTACCTTCACTTACACGTTTCTCAGATTTGTGCACATATCAACATCTACTTGATTCATTGATGCACTTTCTCCTTCTCACGTTGTCTGCATCAAATTGCGTAAGAAGCCCTGCTGACCGCGCTCAGTGAAATTAGATCACCGTCATCGCATGTACGTCGCCTGCCTCGTGCGAAGGGACACAAATTCCCAGAACTCTCTGCATTCACAGTCTGAACATTTCCCTTTGACTTGAAAGTCCAGTGTCATGTGCCTCTGTAGCTGCCTCCCGTGATTTTGCAGAGTGCTGCAGACAAACTGCAGTGGTGCCTCATCTTTGAAGCTTGCCAGTGTCTACCCCCTGAAAGAGGAGCTAAACCCTTTCACAGACATCAATGCAACACACACTCTCATAGACACACACTGTTTATACAGCTGGCACACAGGACCAGAATATACAGATGAGATAAGTGGTCGGCCGGGGGAGAGACTGACCTAAAATATACAGGCTAAAACAACATGGGAGACGTGAGAATCACATGAAAGAAACACAGACTGTAGCCATACATTGTGCCAGTCAACAAACATCCTCTCTGTCTGGCATCAGTCGGTTTGATTATCACAGGAAATACGACACAGGAGTGTAGGACCATGATGGGCTGTCATTCAGAGGCAAAGAGCCAAAGCCTTCATCAGCTGCACTTCTACAAACACAGTACCTTCTGCAGTTCATGAAGCCACCATTGTCTCCTCTCAGATAAGTGGCTGCACTGGAAGTCTCTCTCTCTCTCTCTCTGTTTATCAGCAAATTATTCTTATTGTGTACCTGCCCAACAACAAATGATCTGCACTGTGGCGTTCAACCATTTAGAGCAGATCATTATTCCAAACCCAGGTCCCTGAGGAGTAGTATTCAAGGTTGGGGGGCCTGGTGAAGGCCAATAGAGTTCCCCCCTGCAATTTGTGCCCATGTTTGAAGTGCTTTGTCTGGGACGCTGGTTGTGGGGCACAGGGATGGGGAGGCGGTGAATACAGCCATACATATTCATGGAGGGGAGGGTTAAGAGCTTCTTGTTATGTCTGGGTGATGAAGAGCTCCAAATACCCTCCCCCCGCGAACACACATGCACACTCACACACACACACACACTCACACACACACACACACACACACACACACACACACACACACACACACACACACACACA
>JBBMJY010000003.1:17008673-17025455 GCA_037833715.1 Toxotes lorentzi
CACACACACACACACACACACACACACACACACACACACACACACACACACACACACACACACACACACACTCATCAGATCAGGCTTTGGGATTTCATGGTGGGCATATTTTGTGCCCTTTGATCTTCCAAACTGAATGGGTTGGATGGATATGGAGTAAAAAGTGTGTGTGTGTGTGTGTGTGCATGTGTTTGTGTGCTTTGTTGCCAATGAAGCATACACATCTGGAGCCAAAAGTATTGGCGTGGACACCGGGAGTTGAGATGAAGGCTTTTACCTCTCTCTTCATCTATCCCGCTGTCTATCTTTGTCGCACACACTCATGCACATGCACGCATACTGTACAGACACACACACAGACACACACACACTCCTTTGGGGCTGCTATCTGTCTGTACTGGAAACTCTTCTGTCTGTGGATCTTATGGCAACAAAGGCAGCGAGTGACTGAATATTTTATTAGATCTTTTCATCTCTCATCTATTGTTTAATTGAATTCCCTTTCTCCCAATTCATTTCAAAACTGCTACTATGGTTATACATCCTTCAGGGTTAATGGTAGGAAATGAAGGCAACAAAGTCTGAAGCGTCTTCGGCAAATCCCGCACTCTCTGTCAATAATCCTACTCTATTGTTATTTACCAGTGAGGCCGGGGCACGTGTTACGGGAAAATCTGTCCTCAGGGGATTCAAGATGGCCTTCTTCACTTCCCGAGCATCATCTGCAGCCTTTATTATTGCCAACACAGCTAGGCTCTGCTTAAATGGGTGGGGGGTGTGGGTGGGATGCAGGGGTGGAGAGAGCAGCCCGCTTTCCTTTGCGCCTGGCTTTGGGATGCTCTGCTGGTTATTGTTCCCTCAGCGCCATGGTTGTGTGTGTGTGTGTGTATGTGCGTGTTCATTGTGTGTTTAGGCTCATATCAGTCACTTTATCCCCTGGTGATGAGGCAGGACAGATCACTCTGTCAGCACAGCCAACACATCCAGCCCAGAATGAGGAATGTGAGCAGCAGTCGGAAAAATTGTACTACTGTATATTTCACAGTAAGTTGCCCTGTGCTGACGTTGCTTCATGTACCACATGCTCACTTATTTATGGTGTTGTATAATGTATACATTCGAGCAAATCAAGCACCATTTTGCTGCAATCACAAGAACCCCTAAAGACTCGCTAAAAGATTTGTTTCCATCTTATTGAAGTAAAATTACTTGAAGTCACGCTTTTGTAGACATAGAGTCATAAGTGTGGAGGCCTGCTAAACATTTGAAAGAGATTTTATGTCCAAACAAATCCTTTAAATGGTTCAATCTGAATCCTTTCAGAAAATTAAACTGCCGTTTTTATGTTGGCTTCTTCATTTTTTATCAAACACCATGTGCAGTACCCATCTTAGCTTGATTTTGCCACAGCCTCATTCCCCTGTGCAGCCACTGCTGAGGCAAACATAGCTCTTTGCAGTGGAAGAGGCAGGGTTAAGCTGGAAAAACACATAGTGCTCACAGATTCCCATCCAAACCTCAGTCCATGATCCTCTGTGGATGGGATTCAAACATCTGTCTTGGATTTTTGTCAACCTGTTATGCCGTTAGCAGTGTTGACTTTTCCGTCCCAGGTTGTCCCCACTGACAACACTCTATGAAATGTTAAAAATAGTAAGTCAGCAAGAGAAACTGGCTCAAAGAGAGACTGTTGGCATCATGACAATGAAAAATGTATATGTGAAAGCTTCTCTTTTATTAAATGGCGTAATGTGCAAGGTTTGTCTCATACAGAATATTAGATATGTCCCTCAGGTGTTGATGGAGACCAGAACAACTGAAAGGAGAGTGACCAAGTCACCAGAAACTAGTCTGGGACAGGCAAGATGTTGATGTTTTTTTTGTTAGTAAAAAGAGTGAAACTATAGTATGTCTCAAACAAGTTACACGATCTATACTATAACTAGTTAATTACAACTTGTTCTTATTCTGTAGTTTTGCCCATCATTGCTCTCAGTAATTATAACAGTGTACTCACCACGAGAGGATGGCTGAGAAAACGACAACCAAAAATAAAATCATCGAAGAGTTACTTCCCAAACTGTCCATTGTACACATCTATGGCAGTTTACAGACTGAACTGATGTTTCAGCTTATATCTGTCACACTTTGTTGTAGTGATGTCTGTGTTCTCAGATCTCAGCACTTACTTTAATGACTACAGCGTTATAACAACCAATAGAAATGATGACCAAAACAATGAAAATCAGACCCACATTTTTGATAAACTGGAATTTTCCTTTCAGACGTTCCAGCGTGTGCGTGAGGCTTAAAATGGCTTGTTAGACTGGATATTTTTGCAGTGTGCAGTTACCCAGATGGCCTGTGTTTTTCTATGGAGGTGCAATGTCACACACAGAGCTGCTGACACTCAGTTCACTGTCACAGTAGTCTGGTTCACCCAGCGATGACTCATTGTCCTGCTGAGTGTAATCACATCAGAGACACCACAGAGACAGATACTCCACCCCTACCCCAGCCCCTCGAACCCACATTCTTTCCAGCCTCCCTCCTGCTATCCTGTCTTCTTCTTCCAGTGTTTTTCACCATCTCAGCCTTCTCTCAGTTTCCTTTAAAATCCAAATTATGAATAGACTGATGCTCTGTGAATTGTATCTGTAAGAACTGGCATAGGACATCTCAGACTGCCCCTAGAGAATGAATCAAAGAGTGATAAAGTCTCATGAAGACTGGGCTCTGTTTCTGATTTGATTCTGCTGCAATTAAACCATCTCACAGTATCAGACACAGAAGTGCAACATAAAAGTGGGATGCGAGCTAGGCCAAGTCATCAATAATCCAGAGTAATGTCTTTCTTTAGCAGACCATCGATTGGTCATAATGCTATTTCTGTTCCTTTGGTGGTGTCTTATTTTAGCCTTGCAGACTAATGATTCAGTGCAGAGCAGAAAGAGCAAAGATCCTTTCATGTGTATTCTTTGTGTGTGTGTGTGTGTGTGTGTGTGTGTGTGTGTATGTGTGTATGTGTGCATGTTTGTGCGTCTTTGTTTGAAAAGCAGACAGAAAGAGGAAATGAGAGGATGAGAGAAAGAGGCTGCCTTGCTAGTTAAAGCTCCTGGATGTGAAATAATCTGCTGGTTTCAGAATAGCTGATAAGCGGTGTGCAGTGCGGCACTGCAGCAGTATTTATGTCCCATACAGTGGTGGTGGATTAATGTCTGTCTGTGTCAGTGATGCCCAAACTTTTAACTGAGGAGGGCCACAGACTGACATGGATCTAAATACAGTACGGGATACTGCCTGTTTGGAGATAAAGCGATTTGATAATAGCTTCTCTGTGTTATATAATTATGATGGCTGTCAAAATACATCACATTAAGAAAGTGATGTCTAAATCTTTACTCAGATTAAACGCTAAGAATGTTAGTGAAATCAGAGTAGTTTCAAACTTGTCGGTAAATTGGTCCACTACTTTGGGTTAGACTGAAATATCATATAATATTGGTACAGACACTGATGCTCTGTAGAGGATGAACTCTATACTGGTTTTGTTGATCCTCTGACTTTTCCTCTAGCACCACCAAAAAGGTGAGATGACGACTGGGAGCATTCGCCAAGTACTGACAGTAAATGGCCCATAACTGTAAATGCCAAAGTTTTCCTTTGAAGCTAAAAGTACAGTAAACTCAATAGTGGAGGAGATTTCATCAATATGGATTTAGTGTGCCATTTACCCAGCCCTGCTCCTGTCAGCATTTTGACTCTGCTTCCTCCAAAGATCAAGACAGACTATATTTAGGTTGTGGCTCTCTAGAGAGCATATCTAGGCCGTGAACCCCAAGTTGTGCTGTCCTTCTTGATGTTGTCCTGTTCCTTTGCTCTGACAGGCTCTCAGCAATTGGTCTTCACCTCTGGTGTTTGTGTGATGCTGCAGGTTCGGGTCCTCGTGCAGAGCATGTCATCAGATAAATACAACTTTAAAAATAAGCAGTGTTACAAAAATTGCACTGACTACCACATCCAGCGACCACGATGACTCATCAGCATTACACTTCAGTAGTAATGCTAATATCTCCTCTGTTGCAGTGGCTCATGCGCAGGACACACACCACCACTCCACAGAGAAGCCCCTGATTCAGTGCTACAAGTGCGGGGAGCCATGTAAGGGTGAGGTGCTGCGGGTGCAGAACAAGCACTTCCACCTCAAGTGCTTCACTTGTAAAGGTACGGTACTACACAGCTGCTGATTTATGAAAATAATAATAAAACAATAACCTTTTTCAAGAATTTAAGTAAAAATACTTGTTTGCAATTAGTAATTGAGAATTTTATGTAATTAAATATATGTTAATGGGTTTCACTAGTGTTTACTGTTTGTGAATTAGCTCAGCCTTACTCTCTACACGATCACCCTAATATTAGGATCAAAAAGACTAGTCTTTTGTAAATGAATAAATGTATTTACAATTTAAAAATGATCCCTCGGACAGCTTGGACATGTATTTTTTTCTGAATAGGAGGTGGAGAATGTGGGAGTTGTGTGAAAATTGGCAGCTAAGGTGTGAAGTTTTAAAATTCATTGCTAATTTGATACTGTCACAATAGTAGGACATTTGTTTCCTTTCATTCAGTACGTGCTGTCTAATAAACAACAGCTGTGTTTTGTAAAATGTGATTCTCCTCAGTGATGTATGTACTGGTGAAGTATGATAGTTCACAGATTATAGAGGAGTCTGATGATCTTAAAGTGAAAAGACCAAAGTGCAAGTGAACAAATTGTTCTTTTTCCATGACTGACTCAAAAAGCATCCCAATCACCCAGCTGGATTGAAACAGTACAAGTCCCTAAAGGCCACATCATCCTTTCAGTCCTCTAACGAGGGGGGATACATGGTGGCATGACTCATCTTCACTTCTCAGACCTACATACTTCAGTCAAAGTACCATCCAGACGGCTATGACAAGTGACAGTGCAAATCCTTCTGCTTTTAGCCCTATTACTGATGGATTTCTGGTATCGTGGTATGATTACAATGTAGACGCCCACGTGCGACCATACAGTCTCACTGTTGTAGGCTGAACCTGCCCTGCTGAAGCCCTTGTAGTTCATCTGTGACTGGAGCACTATTATAGAGTTAGCTTATTTGACCAAGGGCCCAGAATAACACAAGCAAACACTGAGATTAGTACCTAATTCTGTCCTTTACAAGTGAATATATAGCCTATACCTTTAGAAAGTTAGTGGTGATGAAAGTATTTGTGTGTGTGGGCACGAGGACAGCTTTAATAGCTAAAAGACACACTGTCCTAGTCCTTGCTCTAAATTTATGTTTGCGGTTGTCAGTCTCCAGCCTTTGAGAGAACTAATAATTACTGTCTGTTGTGGTCATGCCAGGTTGACTGAGCTTACTGACACTCAGTGGCTATTAACAGATACTATCCCATGGCAGACAAATCCCAAATAGCCTCTTTTTTTTGCGTGCATTTATCTCATTCCATGAAATGCACAAAAGCAAAAACCTTTCAGTTTCCCCAAATTCACTTTCAATTCAATCTCACAGTTTGACCTTATTAAGTTTCCAAAAAGGCATTTAATGTAATGGCATGCATCTGTTGTAAAGCCAAGGTGATTTGACATTACAGTCAAAGGCCACCATATCTCCATTGCTGGTTTTCTTTCGACTCAGTTAGCTTACAAGCTAATCTCATCATCCCTGAGCCCTAATGCAATTAAATCTGATTCTTTCCCTTGCTTGCTCCCATTCATCCGCAGGATTTAGCGTGGCCTGTTGCATAAGAATGATTAGATGCAGTTATCTCAAACATTAAAATGTTTTCCCTCTTAGCTGTGGTGTTTTCAATAGGCTATTAGTTTCCCAGGCTCACTCTGAGGTGCTGGAATGGTGGGCTGCATGGCACATGTGATCAGAAAAATCAAAAGGAAGTAAAGACTATTACTAATGTATTCAGCATTTTTTTTTCAGCTAGTGCAATGACTGATGTCCATTTGATGAAAGTTTTATAAGGGGCAACTAGAGGTTTCTGCAGTATCATATAATTTTATTCTCAACAGCTATAGGATGGATTGCTGTGACATTTTGCACAGACATTCATGGTGCCCAGAAGATGAATCCTAATCCTAATCATTTTAGTGATCCCCTGACTTTTCCTCTAGAGCCACCGCAAGATTGGCATTTGTGGTTTAAGTGAAATGTCTCTTCTATTATTGGTTGGATTGTCATGAAATTTGATATAGAAATTTATGTCAACTAGTAACTTTAACACCATCATTAGGTCCAAATTTTGATCTGACCAATATTTATATACATCGACTGTACTAGTGCTAATTAGCAGATGTTTGTGCATGCTAGCATGTAAAACCAAGATAGTGAATATGGTAAACATTAGGCCTGCTAATCATTAGCATATCAGCATTGTTATTGTGAGCTTGTTATCATGCTGAAGATTATAGCTGACTTCTAAAAAGCAGACAGTGATGCACCACACACAAAACCAGTTGAATTTAAAACCGGTGTTTCTCATGATGGACCAGCCAAAAAGTAAAATGCACAAATCTTCAGAGACATTAATATCTGTGATATCAGCAGATATGTCAGAGCTGATATAGGATTCTACATTCAGATTTTTTCTCCCGTCTAGATAAGCTTTCATATGATTAAAACCCAATAACAAAGTCACACCAGCACTGAAATATCCCAAACTCTCAATTGTTCCCTAATTTGTACTTCTGTCTTTGTCAGCCTTTCATGTTTGTCTAGATGACAAGGTTATGTTTGAATGGAAGGAAGCTTGTTAGAGACTGACAATGTAGTATGGAACATGTTATCTTCAGAAGCAGATTAAGGCAATTTCCTGGGTTAGACAATTGTAGAATTGTTATGCATTGAATGTTCTCCCTCCACACAGACAATGAAAAGACCTTGCTGTAGTAGTGCTGATTAATTGACACACGCATTCAATGCAAAGTTTTTCAGTGGGAGAAGGTTCAAGATTTTCTTTCTTGTGACTGTGATGAAAGGATTTTCTGTTGTGCTTCACATCGTAACACACTGAGCTTTTAAAATGTATTTTTCACTGATTTTTTTTAGTCAGCATCTATTTCATGCATTCATTGAGCCTCTCAGGATTACACAGACTAGCAAGTCTTAACAAAGCCATTGATGCGTGGAGGAGCTGGGTGGCTTGATGGTTGGATGCTTTATGTGTTATATGGGCAGAGGACTAAATGACCTGACTTGCAAAGTGCCAATGTGTGTGTATCCGGTACAGCGTGTGGCTGTGACCTCGCCCAGGGGGGCTTCTTCATGAAGAATGGAGAGTATCTGTGCACGCTGGACTACCAACGCATGCACGGCACCCGCTGCAATGGCTGTGGGGACTTTGTGGAGGGGGAAGTGGTCACCGCCCTGGGCAAGACCTACCACCCCGCTTGCTTCGTCTGCACCATCTGCAAGTAAGACATCCTGTCTTTTCATGCCATGATTATTTACTGATAAACTACAAATCCACCCAGTTACCCAATTACTTTGTGATTTTTAAAAAATACTATAATTACATTCCAAAATAGACATTGTTGCCATGAGCTCTGACGCAGTGATTTTATCTGTAGATTTGGACAAAGTTTAGGCCTTAAAAGAGAGAAAACAGGGATCCACCATGTAAAGAGGTCAATAATAACTTAATAAGAACATTTGAAAGGAAACAGGGCATGGATGTATCTCAGTCTTAAATGTAGCCTTATCTGTGGCCAAATTTAATCTGAAGTTTCTTATTATATTCCATTATATCTGCTGATCCTGACCAAAGTCACCACCAATGCTTCTCTTTAGACCTACTAACATCTTACTTTCTTGCATTTGTGTATGACTTTTCAATACAGCAATAATGTTACAGCCAAAGTTGGCGGGAATACCAGTAGACAGTGTCCAGTACCACGTTGTGTGTCACATTTGTGTCAGCTGACTAAATGGCCTCCTCAGGCAGACAGAGTTGATACACGTCCACATCATTGGGCCCTGTCATCTTAAGCCCCATCAGACAACCTGCAAGCCACAGCTAATAAACTCTTACACTTACCACGGGGCCGTAGCTCATGTCTTGTTGACTGATTGTTGATGTCACCCCCCTTGCAGACGACCGTTCCCTGCTGGGGACAGGGTGACCTTTAATGGGAAGGACTGTCTCTGTCAGTATTGTGTCGAGCCCATGTCTCCAGGACCAAAGGACATCCTGGGCTCTAGCAGTAAGTAGCCATAAACTAATAAGCATGTGTGTGCGGGGGACTACACATGAAGGGGTTCGCCTTAACATGATGTTATTTTAGCTTCCACACAGACGTTTACAGAAGAATTTAAAGAGAAAGTGCATTAACAACGACAAAAAGTATGAAGAGTTGAGCTGTTTAGGAGTGATTCATACATGACATTTCATGTAACTGTTGATCCATCATTTTTACTGTGATATTTGTGCTGTGAAGAATCATTTCAGGTCCACATCAGTCATCTTGCCCGCACATTTTTAGCATAAATTTAAGTGAACACCAACCAAAATGTTCAAATCTGTCCAAGACACCAAAAAATGGATTGATGCAGGCCTGTTGGTGCGGCCAGTAAATACTCACACTGTAGTGATTGAACATATTTCAAACCCAAACTTTATTTTAACTTTTTGTGGAGATCCAAAAGTGTCCAAAGGTGATCCAAAAGTGGCTGAATTTTTTCGGGGGGAAATGTGTTTAAAATGATGCACAAGACAGACACAATATTTCCATTTTAGACACTGGTGTAGTTAGTTTTAAAATGTTTAATCAGTAATGACTTTTCCAACCTTTTAAGGATTAGTTGAACATTTTGGGCTTATTTGCTTTCTTTCTGAGGGTTAGCTGAGCAGATCGACACCAGTGGTATCCAGTGGTTCGCTATAAGTTCAAGTTAAGTAACCGTTTGTAGCTGGTACCACTCAACAGTTCCACATAACAATAAAGTAAACCAGAAAACTGAGGAGCTCTGCTGCAACCCAGTTATGCTTGAGAACTGAAAGCTGGAGGGGTATCCTTCAGGGAGTTCCTCCACCTTTCTTCTCTTCTTCTCTGTAAAGCCAGCCTCGTGTTCGACCAGCCATGTTCCTTTATGAATAACACCAAGACAGGCCTTACTAAATAATGCATGGCCATGCATTTCCTTTCCTCTGGAACAGGGAACGTGCAGCCCTCAAACCCCTCCTCTTCCAACTCCTCTCAACCACTCCTCTCTTGCCTCTCTTCCTCTTCCTGTTCTTTCTCTCTCCCTCTCTCTCTCTCTCTCTCTCACCCCCACTGGTCTCTCTGTTGGCGTTTGAAGAGCTTTTAGACAAGGTCACCTATAAATAAGGCATGCTGATTCTCCTCACGTCACCATCGCATCCTCGTTATGCCTTACATAGTCACTGTCCCCTGTGGTTGCAGTGGGCTTCTGTGTTGCTTTCATCCGCTATTCATTAAAGAAGAGATGACAAGAAGATTGTTCGTTTAGAAACCAACCTATTACACTTTCAGAGCCTCGGGATCCTACTTGGATATGGATGGAGCTTTTAGAGCCATCCATAGAGAGATGTGGATGATAGAAAGAGGCAGCTGTCAGAACACTGCTTGTTACCCTCTATCACCATCTAGTGTCTTGGGTCAGAACTGACAAGATGTCTCACTCTGGGCTGGCATGGAATAATTTACCCGCTGGTTTTTACTGTGAGGCCATTACAGTCAGTGGTTTTACATGACATGAACCCTCTAGCGAGCATTAATTCAACCTACAGGTATTTTCTTGTTCCCTTATTGTACTTTCATGTAGTTTTTGTTGCAGGAATGCTTACCTTTATGTGTTTCTAAGCCGTGACACTTTTGCTTTTCACAGATTGTGCGGGATGTGGTCGAGACATTAAGAACGGACAGGCTCTTCTAGCTTTGGACAGGCAGTGGCATCTGGGCTGCTTCAAGTGTAAGGCCTGCAGCAAAGTGCTTACCGGGGAGTACATCAGCAAGTAAGCAGCTCATATCCGCCGTAATTACAGGCTGCTTGCTCAAAATGCAGGCTTGCGTGAGGTTCACATACTGTGATATTTCTACTGTCAGGTCCCTGGAGATTACAGTTTGTCTCTTTCCTCCCAGGGATGGCGCCCCCTACTGTGAGAAGGACTACCAGATCCATTTTGGAGTTCAATGTGAGGCGTGTCATCAGTTCATCACAGGGAAGGTGCTTGAGGTAAGACACAGACACAGACACAGACACTCATGCATCACATTCACCAACTGTCTCCATCTGATTGGCTCCCTAACACAGGCAGATGTTTCTCTGTGCAGCTGGTGATCTGATGTGGAATTTATAGTATGCTTCTGTAAACAGACTATTAATATTGCACCTGGATTTATAGGAATCCTGCCTGAGGTAAGTCTGAAGGAATTGTAAGGGAACAAATACGTTGGCTTGAATTTGAGTCATTAGTGTTTATTTGAGAACTACAATTACAGGAGATGAATTTGGAAAGCATAGATAAAGTTTCAAATACATTTCTACATGTAGATTTAATTTATTTTGTAGTTTATGTAGATTTAAATATTGTGCACAGAAGTAAGTTAACAAATTTTGATGCCCAGTTGTAACATCTGCACTCTGCTTCCCATACAGACAGAGGATGTTGCATTGGAATGAAATTGTGAAATGCAGTTTGATAATCTCCGGTGTAATCTCTTCAGGACGGAGCCAAATAGACCCTTGACATGACCGTATTCAACTAAAAGATTAATTCTTAGCAGATTTTTAGGTCTCTCCAGCTCTGCCTACATACACATGATTGCACATATTCAAACTAGCTCACTTTGCCACAAGTTCTGTAAATATTACAATGAAATATTAAATGTAATCGGACATTTAGGAGGTCATCATTATTCATCAATACTGTATGTCATGCACCTGTTACAAAACTCTTGTTTAATGTTTATTAACGTCGTCTGAGCAGAGTTTATGTAAAACGTGTCCAACACTTCTCCCATTCACCCTGTCTCATTTCACTGATCTCTTCAACAAGTGCTAGGCTGTCTGTTCTACAGACAGCCTAGACACTGAGTTATGTGTCATTTAATGGTATGAAAATGTCACTGCTAGCCAGCCAGCCAGGCTTACAGTAATCCACCACTAAGGCAGGCCTTTATAACAATAGGAAAAGGCCTCGGCAACTCACCCCTGAGCTGCTGCCAATGGATCAGTGGAGCCAAAGCCACAGCAGACTGTCTGATAGTCTAATCACTGACCCAAGGCCCAGGTCAAATACTGTGTAGCCAGTGGTAGGTTTGCATACTGTCTGCTTCTTTGGGAGTGCAGTGTGTGACTTGTGTCTCATTAATGCAGGGTAATTAATGTAGCTATCAAAGGTAGAGAGAAGTAGGGAGTGCATTTAATGGCACACTACACATATAGCATAAGTACCTTTATTATCCCTGAGAGGAAAATTTAGTTTTACAGTGTTCATGAGGAGAGTACTGGGTCAGAGGTGCTATGAAGTGCTTGCTATAGCCACTTTGTAGACATTTTTGATACAGTAAAATGTAAAATGCAAATATTAGTCAGTGGCTCTATATCTCTGAGTGGCCTCTTGCCTGTTGAAATGTTACTGAGGGTTGTTACACAGTAAAAGTTTCATTTGGGTATTTATCACCTCTGGTCAAAGTCACAGAGGCTTTATAATGGAGCACTTTACATGCAGAGTGCCACATCAGTGTGGATGTAAATTGAGGCACTATAGCCGTCGGATCATTTTAGTGGATTGCATTATGCAGGTTATCACAAAGGGGAACACTGTGTGTGAGAAAAAAAAAGGTTGACTGTGTCAAAAGGGGCAGGTGTCACAGTTTCATCAGTAGCTGTTCTCGAAGGAAATAGAGAACAGTTACCAGTACACAGGACCTGATGAAACTATTCCTTGCACTTACAGAGTTTGAGTGTTAGAGGAAAGAAATGTAGCTGGGACTAGGTAGAGGGGTTTATTTTCTGGAAGTCATAGCACCCCCTTCGCTCACTTTTCTGCAGGCCTCATTTCCCTGTGATGTCAAGTCTGTTTTGTACGCGCTGTGTTTTCCAGGCAGGAGATAAACACTACCACCCCAGCTGTGCGAGATGCAGCAGGTGCAATCAGATGTTCACAGAAGGAGAAGAGATGTATCTGCAAGGTGAGCTAATCAACCTATGTCGTCACTGTCGCATGAGAAGTTGTGACTTCATTTCTGGTTATTTCCAGGTTTTAACTGAAATTGAAGCAGCTGTTGGTTGCTACAATCTGTGGGTATAGTAGAGTAAAATAAAATAGTATAATCAAGGTCTTTGACCAAAATGTTGCATTTTCAGTACAATTAGTATTTTTCCTATATACCTCTATACAAGGTATTTTTTCCTATATGAATAAACATTTATAAATGATAGCGACATGTCTTAGAATTTTTGGATCGCATGTAGTAAGTAATATACTTTATTTCCAAATGTGTCCATATCGCTCTCTGTTCTTCTCCTCAGGGTCAACGGTCTGGCATCCTGGCTGCAAGAACACGACCAGAACAGAGGAGAGACACAGGGAGCGGGTAGGAATTTGGGTGTCACTGACTCCATTGTCCTTGAATTTGTCTTGACTGAAAGCACCTTTCTGTTCACGTCTCACGACAGTGTTTTCCAGGAAAAGACAGAAATTCAGAATAAATGCCAAGGCATTCTGCATGGGCTGTTACCACTCCCAACTGCTAAACCTTAACCCACTGTGGTTTAAATGATTTGTCTATTTAGGCAATACCGTGTGAGTGTGTGCCTTTGCATGTGTGTGTGTTTAAATACTTGTTCATGGACATATTTACATGTGGACATGTTCACTTTGATGTGTGTGTGTGAACTGTGAGTCAGGCTGGAGAGGCACAACCCCTGTGTGATGTCCTGTGAACCCCCCTCTCCCTTCCTCCACAGCTATTGCCTCCGTCCCTCTTATTCCTCCAAAAAACAGAAAGGCAGGTACTGTATTCGCTATTGGCTATGAGATGGCATCATCCTGTGTTCCACCATATACATAGGACACGATGCACTGTATGCTGCCATCTGCTGGAGACAGCCTGCAGTGCCCTCTCTGTGTGTCATGCGGAGCCATTCAGTCTCGTCTTTTAACAGCTAAAACTACACTCATATCAAAGGTGCATGAGACAAATATGCACACACATTTGGAGGAGCAGACACAATATCACAGAATTTATTTATCTTTTTTAAAATCCCTGTTTACCCATTAGGTGAAAAGCTCATTTAATTACACTACATTCAGCCCTGCTGCTGCCATCCAAACCCTTCATTTCCCATAAAGAGGCATGAGGTTTTTAAGAACATAAAATCACAGCGCTAAAGCACTCATTCACTTTGCAAATTTGCAAATGAATGACCCAATCATGAGATGACATGGTAGTATTTCAAAGTACTTCATGCAATTCATGAAACGTAAATTTAGGGGTTGCAGTTCCCTCTCATTGCTCATGTAGTATAAAGGCCAAACGGTGTAATGTGTTTTGGATAATAATCACGGGTATGTGAATATGCAGATGGCAGGGGGCTGTGGATCATGGGAGACTGACAGCCTGACAGATGTTGTTGAGACTAAGAGCCATTTGTGTGCTTCCTTCTCACAGCCTACGAGGTCGTCATCCGAGAGTATTTGTTCCAGACCTGGTTCAAGCATACCTGGCTCACCGGGTCACACGATCTATGTAAGATATGTTACAGAGTCACATGTATAAATAGTTTCTGCTAAGACTGTCAGTTGTTCTGTCTCTTTAGTCATAAATTACCTTACCCTTTTTTCTAACAACAATAGTTTGACAGTTGCATCTTGTTCACTAATAGTACGTCATTACAGTAGCAATCTCCCTCTACTGTTGTTGTTGTGTACATGTTTGTCTTTATTTGTCTCCGTAGGCAAAAGTAGACAATGAGATCCTTGATTACAGAGACCTAGCTGCTATTCCAAAAGTCAAAGCCATTTATGACATTGAACGCCCTGATCTCATTACCTATGAACCTATGTACACCACCTCCCTGGATGAGAGAGAGGAGAGACGAGAGAGTGTGGGCGAGGTAAACACACAGACTTTTCCTGCATCCACACTATCTTTATGCACATTCAATACGGTGCGTTAAGGGAAATATTCTTCAAATGATCCTCTGTTTTCCTGTGGGATAAGTTTTCCTCTTATGCGACTTTTCCTCATGAGGAAAACAAAGACCATAAACAAACAATAATTGAAGAAGATTAACGAACACAAAAGAACACTGAACTTCTGTGTCCCTCACAGCTCCACACTGCCAGGAGGGAGCGTTCCCCCTTGCCCGATGACAAGGTAAGATGCGTCAGCGTGTTGATGATGATAAGTGATCCTAAATTGCAAAGGAAAGAACAGAGGTGTGCACCACATAAAAAGCAGGCCATGTGTCTTGTAGGAACAAAAATGTGGAAGGTCAGCAGATAAGGCATTCTCAGTCCTGGCACAGAGGGGTGCTTTTTTATAGCCCGTTAACACTATGATACCATGATATTTATGTTTGGCTGACTGGGCTGTTTTGCCTCTAGACCTCTATGTAACATTATCTAGATAAACTGACAAAGTTGTAACTCAAACCTGTTCGATTCTTTCTAGTCTTCAAGAAACATGTCACCAACCCCGCCCGGTGAGGTGAGCACGCTTTTCTGATTCACTGTCTCCTGTCTGCAATGTGAATGCTGTATATAATGCATTCTCATTAAGTTTGTATAGTAACCTTTGTATGTGCGTGTGTGTGTGTGGCAGGGCTCTTTTGACAGGAGGGAACGCATCCTCCAAAGGTCCACCAGTCAGGGCTCCATAGGATCACCAGTTTATAATCGCCATGGTTACACTCCCACCTTGTCGCGGTCACCACAGCATTTTCACAGGCCAGGTGAGGACTTAAAGAGACCGTTGTGTGCATATACATGCGTGTGTGTGCACATGTATGTAGTTACACTGTTTGTGATAAAATCATTGATTTCAAGGTTTTTATTAGGTTTTTATTATGGATGAGATCTTTACTGGTCAGGTACATGACAGGCTGTAGAACACTGTGGATGATTTCACTGACCCTCCACCTTAAGGTTCTCACTTCCCTTCTTCTGATCTGTGTACCACTTTAAAGGGGAAGATCACCAAAATTGACTTTGGGTGGTTATGGTGTTGTTTTTTTCTTGCGATGCTTTGGTTTGACATGATAAACAATCCCTCTTTTGCAGAATAACAACCTTAAAGTAAATTTTGCACCTTTAACAACACAGTTTCTTCTGAGTTTGCTATTGTTTCCATTAAAAGTTTGATTTTAAAGTGTAATACTCTTCCCTGTTTCTTAACTGTTCATCTTGAATACGCCTTACCCCTCACTTTGGGTGTCTTTTAGTTCCTCTTTTCAACATTTGAATTCTGTATATCTTCCTTTTCTTTTGTCCCTCACCTTCTCACCTTCTATCTCCTCCCCACATCGTCCACCTCTGCTGCCTGGCCCTGGGGTTTTGTCCCCCTGTCCCACACCCTCCATGCAGAGGCTCTGACAGGCATGCAGAAGCTCTGCTCCTCCCTGTGCAGTAACAGTGTGGGCTCCAGAAATAGTGACTCCCGCCCTACCTCCCCTTTCAGACACCACTTCCTCCCCCATAGCCAAGGTAAGGGCCCCACACAACTCTTTGCAATCCCCCTCCTCACTCCCCCCAAGGCAATACGTCATCTCCATCGTCACCTGGGATGCCACCTCCCCTCAAAGTCCCATCTGTCATTCTGGTTCCATCGCCATTTCTCATGAGACTACAATTGCCATCCTGAATGGTCAAACCCATGTCTCAGACAAACCCATGCAGCCAAGGCACTGAGTCTTCACTATCAAACATGCACTCCTTCACCTTTGACTAACACAGTCTCTGCCACAGCTACTGACAGGCTCTGTGTTAGTGTTTGCAGCTTTGCATGCACTTGAGAGGTACTTCTAATCCAAATACAATATCCAAAATAACAGTTCCCTTAATGTTGCATAGTGGATGACTTTTTTTGCATTTTCACAATAAGCCTCTGTACTCCATTAAACTGGAAGACTGAGATTAAAAAAAGGTTTTATTATACAAGTTTGTCATTGCATGCTGGGAAGTATTCACTTCTGAACTGTGAACTTTTATTGAACCGTGAACTCATACAGTCTAGACTCAACAGTCTAACAGACTTTATACGTCATAACGAGTACCGCATCTCCTAAGCATTAATCATGCTATTTTAAACTCTGCTGGCTTGATCCGCTTTTGTACCTTCATCTTGGACATAGTGCAGAGCTCCATTAACTGCATTTATCAGAACAGACCAGAATGTCTCCCATTCGCTCAAAATGACTTCAAATGGTCCCGTTGGTCCCTGTGTGTTGCACCGTTCAGACTGTGGTTCCCCTTCGGTATCCCTGCTTATGTTCTGTTCTTGGTTGTTCTCACTGGAGGCACTGACCCGCCAAGTGGCCGGAGCTCCCCTCTCCCGCTCAGGCCTGACAACCGGCCGGTCACCCCGCCTCTCTCTCAGACCCCTAAACATTTCCATCTCCCAGGTAGGAGCTGGAGCGCACCCTGTCACTGCTCGTCCCTACTTTCTATCTGTCTGTCTATCAATCTATCAATCTATCTATCTATCTATCTATCTATCTATCTATCTATCTATCTATCTATCTATCTATCTAT
>JBBMJY010000003.1:17033699-17121425 GCA_037833715.1 Toxotes lorentzi
TCTATCTATCTATCTATCTATCTATCTATCTATCTATCTATCTATCTATCTATCTATCTATCTATCTATCTATCTCACTTGTAGTAATGGTTAAATATCAGATGTCAGAGGTTGCATTACAGGGTTACCAAGAAAACTGTATAGAACAATGCTGGATTTTTATCTAATTATCCCACGGTGATAATGTCACTTTGACAAAAAAGAAAGGAAAGGAATTTTGAATGGTATGGATTAGGTCTCCCCTCTTCACACCCTTCTGTTGTCAAATGCTGCATAGTGAAGCATCTAATTCAGGTAACGAGTAAGCAAGTGGAGTGGAGGGAGACTTTAACAGTGCAGAAAATCATGTGTGCTTTGGAAAATGGTCAACAGTGGTGTAAAGCATCATCCTTTGACTATGTTGTCTCTGTATTTCGAACTGAACACGTCATTGGGTAATGCACCACTGCATGCTTGTAAGAGCTGCATTATGGCCTTATTCAACCAATGGGGGAATTATTGTGGGACAAATGTTAACAACTGCAGACACAGCAATAATGATTTTTAATAATTTAATAACACTTTCCATTATAGCCCGTGATTTAAAGTGTAATTTTGTTGTATGAATCGGGTACCAATAAAATACCTACTGGTTTCCTATGTAGGTACTGTGGAAGAAAACAAGACTATTGGGAACAAGGGAGTAACAACTTGGCACTTTAGAGAATAGGAGAAATAAATTATATTAAGTGATTTTGTAAATCCTGGTTACCTGTGAGTACAGCGCTGGGAAACAAGACTGGAGTACTAAAAGATGCTGTGAACAGCTGCAAAACAAGGAGACAAGCATATTACAGCCCTTATTCTTACTGTGTAACGTAAAAGACATGTTTTTCACTCATTAAAATTATTGTGTTCTGTAAAAGACTATACAATATAAAAACAAGTTTGCAGACAACTACATTCACACTCACACTCAGGGACTTCTTTCTTATCTTTATGCATTCTACTTCATTGCATTCATTTTTAATAAGGACAAGTCAAGAAATGGGTCTTTACTTTTGAAAAGCTGCTCCTGGCAGGCATGTTCATCCACGGGCACATTATAACAGGTACAGTGGAGAACAAAACAAATGTTCCCTTCTGAAATGCACAGCTACAGAAGGTTTCTAATTCCACCTGAGGAGAAAAAAAAAGAACTTTTTAATTGCACAATAAGAAAAAGGTTGTTGACACCATTTTTTCTAAACTTCAGTTTTATTTCCCAGTGATGTACCCTGTAGGTAGTTAAAGTATAATTCATTTCTCTTTTCATCTAAAATACTAAAATGCTGCAATTGATACTCCCTTGTTCCTCATGGTCTTGTTTGTATCTAAATTTAAGTAGCAGTAAGAAACAGTAAGTATTATATTGGAACCTGATTTTTACCACAAAATTGTCTTCACTATAAATTGTGGGCTGTATGATAAAGTGTTATCTAGTTTTACTCATGGAGAAGCCAGTTCTGAACACTTGGAATCTAGAGGACAGGTGCCCGCCTCTGGGTTCAAAACACAGCAGTGTGCCTGCCATGTGATGGCAATGAAATAGTTTCCAGCTTGATTGGGTTGCAGTAACACAGAAAAGCCTTCAGTGCTGTTACAGGAAATTTTACCATTTCAAAAATCAGTCTCAAAGAAAATATGGTAGGCCTTTTCAAAAACAAAAGGCCTGTGGAACAAAAGAGACTGAAGACAAGATGGTAGTTACAGTAAACACACTTCTGTTAATCAATCGCCCCTGTTACTGTCTACATCAACTCTCATAATAAACTGCTTCTGCTTTTGCAGCTGCACCTCACCCAAATGAATTTGGCTAGGTCCACCTTACTGGTGTTGAATGGAGCTGTGCTGAATGTGTGTGCAACCCTTTCTACAGGAGACATTAGAAAAGCACCAGGAGTGTCTAAAGAGGCAAAGAGAAGCAGTGAAATACAGACTGAAGAAACTGGCAGCACGGCAATCAGAGCTCACTGTAAGTCCAGACCAGTCAGTGTTGGAATTTAACCACAACATGAAATCTTTTTTGATATGCTAAATTTGAATTTTTTTTTTATCCTGTCACAAAAACACTGACATTATAATTAAACCTGTTATCAGGAAGTATAACAAACTCATTAATGCTTATGCTTGACTCAGAAAAAGTCCTCAGTGATAAGGGAGAGCATCATACATAAATATCAGGAGATCCAGGCCATCCTGGACGAGGACCTGAGGATTACCCTGTCCCACTTGGAGATGGAGGAGCGGGCTGCGGTCTCTGCTCTGGATGGACTAATGGAGAGGAACTGTTCTTTAATCCAAGAGATAGAGCAGGATCTGGCCAGACTCACTGTGGCTCTAGACCAGACCAACACAGAGCCTGATGCAATGGTGATTACACCTGACAGTAACAACGTCCTGTGGATCCAATATGACTTGAAATTTCATATTTATCTTCATATTTGTGACTTAAAGTGTTATGTGATGTGAAACATTTTGGTTACAAATTACATTTAAAACTATTTTTCTGCTTGTCCCCAATCTTTCTTTTCATTCCCTGAGCAGCAAGACATGGAGACAGTGGACAGGTATGGAGTCAAATCACAGTTGAGAAAAGAAAACGTTTTGATTGGAAGTAGTGGAACAAAAACTGATGTTTCTTACAATGGTTTGCCTCCTCCAGGGTGATGGATCTGCTAAACAGGACGGACCCGAGCAGTGTGAATCTGGACGAGGCTAAAGCTGAACAGATCCTCGGCCTCACCAACAACATGCTGCTGCTTATCTGCTCGCAGACCCCTATAATGAAGAAACTCATCAAGAGCTGTCAGTTCACATGTTATCTCTAAAATGTTTATTACCACTTCGGGACCTCTTTGATATGTTACCTTTTCTATATTAAAATGTAAAATATGTGTGTCCAGATTCCAGTGAGGTGTGTCTGGATCCAGAGACGGCCCACCCAAAGCTGATCATCTCCCACCAAGGTGACAGTGCCACCTATACAGACACGTGGCAGCAACTACAGGACCTCCCTGGACGCTTTGACACCACCCTCAATGTCATCAGCCTGCAAGGCTTCAGCTTTGGTCGTCATTACTGGGAGATTGATGTGACTGGGAAGACTTACTGGGAGCTGGGTGTCACCTACCCCACCATTCCTCGCAAGGGCACCACTGAAGACTGCTGGCTGGGTCGGGGCGACGAGTCTTGGTGTGTGGAGTTCTTTGATGGGGAGTACACTGCCTGGCATGGTGGGGTGCCCCATCAGCTACCGTTTACCAAACACTTTGGTCGGATTGGTGTTCTGTGTAGTTACCCTGCAGGGTTGGTGACTTTTCTTGAGGCAGACAAAATGACGCCGCTGTTCTCGTTCTGTGCAGGAACCTTCTCAGACTGCCTCCACTTGGCCCTGTGCCCTGGTCATGACCACAATGGCACCAATGCAAAGCCTATCATAATCTGTAATGCTCCATCTCCTACCAGTGACCTCTGACTAGTAGATCCACAGCAAAGCTTTTAGTAATTACTTGCTAAGACACCACTTTCTAATTAGGCACCAATTATAAAGGTGTGTACTGTAAGTTTAACTAGTGGCTTTATAAAAAATTAAACTAGATTAAGGGTTTACAGCCATGCTAACAGCGCTACAAGGCTATTAGCTCAAAGCACACTGGTGCTTTGAGCTAATGTCAGCATGTCTGTGAAGTTTCTCAGTCATCCAGGTCATGGTATTACTAAGTCCTATCACCTCTCATCCAAAAGGCTCCTTCAGGTCTAACTGACTGGAGGGAATGATGTTAGGTGCTAAGATATTTCACAAGGTAAGTGAAGTATCTTCTGGGGATGAGGAATGTCTGTATATAATGGCAAGTCATCTAATAGATGTTGCAATATTTCTCAAGATAAGTGAAAAACTCATAGATGTTTCAGTCTGGACCAAAGTGGTGAACAGGCTGACAGACCAACATTAGTGTGACAAAAAAATTTTTTTTCTAATGCTTCATAGACCAGTTAGAAGTCAGAAGAGTGGTAAGAACCAGTTTGCCCTGTTGCTGGTGTTTATGCCCTTGGTCATCTAGCTGAAAATGTTAATAGATTGTCAGTAAAGGGGATTTTGCCCAGATGATCTGCAAACATTCCCCACCAAGGTGACTAAAAAGGACGAACAGCCTTAATGCTGGAGGAGGTTAAACCTAATCTATCAAGCAAATATTTTATTAACCCTTAATAAAGCCATTAGTTAGAATCCAAAACCCCTTTAGAAAGGGTGCCATATTAGAAAGTGATGCCTTGCCACTTGTTCTGTTTTGAAATAACTGACTCAATTTCAGATCACACAGAGGCACAATGTGATAACAGTTTCCAGCAGGACGATAGTTCCTTATAAGGAAATGTGTAAATGGAGAATACTACACATTCGTTCATGTATGTATTTTAAACCTTCAGAAAAACATATAGAAATATTGGAGGCAGTGTGCTTCATCTCTAAGTTCATCAAACTAAGAAAAAGGACTATGAAGTGTTTTATGCATATTGAGTTTATATATTCTCCTTCTTTAACAAAATATTTGTTGAAAAAAGAAGTTTTCAGTTTTACTCAGAAGTGATAAAAGTTACCAACACTGATATACAAGAGATCTTATATTTCATTGAGAATATATTTATGCTCAGTATTACACTTTGATGATTTTGTAAATACATGAAAAGATCTAAAAAAGCACACGGTGCTTTGTCCTGAGATGCACCTAGTGTATGTGGATCCAAAGTCTACATTCAGACAAACAACTGACTCTTTGCAAATATGCTCTCTGAGCCTTAGTGTTGCATCTGAGTGCACACTTAATCTATTTGATGAAAATTATTTTGAATGAACTTCAAAATGAAAAATGTTTGTGGCAGAGAAAGTGAGGCTGATTTTGCACCATTTATTTGTTCATTAAAACTGTTTTTTGTTTTTTTTTTGCCAGTGTTTTGCCTAATATTATTATTATTTTTATAACAAAAAAATCACAACCCAAGAGCACAGCTAAAATCAATAAAACTGACTCAGCAACAAGGATGGATGCCAGACAACCCAGTGAATCAAAGGTTAGTGTACTTACACAAATGTTTAGAAAAGTGTGAGTGATCTGCCAGATAGTGCACTCTCATTTTACTCTCCTGGATGTCCTCTGATCCGCTGCCATCATGAAACTAAAGCTCCTCTTCTTTTGCCTCTTTTTAGCGGTGCTGCTCATACCTGCTGAAGTATGTACTTACTGTATGCATTATATGGCAATTGTTTTGCTGTAAGCAAATGTATTGGCTCTTATTCACAATGTTGCAATGTTTGATAATGGATTTTGCTGTGAATAAACTGCAGTTGCACCTGTCCATAATTCATTCAAATATTTTTCAACGTTATGATTCTTATGTGGTGCCATCATCTGCAATGATTTTTTTTTTTTTAATTCAGCTTAAACGTAAAAAGGACGACAAACATCATCCCAAGCATGGTCATGAGCATCATGATCGTGAGCACAGGGTACCTGGGAATTCGAGGCAAGGCAGACCTGAGAAACAGAGAGGATCATTTAAGGACATAATTGAAGGTAAGTGATTCTTTTTATTCATTTTACAATGCATTGTATGTAGAACAATATTTGACATTTAGTGTCCTGTTAGTTCTCCCAGAGCGTCACTGTAAATATCGCCCTGCTAAACCTAAAATATGTGCAAGTTTTATAAGGTAAGAGACTGAGGAGGATAACATTTATATCTATTTATATCTGGAAAATTTTTGCTCTAGACATCTTCTTTGAGATCATAGATGGAGCTATTAGTGATGATGATGATGAAGAAGACCAGAGCAATTTAGACTGGCTTTTTGAACTTCAAGAGCCAGAAGGTAAGAGATTTAACTCTCAGGTATTCCTTCAAAAATATTAACACCAATCTGTGCACTGTTGCATGTTCAGGCTACTTTGCATTAGAAGGATGTATTTAAAGCTTATGTTTCTTCCTTAATTCTTGTTTCTCAGGCCGATGCAACCCAAACCCTTGCCTTAACAATGGAGTGTGTAAAGAGAAAGGAAAAAGTAAATTCAAATGTGACTGTCCCAAACCCTATAAAGGACGGAAATGCGAGAAAGGTTTGAAAAAAAAAATCCCTTATCTTTAACCTGTTGTTGGCTGCCGAATGGTTGTATTTGCACGATAAAAAATGAGCAAAATGGAATTAATACTAATGCAAATTTCTTGGTGGTGTTATTTTCTCAGGTCCAAACATTTGCAAGAGAGGTCAGTGTGGGCGTGGTGAATGTGTGCTGACTTCAAATCCCCCGTTTTATGAGTGTAAATGCAAGGTGCCCTTCCAGCCTCCAGACTGCAGACGTTGTAAGGAGTATTTCTTCATCCAGACAAGACAGATTACCTCTTTTCCACTATTTTTGACAAATCCCGGAAGCAAGCTTACGCTGTGTACTGTTTTTCTCCAAAGTTGCTCTTTGTCAGCCTAATCCATGCAGGAATGGTGGAACATGCATCAAGGATGGTAATGACTTTGACTGCCAGTGCCCTCCAGGGTACAGAGGACGTTTCTGCCATGTTGGTAAATACTACAATATGCAGGATACATTATTGTTTTCCATTTTCTAGTCTAAGGTATTTGGACATTGTTATACTCATATGCTGACTGAATGTGGTATGTGTCTTAGGCCCAAACGATTGCTATGTGGATGATGGAGAGTCATATCGTGGCAATGTGAGTGAGACAGACGACGGTGACGAATGCCTCTACTGGAACTCACACTTCATACTGGAGAAAGGAACTGATCCCTTCAGCTCCTTTGAGGACAAAGATGGACTTGGCCCTCACAACTTCTGCAGGTCAGGAGAAAATAAACAAGTGTCTTCAAACTGCAGACAGCAGCTACAAGAGGATGTTCACTCACACATTTTCTATGACACAGAAACCCAGACGGAGACACAATGCCCTGGTGTTACTTCAGAAGAGGCGCCAGGTTACTTTGGGACTACTGTAATTTGACAGTGTGTCCTTCACCAACAGGTCAGCTTTAAGGCTTGAGACAGCTTTCTGATTACGAGCGTGGTCAATAAAAATTGTTGTGTTATCATTTTGTGTTTGTGCTTTCAGGTGTGTCACCAATTGAAACTGTCCCCCCAGTCTCTGATCCCACTTCTGCCACACCACAACCAACAAAACCTGAACCTACTGCAGACCCCAAGCCAACGACTGTCAAAGCCCCAGTGACTCAACAGCCCAGCCAGGCTCCACAACCTTCTCCTGCACCCACAAATGGTTCTCTCATCCCCAGTACCAGTGCTCCACTGCAACAGTTCTCCACTTGTGGGGAGCCTCAGCCAAAAAAGGCCATTACCCGAATTTTCGGGGGTGTGAAGGTTAATCCAGGGTCTCTACCCTGGCAGGTGTCCTTGCAAGTGAGACCACAGAACACCAACCTGCCATTCAGACACATCTGTGGAGGAGTTCTCATTGCTAGCTGCTGGGTACTGACAGCTGGACACTGCATGTAAGCACCATCATGAAATCCAAAAAAAAAAAATAAACACAAAACATTGGCTGATTCCGGAATAGTTTACACACGTGGACATAGTCTTTATCGAATCATGTGCTGTTTGTGTTTGAACAGTGAACAAGGAAAGGACATGCAGGTGGTTATGGGAGGGCTGTCACTGGACACGACAGAACAAACAGAGCAAACCATAAGAGTCGAAGAGGCTATTGTACATGAGAACTACAGGGAAACTCCTGAAGCTGTATACAATGACATAGGTGATCCATGTCTCTCTGTTATTTAATATCAAATAATCAATGATTGTACCAACAAAATAAGAATTTATTAAGAACAAGCTGAGAGCACTTTATGCCTCAGAATTTTGATCCATTTTTTTTGTTAAATAAGGATGGGATGTGTTGACAGTTAGGGCAGATCAAATAGTCCCATCAGTAATGATGCGATTGATTAAATTTTCATTATTGGTTGTCCATGAGGGGGCGGCACAGTGGTGCAGTGGTTACCACTGTCACCTCACAGCAAGAGGTTCGAACCCCGGTCTGGGCTCCTTTGTGTGGAGTTTACATGTTCTCCCTGTGCCTGCGTGGGTTTTCTCCGGGTACTCCGGCTTCCTCCCACAATCACAAAAACATGCACGGGTTAGGTTAATTGACTACTCTAAATTGCCCATAGGTGTGCGTGTGTGGTTGTCTGTCTTTGTGTGTCAGCCCTGCAACTGACTGGCGACCAGTCCAGGGTGTACCCCGCCTCTTGCCCATAGTCAGCTGGGATAGGCTCCAGCTCCCCCGTGACCCTGAGGGATTAAGGGGTAGAAAATGGATGGATAGTAGTCCATGAGGTAATTAAAACTCTCAAAAAAAGGAAAATGTAGAAGTAATGAGGCTGAGGTGTAAAACTACAAGAAACTGAGTCATGTATTGTTTGATTTTTGATTTTGCTGTGATTTTGCTGTGATTTTTATTTGAACTGCAGCCTTGCTGAGGCTGCACGGTACCAGTGGGGTTTGTGCCAATGAGACTCAGTTTGTGAAGACAGCCTGTCTGCCTGATGCCCAACTGCCAGATGGGATAGAGTGTACCATTTCGGGATGGGGTGCCACTGAGGACTGTAAGGCCACGTTTCCATTTCCAGCTGCTAATAAATATAATATATTTTCATTTAGATCTTCCGGTTTGTTTTAGAGGCACTTCAGATTTGAAAGTTTTTTTTTTGTTTGTTTGTTTTTTTAGTTTAGTTTAAAGAACTCTTTGAACCTGAAATTTTTATTTGCATTGTGACCATTGAAATTAGATAAAACTTAGCATTTGCTGTCATATTTGGTCATATCTACTTTTTCTGCAGCTGAGTATGGTTCCAACCAGCTGCTGAAGGCCAATGTACTGCTGATCAATCAGGAGAAATGCTCTGAACCCATTATTTATGGCAGAGTCCTGGATAATACCATGTTTTGTGCCGGCCACCTGCAGGGAGGGGTGGATTCCTGCCAGGTTTGTAGAGGGATCTTTTTGGTTAAGCGCTTTCATTCAAAATATCTGAGGTAAGGTCATAAAGTAGTTGTGTGCAGCTCATTTTCTATCTGGTCACCTATTCTCTTGTTCCAGGGTGACTCTGGAGGACCACTGACTTGTATGCAGAACAATAGCCATGTTATTTATGGCCTGGTGAGTTGGGGAGACCAATGTGGGAGGAAGAACAAGCCTGGGGTCTATACACGGGTCACTCACTTCTTGACGTGGATCAAATCAAAGACTCAAGCAACATTTCCATAAGCAACATGCCAGCCAAGGGCTTGGTTCACAATGGAGCAAGTCCTACTCATTGTGATTTAGCTTTTGGATTGTAAAGGGTTTTTATCTGTTACATATGACTTAGAACAGAAAAGCCTGAAATCTAAATGTGGTATTTCCTTAATTTACCCCTGAATCTTACTTTTATTCTGGCCAAAGATAATCTGAAACCTTATATTAAAAGTGATGTGCATGTGGAAAAGGAAAAGACACAATAAATGAAAAACAGGCTGTGAGCCCTTAAAGGCGAAAAGTGTCATATTTTCTTATTCCTATAATGCGGTCCCTTATCTTCATATTAATCAGTGGTCTCTCAATTCATCATTCATTGTAGAAATGGGGTCAGATGCATCAGCATGCTGATAAATGTTTCCTCTTGCTGGTCACTTCAATCTTGAGGGTCTCTTTTCTGTGACTTCATGTCTTTACTGTATGTTCTCACCAGGCCCAAGGATGGCAGGACTCATATGTTACGTTATGTCATAGTTACACCCCTGATTGAGTCATAGTGCTTAAAACCAAACAAATGGGCATAAAATGTAGTTTTTATTTACAAGGTACTGGCTGCCTGTGCCACCCTGTTTTTATGAATATATCTTTTAACAAATGCTCTAAATTTCTGCTGATCTGATTATTTTCTCATTTTCTCACCACTCTTTAAAAGCTCAAGTCCTGCAAGAAAAAAAGAAATATAGAAAAGGAGCAGATGGGTGGGTAATGGTTTTCAGATTGTTCTCTCTTCAGAAAGTAGGCATTTATGTACACAGTGGATAACATTACCAACCATGTACGAATAATAACAGGAAAAGAGATTCAAGTCTCTTCTGGTCTATGGAAATACAGTGTCACTGTTCATGTTAATTGGCCTCACTGGGTATATTGTTTGCTGCAGGGCAGCAACTCTGTAAGGCCACTGACATGTGAGAATGAAGGCCCACATGTCCTTCATGGTCTGGTAAGCTGAGGGGACAACTGTACAAAGAACAAACCAGTAGTATACACACGGGTCACTTGCTTCCTGAACTACATCAAATCGAACATGAGAACTGCTAAGCTGCTGAACGAGTATAGCTAGACTTTACAGCAAGACAAAAGTGCTGTTTGACGATTCATCCGATACCACTTGATGAAATATTTACTATTACATGACAACTGCAGACAATGGAAAACTAATATAGGACTGACTATATGACTATAGACAAGACTAAAAAACTAAAAAGTTAAAATATCTCTCCCCAGATATACGTTTCCTACTGAACAGCTTAATTTTTGACCCGAACACATCTTTTACAGCATATTTGACGTCACCATGTAATTTAATGTGAACAAAAAATGAAAATAAACAAAAATAAATATTTGTGAAGGGATAGAGAGTTTTTTATCAGGGAATCGTTTAAAAAAGTCCTCCAAATTCATTCTTTACCTCCGTCTGTGTTTACGTGCCACTCCCAGGGGTCCTTAATCCAAAACAAGGTGAGAGGTTCCCTGTTCAGTCCATTTACATCAATGCATGGGTTCAACATGAGGTAGAGAGGTTCTGTGCACTGAACACAGAAAGAGTGTAGCAGAGTCATAGCATCAGCATCGTAGAATGACAGCTCCCCCCTCTGGAGGTTGGTCAGTATGCCCAGCTTCCTAACTCTCTTTCCCACTGACAGTTTCTTCTCCTGGGTGTCATGACATGCTAGGTACTCCCCATCTCCGTGGTAGATGCACCAGGATGTTTTGTTCACACCCAGGCCAGAAGAATTCTGACTTGGCCCATCTTTTTTATCCACTGGACAAGTAGTCACACCAATCAGCCAGTATGGTTTCTCCTGGACTATGACCTCCCAGTAGTTCTGGCCATTATTAAAACTCTCCTGAGCCAGGACGCTGTACTGGGAGTCATATGTTTGAGGGCTCAGAGTCTCGCTGACAGGCTGTCTTCTCCAGTACACTTGCTTCTTGTCATGGGATATTTCTAGTTTTGGATGGGCTGTCGTAGAATCAAGAGTCGGAGAACTTAGATCTGCAAATAAAAATCTGCATTCAGTACACAACTACAGAGACAGAGGGGATTGATTTTGGATCAGTAAATATTTGATTCTTTACTAACATGACCACATTCGTGGAAAGTGTTGGGATAGAGCCACAGAAAGGTCATCCACCAGCTTCTCTACTGTTCTCAGTTTCTCAGGGTCACACAGATCCCTGTCTACTTCCTGGATAGGTGCTAAATCCAAAGGGTCACTACAATAAAAACTGAAAACCATTTAAAGGCAATAACCATACCAAAAGTAGGCAGTCAAGATGGGAAAAAGAGAAATGATGTACTCACGAAAGATTCTGTGCTGTGATTTGCTGTTGAAAATAAACAGGTAATGTACAACTGCACATGTTGCAATCATAGGAAACAGTTTAGCTGCACTTGTTAAAAACTTTCCCTTTATAACAATAACACACTGTTATAATATTTAGCACCTACCTGTAGGAATCGCAGATCATTTGTGTCCTGAAGGAGGGATTTGCTGGAGGCTCTGAGACTATCTATCTCTTTGATCTGGGCCTCCATAATGGCCCTCTGCACTTCTAGCCACTCTGTCATGTATGTCTCCTCTGCATCTATGATCTGCATCATCAGACGCTCATCACCATCCAGCACGACACGAATTCTGCTATACTTGTCTGAGATTCTCTCTCTGAAATCTGCAGCAGACTTCTAGGAAATAAAAAAAAACATTTTGTTTAACTACATTCGAGGGGAATCTGTGAATTAAAAAAAAAAAAAAATCTGATTAAAATATTGATTGTACCACTGTTTGTGTATACAGTGACTCCAAATCCTTGATTGCAAGTTCTGCTTCACTTCTCCTCTTCAGCAGCTGGTTCATAGTGGTCTCTAACATGCCCTAAAGACAGAAATACAAGAGGCCTATAGAAAATGAATACACTGACAGAGAAATACAAAAATAACCATGAGATTTACAAGTAAATAAAACACGCTGGCCAGTGGTAGAACAACAACAATAATGTTCACCTTGAAGTGTGCACAGGCTTCATGGAGTTGAAACGCTTTGTGGTTCTTGTGCATGCCAACAAGGACACACAAACAGCACACTGGGACCTTTTCCTCCATACAGAAGAGCTTGAGCTCATCACGGTGGTCCCTGCACTTCAGAGACAGCAGATCTCCTGTCACCTCCACAACTGTATGCTCCCTGAGAGCAGACCTCTGCTCGTGCAGCAGGGCGTGAGCCTGGCACAGTGAAGCATCACAGGTCAGACAGGTCCTTATGGCCACTGATGACGTCTCTATGCAGTGGTCACAGAGGATGGCTGAAGGTGATTTGGTTGCCCTGCTTGAAGTTGTTGTCTGTAGTTGTGCTGTTGATGGGCAGCTAGCGATGAAGTCCTTTACTTTGGTCTGAAGGCTGGTGTTTATCTCCAGAGTGAGGTCAGAGGGGAGGAATATCTGACACTCTGGACAGAAGAAAGGCCCTTCATTAGGTCCATCTGTTTCCCAGACAGCCTGGATACAGGTGAGACAGAAGTTATGTCCACACTGGAGTGTCACCGGATCTGTGAAGAAATCCTGGCAGACGGGGCACTTCAGACCTTCCTCAACAGTCCCCATAGCTGTGCTTGCACCTGTTACAGCAGCTCAGTGTGTTCTGTGCTCCAAGCTTTCCTGCTCATGAATGTTTCATAGGCCTCTCTTGGCACGCACACGCCACTCATGTGCCTCAGTGTCAGATTACTAAAGATGAGTTGACAGCTTCTAGTAGCCGTTTCAAACCATTGACTTTCAGGGGACCACACAATCCAACGGCACATTTCCAACAAGCTGGATCAAGTGAAATAACATACCAGTTATTTGTTGTAAATACAGTTTCATTAAAAAACAAACAAAAAAAACAAAAAACAAAAACGAAAAAACAAACAAACAAAGGAATCCATTTTAGTGATAAAATTTATCCTTGACCAGTGGTTTGGCAAAATAATGTTGTTAAATCAACGGCAAATTATTTGCTTTTGCAGGAGCTTTCAACCGCATCTCAAAGTCTTCATCGGCAAATGAAGTTGCAGAAATTTAAATTTACAAAATGGGCATACATAAATATCCAGTGTTAATTAAAGACGTTATATTTTTATACAGAAAAGTCAGCTTTACAACTTAACATATTCTAATTGTTCATAAAAGATATATGACATTTAAAATTAATCTATAAAATGTAGCTAATTACTTTGTAAATGAATCAATATTTTCATATAAAACATGCATCCCATGCATGACACTAAACATGCGTTTACTGGGTTATCTCTGTGCTTGTGCTTCCTGTAGCTATGGAAGAGTCCGCCCATCAAAAGTACTATTTCTACGTACGTAAAAACTGATTTGCTCAAGTTCTTTTCTTTCCACGTGAGCGTATCTAGAAATCTTACGTAGATGCGGTTAGTGAATAGCTCAATTTATGCACTTCCCAACCAACGTGGGCTGCGGATGTGGCAGCTAAGTAGCGCCTGTCCGGCTGACTACGTGTCTCCTGCAGTGCACTCACAAGTGTAGTTGTGGTTGGCTTTTGTAGATTTTCACATTACCAGGTAAGTGGTTCTTTTGTGCAAACTTTCTCCCGTCCATTTTTTCAGAAATAAGCTCTCAGCTAGGCAGTGGGGAAGCTCATAAATAGCTAATGCTAGCTAACGTCAGCTAGCCCCAGGTACCTTGACAGCATTAACACTAGATACAAAACTATAAGCTGTTAGCTTTATTAAGTGATTTTCCGACTTCAGTGGCTTCACATATGTTAGAGGTTTTCGGTGTGAATAGCGCCAAGCCCCTGCATTTATTAGCTAGCAAATATTTCTAAGCTAACAGGTGCAAACAGCATCATCTTCACTGGGTCAGTGTGTCAAGTTCAAAACAAAGCTTTCCAGTGAGACTAAAATAAAGCTCAAATGAAAAAGAATGTCCACTGAATTTGTTTTGATATTTTATCTTCTTTACATTTTTACAGGGTGGGTGTACATAGCCATGTACGCACACTCTGTCTATTATATCCTAAAGCTGCTTATCTCTGATGAGGTTATTCCACTGTTAGAGTAACCTGGCACTGGTTTGTGTGTTCATCACAGCTGTCCTCAACCATCGGTGCCATGTTTGCCAGGTTGGCCTTGTGCTCTCACCTGACATCCAGAAACTGGCAGTCAAATGGCTGTTCAATCTCCATCAGAGCATTTTCCCAAGCTAAATGTAAGTAACCAGGCAACTTCTTACCTGAAGTAGGCACTGCTTTCACCATCTCTTTAATTTGTGTGCTATAATGGTGCATGCTGATGTGTCATAATATGTGACCATGTTATTCTCTGCAGTCTCACTCCCACGTCCCCATGGGAAGTCTTTTGCCCACCGCAGTGAGTTAAAGCAGGCCAAACGCATTGTAGTAAAGCTGGGGAGTGCTGTGGTGACACGTGGAGATGAGTGCGGCCTAGCACTGGGGAGACTGGCTTCAATAGTAGAGCAGGTACAATCATATTATTATTGTTGATACAGACAGGAACTTTAGTTGACAATGGTTGTGTAAGTGTGAACATATGTGGGAGCAGCACACATAATAAAGGGGAAATCCCTTGTCTGAGGAGTGATCTTAACCATTAAAGAGCGACTGGAATGTTATTGTCTTATTATGTGTCCTATCAGGTGGCCATGCTGCAGAATCAAGGCAGGGAGATGATGATTGTCACCAGTGGTGCCGTGGCGTTTGGTAAGCAGAGACTGAGACATGAGATCCTGTTGTCTCAAAGTGTCAGACAAGCCTTGCATTCTGGACAGAACCAGCTTAAAGACATGGTAAATAATAGTCTTAAAAACAAAATATTAGATAAACATTTGCTGACTTTTGTTTATAACCTTGTAGTTGAACTTTTCTGAAATCTCTCGGCCTTTTAGTCAATTCCAGTTTTGGAGGCAAGGGCGTGTGCAGCTGCTGGACAGAGCGGTCTGATGGCGTTGTATGAAGCTATGTTCACTCAATACAGCATCTGCACTGCACAAGTATGTACTTGACTTTGATCACACAATAAAATGCTGACAGCAAATGATTTAAATATCACTGAATTCTTTACATTTCTTTCCACCTCTGTAGATTCTGGTCACGAACCTGGATTTCCATGATGAGCAGAAGCGTCGGAACCTTAACAGCACACTCCATGAACTGCTGCGGATGAACATAGTTCCTATCATCAACACCAATGATGCTGTTGTTCCACCCCCTGTTCCCAATAGTGACTTACAGGGGGTAAATGTGGGTACTGCGTGAAGGGCATGCTGGGAATGCTAAATGTGGTCCTGAACTGTGGTGATGGATTGTTTAAAGCATACATAAATCAAAGATATTTTCTTCTTTTCAGTTTCCACCCTCAGTAGCATTTTACTTTTTGGGCAGATGAATTTATATGATTGCTTTAAATGTTAATTCAGAGTATAGTCTTCTTATTTTATGCCATTACATTGTGCACAGACCAGTTTGTGTTATCACCTTTTGGAAATAGATGAACATATGTGGTTTGTTTTGCAACTGAATGGGACTGGGATGCTTTTGTTGCATGGTACCAACTGATAAGCTGTTGTGATTTTCCTTTTGGCTTGTGTTTCAGGTAATAAGCATCAAAGATAACGACAGCTTGGCTGCACGGCTGGCTGTTGAAATGAAAGCAGACCTCCTTATTGCCCTGTCCGATGTTGAAGGTACAAATATAACCACTAATATGATAAGATTTACTTTGAGTTGCATGTGAGTGTTCATTTTAGTTCACTTTAAGTGGTACATAATTTATAACTATCATAACTATCATGTACTTGTATCATGTATCATGTACTCATAACTATCCATGTACTATCCATGTACTTTTACACAATAAATTAAGAGGTACAGTATATAATTTACACCAGTTAAACAAACTTCCGCAGTAGTTCACAAAAGTCTGTGATTAATTTTTTTAATAAGCCATCACTGCTTTGCTTTTATTCATTAGCTTATGTCATTTTGTCATATGTGAATATAAAATATTCTACTGTATAAACAGTCAGGTTTTTCATGATGAAAACATATCAATATCAGCGTGACTGCTTTGGTTCTGTGAAGAATGAAAAAGCAAAAAATTCTACCCAACAGGCTTATACGACAGTCCCCCAGGAACAGATGATGCCAAGCTTATTGATATATTCTATCCTGGAGACCAGCAGTCGATCACATACGGCACTAAGTCCAGAGTTGGCATTGGTGGCATGGAAGCCAAGGTCAGCATGACAGAAAATATTTGATCTCAAAAGTGTAAACAGGGCTGAGCTGGCCGAATTATGAAAAAGTTATACTCAATGATTTTGTCTCAATCAGGTGAAAGCAGCCCTTTGGGCACTACAGGGTGGGACTTCTGTTGTCATTGCCAACGGTACAGATCCCAAAGTCACAGGCC
The DNA here is from genome assembly GCA_037833715.1 of Toxotes lorentzi. Classification (NCBI taxonomy): domain Eukaryota; kingdom Metazoa; phylum Chordata; class Actinopteri; family Toxotidae; genus Toxotes; species Toxotes lorentzi. The sequence continues at coordinate 17,050,483 of JBBMJY010000003.1, forward strand.
ACGTCATCACAGACATTGTGGAGGGGAAGAAAGTTGGCACCTTCTTCTCAGAAGTGAAACCTGCAGGTAATGGGTAAAACCATCTGGAACGAATATTTTCCCCACAGGTTTGTGTTTTTGATATTTGATATGTGTATTATTGACATCATTAGGTCCAACTGTGGAGCAGCAGACAGAGATGGCCCGGCATGCAGGCAGGACTCTGGCCTCCCTGCTCCCTGAACAGGTGAGGTTCTTGTTCCCTCAGTGGGGCCTGGCCAAGTTAAAATACTAGGAGGTGTTTTTCTCTTGGGCTCCACATTGTTTTTGGGCTGGATTGCAGCAGTCACATATCTTCTCACTGACACAGTGGAATAGCATTTATTGCAGTTTATGTGGCACTGGCATATTAAGGTTAAATCCAACATGTTTTCATTAATGTGATCTTTAGGTTAAATCCTCTAAACCCAGTATATTGACCTCATGTCATTCCTAAATTAATTTAAATGACAACATTGTAAGAGGGTGAATACGTCTCTGCAAACATAATAAGTTATAAACTTACTATGCAGGAAAAAAGTGAAAATCATTTTCACAACAAATGGCAAAGGGTACTGCTGGTAGTAACATTTATTACTCTGTAATTCTGTGTGTTAATAATATCGATGTGTGTATGTGTGTGTTTGTTTTTCCAGAGAGGGGAGATCATCTGCTATCTTTCTGAGCTGCTTACAGAGAAGAAAGATGAGATTCTCAGTGCCAACAAGAGAGACATGGAGTTAGCAACAGCATCAGGTACAGAGTAACAGAGAAGAGACGCTGATCACCTTAATCCACAGCTACATGCAGTTGTCTGACTCAAATGACATTCTCTGCCAGTGGGAATCACTCATCTGTAGCACTTCCACTTAGAGAAACTGGCATAAGGAGGGGGCTGGGATCATCTGGTTCTCAGCACTGTTTGGCATTTATCACAGCTCTGGTGTCCATCAACCATGTTGCCAGTAAGAGGCTTATGAACACATACTTGTCAGTTGATAAATTTGGCAGGATTCATTCTGCGTCTTGTGTTGTTGGGGTGCCTAGCATAGTCTATAGGGAGAATTCTCTTCAACTGGATGATTAAAGTTCTTCTGCTTTACAGTGTTTCTCTTTGCCGAAAGCAAAAAGACTTTCCCAACATGAATCTAGAGAGAATTGCATTGTCAGTATTTTTTATTGTTTTTTCTGTTTCCTCATAGGTCGTTTATCCCAGCCTCTGATCAACCGTCTGAGTCTGTCAACTGCTAAGCTAAACAGCCTCGCCATCGGCCTCCGTCAGCTTGCTGTGTCCTCTAGGGATAGCGTAGGTCGGGTGCTGAGGAGGACCAGGGTGGCCAACAACCTGGAGCTGGAACAGATCACTGTCCCCATCGGGGTCCTGCTGGTCATCTTTGAGTCACGTCCTGATTGTCTCCCACAGGTCAGTCAAGCCCAACGCTCTACCTTAATCACTTTTTTTTTTTTTTGATGATGATTTTGTTATTAAAAGTTAAAGTCACATTTTCACTTATTTAATATTGTGTTTCAGGTGTCAGCTCTGGCTATTGCCAGTGGAAATGCTTTGCTACTGAAGGGGGGTAAAGAAGCTGCCAACACTAATAAAATTCTACATCAACTAACCCAGGAAGCACTTTCCATTCATGGAGTGGCAGATGCCATTCAACTGGTAAAACTGAAAGCCTTACATTATCTAAGCAAAGTGTGAGTTTTTTACACAATTACCACATAAATTCAGATATTCTGTCAAATGACAAAATTTACCTTGGCACCTAGGTAAGCACACGAGAAGAAGTTGAAGATCTGTGCAGACTAGACAAGATGATAGACCTGATCATTCCAAGGGGCTCGTCCCAGCTGGTTCGGGAAATCCAAAGGGCAGCTAAGGGTATTCCAGTTCTGGGCCACAGCGAGGGCATCTGTCACGTCTACATAGACAGCGATGCCAGCATAGACAAAGCTCTTGATGTTGGTATGTTTCCTGTGTGTGGCTGTGAAGGTTGGAGGAAATTTTTGATGTTGTTTCTATTTCTGCTGTGGTTTGGTCACAGTATTTTACATGTTGTAAAAGTACACCTAGCATTTGTAAGAGTTTATTAATTAACTTTTTCTTAGTAACGTATTGGATTAACCTAGAACTCCTGATTAAATATACCAACTTGTGTTTCTTTCTAGTCAGAGACTCCAAATGTGACTACCCTGCAGCCTGCAATGCCATGGAGACCCTCCTTATTCACAGAGATTTGCTGCGAACTCCTATATTTGACCAGATCATTGATATGCTGAGAACAGAACATGTAAGAAACGTTCCATAATTTTGGGCAAAGATATTACTCATAGACTTACAGTATATGGTAAAAGGTTTCTTGCACATTTTGATGAAGGTTTGAGCTCCAGAAACTGAACAAAAAAAACTTTCTGGAGAGGATTTCATTATTCCGTTCATAAATCACTGTGCCATTACTTTCTCTCAGGTGAAGATCCATGCAGGCCCCCGGTTTGCATCCTATTTAACTTTCAGCCCATCCGAGGTGAAGTCTCTGAGGACAGAGTATGGGGACCTGGAGTGCTGCATTGAAGTGGTAGACAGCATGCAGGATGCTATTGACCACATTCACAAATACGGCAGCTCCCACACTGACGTCGTCGTTACAGAAGACGAAGAAACAGCTGAGCAGTTTCTGCAGCAGGTGGACAGTGCCTGTGTATTCTGGAACTCCAGCTCTCGTTTTGCTGACGGCTACCGCTTTGGCCTAGGTATGTACAGAATCAGGCATGATTTTACCTTTTAATGCTATCTGAGAAAAATATTAAAAAATGCTGTACATCCGCTTGTAAATGGATGTAACTTACCACTGTCTTGAAAATGAGGCAGAAGAGTTCATTTTCCAAAACTTGTTTTGCAGGAGCTGAAGTTGGTATCAGTACAGCACGGATACATGCGAGAGGTCCAGTGGGTTTGGAGGGGCTTCTGACCACTAAATGGGTCCTTCGAGGAGAAGGGCACACTGTGGCTGACTTCTCTGAGCAAGGCAGTATGAAATACCTTCATGAAAACATCCCTGTTCCCCAGGGGAGTTCTAGTTAGGTGCCCAACCATAGAGCCATCACCAGAAGTCGCGATATCTGATGTCTACCCAGTTTATTTAAAGGTTTGAGTCTGCTAATAGCACTTCATCATTTCAGCTACTGCTTCTTCACTGGTATAAATTCACAAAGTTGGTCCAGGAAGTTTATATGCAGAACTGAGGCCTTTTTACCAGACAACCAAGTTCCTGGTTTTGTAAACCTGTGCTTATATATGTGTGTGTGTGAATGAGTGAGTGAGAGAGAGACATGCGAAACAAATAATACACAGACAAAGCTATCCATCTGTAAGATCATGTTTTATAGTGGCAGAAAAAGAATCACTGGCCTATTGTTTCTAACTTATTTTTCTACGTACAAACTCTCCCTTCGTCTTTTTGAAATTTACTGTTACTGTTTGTGCAGGATCTTGGTTCAGTTTAATTTTTCGGTCCTTTTCGCACAGATGATTTAATAAATATACTGTACAGTTCTTTACTCATGACCTTGTGTTTTATCTGTTACAAAGGTAATACGAAAAAAAAACTGCATCATAATGTCCTTGGTTTACATATGCATTTGGTGTATAGCCTGATTTTAGTTAGGACACAATTTAATCAAAGTAACTTAGTTTACATTGCCCCACATTTTAAATAACAGTAGTGCTAACATTCAGTTGCCTGATAACTCTTTTCAGACACTATTCTGCTCTTAAACATTTGCAACCCTGGAACATTTGTCAAGATTTGCTAAGGGAACATGACATCACTCATTTCAGACATATGTTAACAATACAGTGGTACATTTCCAACCAACCATAGACTGTATATATATATATATATATATATATATATATATATATATAAACACCTATAACACAAAGCTATACCGATATGAGGGGGCTGAATAGTTTTCAATTCTCCCACTAAGCTTAAAGGCAGCACCCGTGACGCACGGGATGTGGGCGGGGCGTTTCATCCAGCAGTATTTGCCCGGACACCGGGCAAACTCAGCTGTCATCTGCCTCGATATTAGAAATGGCAGGAAACAAATCTTACACTATAGTAGAATATTTCGGCGGGGATGATGGTTACCGGTGTGGTTACTGTAAAAATGAAAAGGGAAACTTTTCTCATGGTAAGTCTCCAGTGAAGTAGCTATAGCAGAACTGGCAGATGCTAACGACCTAGCTCCGTCTACTTGCTGGACTAGTGACCGGTTTTGGGAGAGGGTTTGCTAACTCGGTGCTGATACTGTAATCCTAATGTCAGAAATATTGACATAGTTATAGCTGATGTACGAACTCTGAGGGGACAGTACACAGTGAGTGCACACATTAGTTTCCTAATGTTACTTTTAGGGTGTTCAGGTTATTGACCTAGCTAAGTTTTTCGTGATTAGCCTCTTCCAGCCCAACTGTTACATCCTGGAAACCAGAACGAGACTGACGAGGAATAAAATGAGCGAAGATAATTAAGATAGCTCGGACTGGTGATGTTGCATTGTTATTCAGTTGGCCGGTATTTTTTGTACTCAAGACTAACGCCGTAAAATTAGCAGGTTATCATTAGACTTCTAAACATTTCTATTAGCATCAAGCTAGCAAACGAACTGTTGCCCTCACGAGCGAAAGTGCCGCTGCCCTTCTCATTTGGCCTGCTGTCCGCTGTGACTCTGGATTACAGGCCTTTAAGTATCAGGTGAAAAGAGCAGCGGAAATACAGGATGCGCTACATAACAGTTACAGTAGTCCTTTGGCGAGCAGTGCTCAGAGCTGATGGTAAGAGCACCGGGGTTTCACCTAACGTTACACGTAGCCTGTTGACCTACGTCGCATTGTAAGCAACTGGCGACTTGACTGCTACTTTCGCATACTTTTTGAGCAGACTAAGTTTTTCAGGTGTAACAGGTAATGCAGGTTTACATTATAAGTTAAGAGGAGTGCTGTAGTAGCATAAATGTGAGACTGATTTTACAACATGCTGAAACAGAAGACGGTATGTGTACGATATGTGCTGTATGTAATCTCAACAAACTGTGCAGCCTTGTCACTGTGGCAGCACCATCAGACTTTTATTATTGACCCATATTTTGTTGATAATTTGAATGATCTGCTGGTGTGTGTTGACCTTGGCTCCCTTACAAGAGAACTCTGAAATGGTTTGTTTATAGTGACAATGTTAATGAGCAAGAATACAATAAATAAAATTCTCACACTGTCTAGACTTTAATATGTGAAGGTCTTCAAACCTCCCTTAATCCTGCAGTACCCAGAACGTTCTTTCCATAAATGTGCTCCCAAGAGGTTTACACAAACTACACAATCCCTTGCTATGAAGGTTTATAAGTGTTCCATTGAAATTGGAAGTAGACTATTTAGCAGAGCTTAAAGAGTACTGAAGTGAAAAAGTGGCACTGCATGTTCCTGGCTAGAGACTCAGGAGTCATTGAAAGACAGCCTGGGTTAATGTAACTGCCTTTTTAGAAGTTTGACTTTGATAGAGAGCTATAAAAGACACCGTGTAAGAAGATGGGAAGGGATTTTCTGAGTGGGACAGAATAGTGTAATTCAGTTAAGGTGAGCTGGGGCGAGACAGGTTGACTATAATTAGGCTTAAGGCAGGTCCTGATGAAGTCAGTGAGTGATCGGACTTTGAGCCCGCAGACAAGAGCTGCCGTCTAATCTAAGAGTGGTAATCTGGATATGTTACATCATGTGGGCATGGTGGTTATGGGGAAGAAGGAAGACCGTACTGTGTGTGTAACTCTTGTAAGATGGTTAGTAACCGTGTTAAAAGGTTAGAGGTTCCCTTTGTCAATACAGGTTAAAAGAAAAATCACTGGTCTTAAAACTATAGAATCAGTTCTGTAATTTCAGGCCACGGGGCTCTGAAAACAGGGAGTTTTCTCCCAGTATAATTTCTCAAATTTTATTTTTGCTGAAATCCTTGTCTTTTCCTGGGAAGACATGAAACCGTGTTTTTTATTGGAGAATTTTCCTCAGTAAGATAATGTAAGATAATGTTTTCCCTCTGTGTGATTGATGCAGTTCTGCTGTTATCAACAGTGTTGCTAGATGCAAAGCAAATGTGACTACACACTACAGGGCACAACACCTGCCATCCTTTGTGTAAGTGTGTCTGTCATGCCTCAGTGGAGCCAGGAGAATGGATCAGGTGTGAACGAAAAGGCAGATGACAGCAGCTGTTGCACTCACATCGAGCTCACCTGGCTTGATTCATTTGTACTCTAGAACGTTTACCTTTTTAAACTTCTGACTTCTGAAATCACAATCACCTATATAATATTTGAATTTTTTATTAGCAACATATATTGTCAAAATTTCCATAAATGAATGATGCGTTGGGCTGGTGGGATTTTATACAGTTTATTGGGTTTTGCTTTTTATGCCATTTAAGAGCTCAGCCAACACAGTACTGTTAGTGTTATTTATACAGCAGTCCATGTAGCTACATCACTGACAATGATTCGGAAATACACAGTGTGTGACAGACCAAAGATTTCAACATGCTCTTATGATCATATATGTTATTTAAGAAGATGGTGATTATATCTGATCTATAAGATATGTAAAACAGTTTTTATATTTAAAGTTATCTATATGTCTTGTTAAAATCCCTTAATTGGTGGTCCAGTAATGATAGTACCTGTTTCTCACGGAGTTTTTCTAGAACTTGCTTCAGTCATTTACTGCTACAATATTGTAGTGTCACTATGTTGGATAACACAGTTTGGTCCTTGTCTCTGTGGACTCTGGCTAAGCGCCATTCTCTTGGGACATGGGACATTATACTCAGTTGCAAACTTAGTGTGTGTTGTGTGAACTTGTATATAGTCAGTTCCCTTGGTTGTTTTAGATGTAAACTGATAGTGGTCTTGCCATAGAGAAGTTTTTGATGTGTGTGTGTGTGCACATGGAAACTGTGTATATGGTTGCAGTAGAAAAGGTCAAGAGGTGAAAAACGGAGCTCAGACCTCAGTTCTGGGAAGCAGAACGGCAAACGGCTGTGGCTACAAATAATACATTTGTTTCCATGGGGGCTGTAACGCACCGTGGGAATACACTGTGATTTAAGCTGAAACAAAAAAAAAAAAAAAAAGGACTTCCCACCAGACTATCAAGCTATCTTGTAGACAAACGACATGTTAATTATATACATACATTCTGTTTCAGCCTTATTTTCATTAGTTGTGAATGAAATATATCATATCCCAATTACTGCTAGTTTCTGATATCATATTTCTTATCAATGAAACAGTAGTCATGAATGGTTATAAAAAGTTTGTTTTGTCAATTACAACTACATAGATATATTACAAGCTCAAGGCTTTAATGTCCTTGTGTAATTTAAATTTTATCAGAAAGTTTGTTTGCTGGATTTCAGTGGAAATAGCAAAGTATAAAATGATAAGAAATCAGTTGAATGTTTAAAAGCAGTTATGTTCCCTTTGTTTTCTGCAGGGATGTGGTCTCACACCATGACAGTACAAGACTACCAAGACCTCATAGATCGAGGGTGGAGGAGGTGAGTAGCTGTTTCCTGGCTTCACCCAGTTCCTGCATACTTATCATTTTGGATATTTCAAATCACTGATAATGTACTTTACAATAAAGGCTGTCCATGTTTTCCTTTTCAGAAGTGGGAAATATGTCTATAAGCCTATAATGAACAAGACCTGCTGTCCACAGTATACCATCAGGTAGATTTCCTGCTTGGATGCATGCTTCAGTTCACTTCACAACTGAGAAGACCAGAAAAACATTAAACACATGAAGGTGGCCCATGGTAGTTTGGTAGATGTATTGAAAGAATATTTGTGTAACAGCAGAAATATATGCAAATATATGTTGTGGAACTAAAAATTTTGCTTTGTGCTCTCTGTCAAGATGTCATGCACCGAAATTCCAGCCTTCCAAATCCCACAAGAAGATCCTGAAGAAGATGAGCAAATTCATTTCCAAAGGGGAATTACCAACAGGACAGGAGGATGGTGAGACTATTTTTATTTTTTGTATAATAGTTCTTAATGCAAGTGTATTGTCTGATAATTTTCTCTGTATTCATATACAGTACATTTGTGAAAAATGGATAAGATAGAAGTCAGTCAGCTGTAAGCAGTTTTGAAATGCAAACACATTAGAGTGCATGGTTGAAACTGCAGTTAGAGTTGGACACAGACTCAATGGTTTTCGTGCTGTGGCTCAGTCGAACATATTATCTGGTGAAAGTGATATTGATTTTGTGCCTTGTAGGGGAGCCAATGGAATCTGTGTGTGAAGAAGCAGGTCCACGGGAACCTAGTAAAGTCTGTCCTGCAGAAGTGAAGTGTGCTGCTCCCACCGACATTCAGAAGGAGGTGGCAGAGTGTTCTGCTATCAGAGAAGTTCAGAAGGAGGTAGCGGAAGCTGCAACTACAGGCTCGGAAGCATCAAGAAAGGATCCAGTGTCTGTTCCAGATGGAAGAAGAACAGCCACAGCTCCGAAACCAGGTGAGAAATCTGCTTCCCTTTCAAATGGCTGGTAACACTCATCAGTGATCTGTGTTGTTCTTGCTGCTTCTGTAGAAAACAGTGTAATAAAATAGCAGTCATTACAGCTACTCATTGGTATGTAACACAGAACCTCTTTTTCAGGACAGCTCTTATTTTTCCATAAAGGAAAAGCAACTGTTCAGTAACTGTTTTGATAATCACGAGCATTATCACTTGATTATTGCTTACAAGCAAAAATGCCAAATATTTGCTTCACAGTTTCACAAATGTGTTAATTTTATGCTTTTGTTAGTCAAATTTGATAGTGAAGTGAATATCCTTAGGTCTTGAATTGTTGGTTGAATAAAATGAGCAATTTGAACAAATCTCCTCGGGCAGTGGGAAATCATAGCATGCAGTTGTCATGATTATCAAACATTTTATAGACAACACAATTAATTGATTATTTGATTAAGAAGATAAATGGCAGATTAATTGACAATGAGAACAATTGTTAGTTGCTGTCCTACAGGAATCCATTAACTTGTATGCAGTGGCTTTTATTAAATATGTGCTCGTTCATGCAGCCTTAGTGTGGATGTGATATTACAGCTGCTACATCTATCAGTACGTATCAGTCAGTTCATGAGTTGTTAGAGCAAAGAGTAGAGGCTACAAGTACGTAATGTCTGACTGAATGATGAAGTGGTGACTGAATTATTTGATGATGGCTGAAATGTTTGCATAATACTTGTGATAATTATTATTGGTGTCATTAATTACTCAGGAGTAGCATATCATAGGTTTCTTAAGCTCCAGTGCTGCGCTCAGTGCATTAATTACTGTATATATTTAGTTCACTAGTTGCATTATAACAACAAGATGCTAAATAAAAGCTTGGTAGCGACAGATGGAACTTTTAAAGTTAGTGCAGTCATTCCAATCATCTATACATTTTTTGTTGGGGTTTATGATTTAGGCCAAAAGGATATGTAGTTTATGAACAGGTTACTCCCAGATCTGAGTAACTAATCCTAACCCTTTACACATGACCAGTGAATGATTTAATGATTTAATGAATGCTTTAATAAAAGCTATAATCAGTTGTAAAACTGCTGCTGTGGTTTTCTGCAATAACTAAAGCACCACTGCTTGCCAGAGGGTGTCACTGTTCACCTTGTTATAGACTCCACTGTGCAGCAGCTTGGTGAATGAGACTTCCATCGTTTTCAGGAGTGTGTCTGGTTTGGGCTTATCTGTCATGTTCTCCTCTTCACTTTCCAGTACAGGATATCCTCATGGTCAACTCACAGTAATGAATTAATAACATTCATAGAGAAGAGATAATAAACTCCCATTAGACACAGGAAGCAGCACGTCTAACAAATGTTCATGTTTCAAGCCTAGCTCCCCCTTTTATTCCCCCTCTCAAACATCTAATGAGAACTGGCCTCGTGCTCATGAATCAAAACACAATCACGTATATTGGAGCAGGATGCTTGGTACTGGCACAGGTTGATCCAGATGAAAACATAAACATACAGAGAAAACTTTCAGCAGTGCCAGTGTCCTTCTACCCTTACACCTGTGTCAGCACCACACTTCTCCTCCTCACACTGTCAGAAATAACAAGCCTTTTTGGGAAGCAAAGAGGAAGCAAGGAGGATTCACTATGGTGAGCCAATGGTCCCCCACCACCGCCACCCCCCACTTATTCAACAGAAAACACCTGGACATATCTCTCCTGTAGCTTTATGACTGAAACGCTTTATAGCTTTTGGCAGATTCCAGTTCTGGCTCCAGAAAACATGGCTCTCCATCTGCCGTATAGCGTACATAAAGCCAGAGGTAAACAGATACAGAAGGACATATGGAACGTTGTGTTTTAGAAATGTGCTTTGGAGTCCACTTTTTAAGGAATCACAAGTAGTGAAACTTGCATGCATGTATTCGTATTCCGCCTTGAAATTTAGTCCTTTATCAGTTCAGAAGCCAGTGTTGCAGTTAAGAAGATTAAGTCCAGGGAACTAGTCAATACCAAAACACAGACTGAAACCATTTTAATTCCCCTGAAGGAACTTATTTTGTAATCTTAACAGGTAAACAAACTATTGATTGAAAGTTATTTTACTGCAGAGTGAAATAATTTACAAGGATTAGAATTTAAGCCCATAAAAGAACTGTGTTCATCAGTGTGCCTGTGCAGATTGTGGTATGAGTTAAAATGGTAGCATGATGGCAGTTTGTTTTTTTGTGGTTTGAAGGAAGTGGTACAGTGTGTTTTTGAAGTAGGCAGAGTTGACAGAAAGTGGTACTATCGTTTCCCCTAAAATGGCACTGCATCCACTCATCTGCATAGCGTCCTCCTCCCACAGTAAAATAATTTTGTGGCTCGACATGTTTACATGCAAGAAAGCAGTATGTCACAATTGTAGCCAGTTTACTCTGATTTTGTGAATCGTGTGTGCTTGGGGAAACGGGGAGGGGAGAGTGTCGTAGGTTTTATGAAGTGCTAACTGCTGGAGTGGGAGCACCTGTCTTCCACAGGAACTGATCTGTCAGGCTTTATCTTCACCACGGCTGCATACACTGTCCTCAGGAGTACCTGTGCCTGGTGTGTGAGAGCCAGAGGGAGAGAAGTGTGTGTGTATGTGTGTGTAGTGAGTGTATAATTATAGGAAGAGAGGCACGTGGACAAAGTGATCATGGATAAGGGTTGATGTGTTTGTGGTTGAGTCAGTGTGATGAACACAGTCCAGGCTGTAGTTACTCTTGACCTCGCTGTGTTTATTCTGACAGGAAAACCATTTGAAAACCCAGGGTTGTATGTTTATATCCGAGAATCGCTTCCCTTTGTTAGTGCCTACAGTCATTTACTACTAAAGACCAATACAGCAAGCAGGGATGTTGATATGATCACAAGAAGAACACAATTGTTAGTGAAGCAAAAACCCAGATCACAGAACTGCTGAAATAAGCTAGCGTCTCTACACAGCTCCTGATGTGGTCCATATAATCTACCATACAGTAGAAATTAAAGGACGCTGAGCTTGAGTCAGCTGAAGCTGAACGCTGCCAGTGAACTTTGGCCAGTGCCAGAGTTTCCCTCTCCACTTGTCAGGACCATGTGGACCGGGCGTCCCTCTGTTCCTCGTGACTTTGGCGGAGGGGAAAGTGAGCGATCTGATGGTGGCGGCTGGCAATTGGACAAGCAGGAAATGGTTCTCGTTTCCTTATTGCTCCAAACAGGATGTGGGCGTGTAAACTGTTGACATGGGATGCCCGGAGAGCTGGAGGGCTTGGCAAGAGCCCAGGAGGTGGTGGTGGAGGAGGAGAAGCAGCAGAAGGATGAGGAGGGGGACAGAGAGAGGGAAACGAGGAGAGATTGAGTTGCTTCATGTTAGTCTTGTTGAGAGAGAGAGAGAAACAGAGAAAGCATATGTGTGTGTTCTGTTAGTAGCAAACTGAGCAGAGCTACTCATTCATGTGCCTACATCAGCTCACCAAGATCTGTTATCTTTGCCTGTATAAAAAAAAAAAACACCCCTGGATTCATTATGTCTTCTGCTTGTGCTTCTTGTGTTCCTTTATAAATACACACTAGCTAGCTGCTAACCACTTGGACTTAACGAAGACCATACTGTTTTATTGCCTCCTAAGCAATGATGTAATGTAAAGACTATTGAAGCAGGGAAACAAGAAAATGACTTCCATAGGGCTCTGTTGAGATTGGCTTCTTAGGCAGGGGGTGCACTAAAGCAAACACGGCAGCCCACTTGCCCGGAGGGGTTGGGAAAAATCCATAAGAAACACGATCTAACACTCATAAAATCTGCCCCAAATTTGAGACTCATCAATACCAGCAGCTTGAAGTTACCACCTTTCTCCTGTGTTAAGTTTCGTTCAGAAGGCAGCATGAAATCGAAACTTTTTATCCACATCCAAAAACAATTTTATTTCTTATAATTGCCTCTTTTTTGTCCATAGTCTCACCTGGAAAATCTTTGAAAATGTGATGCTGTATGTTTTTCAAAAAAATAAAAATTTCTTTTTAAAACAAAAAACTAATCTCTAACTGGCACCCTCTTCCTCTCTTCTCTCTTTTCTCTGGGCTGCAGGGATGGGAGCTGATCCTAGCCGGCCGCCATGTCGGAAGGCCAAAGACTTGAGGAAGGAGCGACATCTTCAGAAGGAGCAGATGAGACAGCACGCTGATGGGATCTCTTCCATTGTCTCTCCTACCCCACCCCCTCCCGCTCAGACCAACCAACCCAAAACCCTGGAAGATTTCATCAGTGAGTCATTGCCTGAAAACTCTTCTCATTGCCTTGAGGTGAGCAGAAATATAAAGTAGGTGCTTTCCTTTCACTTTTTATGTGACTTGGAATAAACATTAGCCTAGTGTGATGATTCCAGCTATCATTAAGAAATAGTGTTTTTGGTTTAGCTTTCCGACACCAGTGTTTGGATTCAGTTAGCTTGAAAATTTGGTTTCATAGAGCCCTCTCTCCTAGCCCCAGTGACTTCACCATGTGTTTATGTGTGCAGAGAGGATAGCTGGCCAGAGCAGAGTGGAAAAACCACCGCTTCCCAGTTCGAATTCAACCAAATGACAGGCACACCACACAAACTGGGTCGCGTTACCCTGCTGATGACATTAAAACCACAGCTTCCAGCTCAGCCAGTATGAGAGGACGTGGAAATGAACTTTTGGCAGGGAGCAGAACAATGTAGAAAGATCCCTGGCGAACGTCTCAAGCTGAGGTTGGTGGAGTGACGTCATTCTCGGTCTTGAACAAGATTTGAGCCAGATGCAGTGATGAACCAGGCAGTGTCTGTCTCTTCTCTCTGTCCCCCCTGAGACTAGACCGGCAAGACCTCCTCCCAGTCAGCTCTTTTCAAATGGATTAACTTGTTTGTCAGCAATTATTGTTCAATTTCACTAAGTGGGCAGGAACACAAGGTTATTCCTTGTAAATGAATGTTAATTATATTAGTGAAATATATAAGAAATAATTGGGAGATGCCTCTATTTGACCCATTTAGCTGTTTAATAAAGACCACGTGGCTAAAGGACAGCTTGGATGATAAGAAGTCTAACGATGTGATGCAATGTGTTGCTGAGCCTTTGCTTTCTGTACTGGCGTTTTTTAAAGTTTAAAGAGGTTATACACAAGCCAAACCAGAAGATAGATGTTTACACTAAAGCAATTAAATGCAGTCCAGCGCTCAGCTTCATCATAAACACATCTGTTAAACATGTCACAACACCTGACTGATGAGAGAGAATACCCTGCAGGATACATTTGACATCTTATTAAATATGGACAGGAAAAGGAAACGTGGTGATTAAGCATTGGTTTGCTTTGGTGGTGCCACAGGCTCACCTTTGCTTACTGTGAAGCTGCTCTGTTGAAATGTCTCTCTTGCCATGATTGCTCTATATTCTGGCATCTTTGACCTTGGAGAAGCTTTACTACTTTTGAATGAATTTGAATTCATAAGAAAGAGATACATCACAGTGGCAGGGAAGGCAAGTTCAGAGGTACAGTATGTACAGTACTGTAGTTACCTCTATCCTGGCCCCAAATACAGCTGTGGTTTGACAAACCACCACCAGGGGTCAGTGTGAGAACAGGATTCAGAGCCCCTCAGGCACCTCGGGAAAGAGTGGAACTGTTCACCCACTATTCTTCTCAGGAGTGTTGTCTACTGTCTCCACAGTTTTCTAATGTTATTGTAGCGCTTTATTTTAAATCTCCTTTTGCTAACGTGGAAGGGTTTGGTAATTAGTTGTCTCCTCTGTTGCACTATTTTATGGTGCGAGAGATTCAGGTTTAGAGTAGCATATCTCCAAGTTCAAGCTCTGAGACAACAAGATATTTCACTTTAACCAAAGCCAAACAAAAGCCACTGGTATTATGTGGCCTTATTTGAACATTCTCAAAGTGGTCAAGTATCAGACTGTTGGTGTTAAGTTTCAAGACTGTTATGAGATTTGCAAAAATTTTGTTTTCACTCTGTCCAGTGTTGGTTCACCAAAAGGATTTCAGCCTATCAAAATATATCTAGCTTTAAAACAAAATTAAAAAGACTGAACTTAAACTGAAATTGTCCTTTTTTGTAAGAGGCCCAACATCTCAATTTGAGTAAAGGATGTGGATGCCAAGTGGTCATATGAGAAAAACCCACTTAGGTCCAATTCAAACAAACCCCAGGTTCAGTTCCTCTATCGTGTCTGTCCAGGGGATTCATATGGCAAAGCCTCTGTGGCCAACAAAAGCTTCCAAACGAAGAGACGGTTAATTAAATGGGGCCAGAGGATGAGAAAGTTGAATTTTTCTTCAGCCAGTTTCTCTCACTATCACAGGCTCCTGATCCTCCCTGTTAAGCTTGATTCATATCACTGCATTGACAGCATTAAGAAAAGCTCTGTGTAAAGTCGCAAATGGAGGTGACGAAGTTACAAAGAAGGTATAAACCTCAAGTTTATTTTGCATCTGTCATATGTTTGGATTCATTTATTTGGTAACCTGCATGTAACACGTTTTCTTGCTGACTTGGGGTCAGCTGAACATGGACTGTGGTTCTACTGTTCATCATACTTGACATAATAATTTTTCACATAAACAGATGTGTGCAAATATATATTAAAAAAAACAAACAAAACTTTGCACACTGGTTTCTGTTGGACATGATCAGGGTCAAGACTTGAAAAACTTGAGCCTCAGATGACATGGTGAAGCACTGGAAATGGGCTCATACACACAGTACAGTAAATAGGCTAATTATTATTTCTGCATTTTTAGAACTACTGGGTTTGCTATAAATAAAAAAATATATATATTCTCTGTTTTCTTGAGTAGTACCTGCCATTTTTGTGTCACAGTGGAGGTGAACATAACACACACCACTCTGTATTGTTCTTGTTCTCATCAGGCTACAGCTGTCATTGGAGAAAACAAGCACTTCATTAAAATTGAAATAACAGAAATAAAATCTACAGAGCGAAACCTCCAAACTGGATGTTTTTGTATTTTGTTTGTAAAATGATTTAAACTCTCAATGTCACTCAGCCACAAGAGGGTGTGTTTATGTCAGCCTCTCTCTCCTTTCACAGTTCTTTCACACTTTCTCTCTCTTTTATTTCTGATGTCTTCCTCTTTTTTTAATCACCACTTTTATTATTCTCAGCACTAATTTTGATGTTAACCCTTGTCTGCCCGTATTCTTTTTGAAGGTGAGGCTAGTGCGCTCCAATCCCCCTAGCCCGCAGTTCAAAGCCTCTTTCGACGCCTCCTACCAGGTGTACAAACTCTACCAGATGGCCATTCACAAGGACCCTCCTGACAAACCTTCCGAGAGCCAGGTCAGAGGGTGGGGGGCGCATAGGTCAGCCTGCTCTAGGAGCATCCAGGGAGGGAGGGAGAGGGCTGATAAGTTTGGATACCTACGGGAGTATCAAAAGGATTTCATCTTGCATCATTTAGTCCCTTTTTTAAGTTTTATTTCATATAATTGACTAAAATGTATCTTTGGTTCAGTAATTTTGTTATTGTAAGTGTAAGTGGATGTGTTTGATTTTTTGTATTTTTTGAGCAGTATTTGTAGGATGCCTCTGTTTATTATTCTGTGATTATTATTTACTAATCAAGTTATGGTTAATCATTAACTTTGTACTTTAACTATGTAATAGCTATTATTTACACGTTTAGCATATTTAGAAGATTTTAGTCACTTCAGAGGCTTAAATCATAATGATCAGGACTATACCTTAGATATCTAAAATTGAAAAGTAGGTTGGAATGTAAATAGTTGGTGCTTAAACTTTCCAACATCAAGCCTCGGGGGGGAAAAACCAAAATGTCAGTATGAATGAAAAAAAGTGAATTTACATGTACAGTATTAAAGAGAGTGTATGTGTATAAAAGCGTGAGTCAAAGGGAGAGGAAATGGAGGGGAAAATGTTTCCATACGCCATGGTTGAGAGCTGTGTTTCTCCAGGTGTCGGAGTTGGCCCTCAGTCGGCCAGGCGGGTCGTTAGTCTTGAGCTGTTTCAGTTTTGGGGGGGCCGGTTTGTCAGCTGAACTCGACCTTCACACATTTACCCCGTCTGTGCCCCCCTTCACACTACCCTCATGATAGTTCCCCATGTCTGAACTGGCATCTCATTTCAGTTTAGGATGGGGGTAGTAACGAGAGTTTGATTTTCTTTGTGCGTGCAGTCTGTCTAACTTTGTTTACTTTGCTCAGAGGAGTCTGTAGTGTTGGAAGAGTCTGTATGTGTCTAGCTGAGATGATCCATTCAGACACAGGTCTGGATCTCTGCTGCTCTGGACCTTACACGCACTGTGTGGGATTGTGAGTTCCCAGTCCTCTCCATGTGATCTGTGGTAAAAGCTGGGCAGCGCACTAGCCTCATCCTCAAGTTTCCTGACATTTTGGGTTTTTTTTTTAAATTACACTTTCAGTCTTCTAGAATCTCATTGTTTTCTTGCATTCATGTGTCCTTTTTGCACAAAAATCTGATAAAATCACTAATTCAAGTCTCAAACTCGAAACAGACCTGCTGTGTTACCAACTCGCCTCGAGGACTAGGAGACTGACATGAACCCTAAAATGCCAAAGCACTTGTATAACACTGTTGTGTAAAACCTCTATTGTTGATTCCTGCACTGTCCATTCTTCCAAAGCTTCCATCCTTCCTCCCTT
Organism: Toxotes lorentzi; assembly: GCA_037833715.1. Taxonomy (NCBI): domain Eukaryota; kingdom Metazoa; phylum Chordata; class Actinopteri; family Toxotidae; genus Toxotes; species Toxotes lorentzi. The sequence continues at coordinate 17,067,773 of JBBMJY010000003.1, forward strand.
TCTTTTTTAATTCATTTTCTAATTATTCACAGTCTTTGCATTCATTATCAACCCTCATAAAAACTCCCTCCCCCTTATTGCTCCTTTCCCTCCACACCCTGTACTTGAAGGTGAGGCTAGTGCCGGTCAGCTTTGAGGACCCTCAGTTCACAGCGTCCTATCAGCAGTCGGTGGCACTGTACGCCCGCTACCAGATGGCCATTCATGGTGATGACCCCAGCGAATGTAGTGAGAGTGAGGTACTGCATGATTATTATTCCACACCTACTTTAGGGCACTACTGCACAAGCTTGTTCCGGCTTCATACATTTGAGAATTTGCTGTTTTTCTGTGTTTTCTGTTGTTTTAAAGTGACAGCTTTGGATTTTGGAGTGTTGCAGTTGCAGTGTTGATGGGAGTTTCTCACAGAGATATTTTTTTATCTAAATTAACAGTTAGTCACCCTACGCATCACATGAGCTGTGTCCAAACTAATGGGAGACTTGGAGCATTTGATAGCTCTGATAAATAATTACAGTCATTAAATGTTTTTACAGTGCAGTTAACCATTATTCTTGTATACTGTATATGTAATGTTTAAGTTGTAACTGTAAACGCTCTAAAATAGAGAGCAAGAGAGTTCACTCGTTTATGCAGTGAATGAGAAGTATTGTCCCATAATGAACGGGAATAGGAAACAAAGAGTAACCAAGTATAGAGTCAATAAGTTTAAAAATGAATTTATAATTCACAGTAAATAACATTATAAATTACACCTACACAACTCAGTTTCTCCACTTTATATGTAAATAAAAGAATTGAAAATAAGGTCTTGTCAGGATGCAGGATTGCTGGACATCCTTACTAACCTGAGAGGGCCTTTTGTCCCTCAGGGCTGGAAAAACAACCTCCTTTCTCCACCCTCCTGCCAGCAGGCCTCAGTAAATTACTGAATTCTCCAGCTTGTAAAAGTAAGGTAATTAATAAATAATAAAAGCTGTCAGATTGGGCAGACTGTGGCAGATTCTTTCCTATTGCCATAACACTAGCTCTATTAATAGGGAGCGTGTGTTTGTGCGTGTTTGTGTGCACAGCCTCAGCTTCAGGTTTATAACTGTACTGGGATCGGATGGGTTCAAGAACTGGAGGAATAACATCTTAAAAAAAAGAAAATGTGTGGAGCTGTGCAAGCAACTCTGCTCTGTTGGGTTGCCAGAAAGTAAAGTTCTTTTTTTTTTTATTGATGGACTTTCCAGGTTGGACACTGACTAAACGCAGTGTAAAAGCACATAGTGAATTAAGGTTCATTACTCTTACAGGTGAGCACATTCTTTGTAATTCACCTCGACATCTCCACCTTAGGGAGTGGTATAGAGAAATGAGTGACACTGTATATCACTTTTGACAGGGTTTAATTATGATGATAAAATGTACAGTTCATCCATTCAGTTATTTTCTGTGCTTCATGGAGATGTTCTTGGTTGGACACCAAACAAGTCCCTACAAGACTTCCATCCTCCTTTTGTGTTGTGTCACCAGTCCTGGAGATGCCATGTTGTCCTCTCCAAGGTTTGTCTCGTCCCACTGTAATTAATGTGTACAAAAGCAAACCTAATTATTCCCACTCAAACAAATTTAACTTTACTATACTCTTCTTAGTCCTTCTCACTGCTGTGACAGCCACCGCTGAGCCCATTGATTTTATTTTCTTGCCCATTAAGCTCCTGGTTAACTCCCCTGCTCTCTTCCCAGAAGCTCAGAACCCCCCATTGTCCTGTGGCATTCATAAAGAAATGGGAAACACATTGTTGATGTGGTGATGACACATTCTGGTGCCATGCCATTCTAGGCCTGCTGCTGCTACCTAGGAAATTGGGTCATTTAGTATTTGTAGAGGTATTTATTAATCTATTAAAGTATAACCTAGGGACAGAATGTGGAATACCTTCAGCCTGGCTCTGAGCCAGTCGATAGGAGAGGTTGTGTGTTTCTGCAAGCTGACTTACCCTGCCAAAATTCAACCATCATTAGACAGTATGATGTCTTAGAGCGGAATGGCTTTGTTTGGTTAATGATGTATGCATTTCCTGTCATGCCATGACTGGAAGGGAGCCAGACATCTAATCCTGGTTTCCTGACAGAGCTGAAGCACATACTTGCAATTATTTAGACATATGTACATGTACACACACACACACACACACACACACACTCACTCTCACTCACACTTACTGTTCTTAACTGTTGTGCTGAGCCGTGACTCTGAGTTCCTGCACATGTGGCATTCATTTTCAGGAAAACAAATCCTGTTAAATCTGTATTTACTCTTCTTGATGGCTAGAGCCTTAACCAAGATGTGAAAAAAAAGTATATGGAAAAAGAAAATGGGAAAAAAATAAGTTATCAGTAAAAATGGAAGAAACGAATGAGGAAAAAATAACTTTTGGCTCTGATGATCTTAAAGCTATTTGCAACATTCTTATGCATAATAATGAAAATATTCAATACCACCTGAAGCTCCTTTATACACTCTGAAATAAACAAAGACTGGGGTTGTTTTTTATTGTCTTATAATGTGAGAGTGAATACAAGCACCTTGTAGCTCAAATAAGCACAGCAGTTTTTGCAAGTAAAGAGCACAGTGACGAGGCTTCTAAGTGGCAATTAGGCTTAAGCAGATGTGTGCGTTTATATGTATTGTATGTGTGTGTGTGTGTGAATGAAGACACGACAGCTTGTGTGTGTGTATGTGTGTACGAGACGGCTGCTTGCCTTCCTAATCGTAGACAGATGAGTGTTTACTATAGGAAAGGGAGAGGAAGTGATGGACTCCATGTGTTGGTGATGAGAACGTTCCAGAAGGTACTCTGGACACCGCTCCGTTTACAGGCGTATGTGTTGTTGTATTAGAGATAGAAGGAGAGAGGAAGCTGAGATTTTTATTCACGTTTGTTCCCCTACTCTCATTGTGCCTGAGTGACTGTGCCTGCACATTAGACTGCCTGTCTCTTGCAGAGTGTGCATCTGCGAATGAGCTTGTCAGTGTGTCTGTGTCAGCCTGGCAGGGCCGTGTGGTCTGTTGTTTGTCAGTGAGCGGAGAGGGGTCAGCCTTGCCAGGCTCCAGGAGAGTGGCCTCACCCAGCCAAGCAGGGTTAACACAGCAGTGGTAAATGGGGAGGAGGAGCGAGGTCCTCATAGCTATCAGAAATTGTCATGACACACACATCCAAGTTCACACACTTGTAGACTACTTGTCTAATCAAATAATGCAGCATTTTATTACCAAATCAACTCGAGACTCTCAGCTCCACGCACAGGAGCCAGTGTCGTAGCATCGCCTCTATAAATGATGTCATCTAATAACTGCAGCTGTTGCTTTGTTGGTAAACCATTTAGTTTTCTCTTTTTTTTTGTGAGTTTCATTTGTGCCCTTCAGCAATATCGCAGATGGGGAGGCTTTGCTGCTGGTAATTTGTTGACTGGCAAAGCAGTACTCACTGCAGAATTAGGAGTGGAAAATTACACTTTACTGCCATGGTTTCACAGGTGGGGAGCTTGATAAGAATTTTTTTGCATGAGCAAAGATCATTGTCGACTAAACAGACACAGTCACTATAATTTCCATATTGGTTATTGCACAATCGTGCAATTTGTGCAAAGTCTTTTTCACTTTAGCAGGTGAATGGAATATAATTTTTACATTAAATATGTGTGAATGTATGTACACGCACTACGTTTAAAGTTAGACATACTCGCCCTGGGGTTGATGTAGGCTCCGGGACTATTGCAGTAATGACAGCATATGTCAGTTGACCTAACTGCCATGGGCAGGAGAATGTAAAGTTGCAGGATGATAATTATCATTCATATTTGTTGTGCATCCATTCCCTTTTCCCCTCTTCTCTTCTCCATCTTGGTGCGAGGTTGAATCGAGGGTAAAGGCAGCATGTTGCACAGTTTGTGAGGCCGTAATAGTTCACAACAACAGCTCTCGGCAAGAACTATGTGCACTGCTGCAATGCATGAATTGTTTTTTGTTCCGTGAGTTCTGTGCTCGATCCTTATATTTTATAGATTTGCTCAATTTTATGACTGTAACTTAACTAATATTTTATGGATTTAGTCATTTTTTCTGACGCGAATCCAACTCAAGTGGGCGAGTTTGAAAGCCAGTGAAAACTGTTTGGGTGTTTGCCTCAGGCAAAGGTAAAATAGAAATGACAGATGACGGTGCATCATCCTTCAGCTCATCTCTGCCAAAGCAACCCCCATGTTGGAGAACACTACATTAGTGTCACCAACACACACATCAGCTGTGGCAGACAAACGGAGAAACACACACTCTTTTGGATGAGTTCAGTCTACTGGCAGTATTTTGAGTTGCACCTAAGCCAGGACTGTCCCACCCTGTGAACTGTGCCTTCAGCAGTCATCACTATTACTAGCTGTACTGCTGTGTACAGACACACTCACACACAAACAGAGGATGTTGGTGTGTTTAGGGGGAATTTCCAGTAACACGTAGAGCATCTTGGTTTTATTAATAAGATAAGATGATCCTTTATTAGTCCCACAGCTGGGAAATCTGCAGTGTTAAAGCAGTGCAATAGCAAGAAGCATCAGGAGAAAAGCAAAATATAAGAAATAAGTAAACAGACTAAGCGGTTGACTTTACATTATTGCCCCTAGGGAATATTGATAATGTACAGTTTAGTATACATTGATATTCCACATGAGTGACTTTATCACTTTTGGTGTGAGTGGTCTATTGGGAGCACTGTTGATTGGAAACTCTGACATTGGCAGGAAAGAACGACCTGCGGTGTCTCTCCTTCACACACAGCAGGTGAAGCAGCCTGTTGCTGCCCATTGCTGTCCTGCATGGGGTGGGGCAGGTTTCCATATAGGATGATAGCTTAGTCATCATTCTCCGTTCTCCACCCCCACCTCCACTGGGTTGAGAGGGGCATCCCACACCAGAACTGGCCTACTTAACCAGTCTGTTAAGTTTCTTCCTGCCAGCAGTTGATGACTGATCAAATCTGTTAAAGAAGTTCATATCATTCCCCCTCTTTTGGTCCCCCACAAGCTGGGAGTTGGTTTCCTTGTAGCCAGAGATTGCGTTAAGGCCCTTCCAGACTCCCCTGACTCCCCTGTTCTGCTGCAACTGCTCCTCCATCTTCCTCCTGGAGCTGTTTCCCCTCCCTGATCCTCCTCATTTCCCTCTGTGCATTCTTCAGCTCCTCCTTACTTCCTGACTTACAGGAGAGGGATGAGCAGGAAAGCACCCCCACTTCCAACTATATGGCAGTACAGAGCTGCTTCATGTACCAGAAAACACTGACAGAAAATCTTTGAAAGACTAGTCTTGTTCCAAATACTACCAGTTGCAACAGAAACGAAATCATGAGTAGCAGAGAAGCTAGTAAGCCTGTTGATTTTCATTGGCATTAGTTTATCCTTACAATAATTAGGAAGTGGAAAGAGTGGGATTAGATTGATATATTGGTTTTGATGGAAGCTAGTTACTAGTCTGTTATTTATTTGGTGTCACGGACAATTTGATTTTAATTAACAGCTTTAGCTGTTTCAGTATTTGAAACTGCAGTTAAATCTGATTTACTTCCTGTTAACCCACCTTAACAAATGTCACTAGCTTGTGTTTGAGTGGAGATTTGAAGTTTCCAAAGTGCTACCCCCCCCTAAAAGAACAAGAACACAGGGAAAAAAACAGACTGTAAGCAGATTTTAGGCATTTCATTATGGCCCCAAAATTCTGCTAATTCGAAGTATAAGGTATCAGCAATTTCTGTAAAATATATTTCCATTAATAAGCCTGTACAAATCCAACCCAAGCTGGAGTCAGGGTTTGAGTGAGAGAAATCATTAGTTTATAAGTAGTGGTGCTTTTGTAGACCCCTGTTCTGCTCACTAAGACAGTGGACCTGAAGTTCAACATAGCATAAATGAATGATACAACTGGACTGTAGCATTTTCTTGTGAAATATGAACTTGAAACTGTGGTGTGTGTAAATGAGGGCGAGATAGACTGAGTAAAGCTGTCCACCACTGCTCCACTGCGGCCAGTGCCTGTTTCTCATTATGGAATGGTTTTGGCCCCAAACATGGAAGCGTGCTACGTTTGTCCTCCAGTCCCGCAGGTCAGCTCGTCTGTAAACACACTGCTCTCAACCCTGGCGCTAAAAAAGAAGGAGCACAGGAAATAGTAAAGAGAGTGGAAGAAATATTTAATGTTTCCACAGACATAAAGTCCCCCGGTAATTGATATCTGATATGCATTTTAAAGTGTGTTAAGAGGTGGGCTGTTTTGAGAACAGTGATGCTGCTCATTTAAGCTGTCACTATGTCCTCCCTGGACTGTGAGCTTTAGTTGATAGGCTAAATGTTTTCATTTGTATAAATACAATTTTCCTTTTTATGCACCTTTCTGAATGGGGGGCTGCATTTGATATGTGACACCTGAGCGAGGAGAAAACAGGGAGGGATAAACTATGTAGGACAGCAGTGGAGACGTGTATGGTTTTCATTTATGCCTCTTCAAAAAAAGTTGGTGACCCAGAGAACTAACTGTTTTTCTCTCTGTCCCCCCCACCCCTCTGTCTCCCTCCACAGTTCCGGAGATTTCTCTGTGATTCACCACTAGAGGTATGTATTTCCTTTGGCCTGTTGACAGTTTAATGAAACCTCCTTTAAATGTCTCTGTTCATCCATGTGTGTTACCTGTAGTGATTTGGCCCAACAAAGAAAAGGTCGTCCTGGTGAAATTACTGTCATAGATGAAGATAATGATTTGAAACATGTCCAGCGTATTTAGTTCTACATCAAACACACTCAAAAATGGGAGAAATGTACTCCAGTCAAGAACCCTTGACTGGAGGGGTGTTAAGGGATTCGGGATGGGGTTTTTGTTTCATATTCAAGGAGTTTTAATTTAGCGCCGTCAGAGTGAAAGGGGGTGTTGAGGGAGGAAGACAGTGAAATGTGGTGTCCAGATTGCGTTGCTTCTGTGTTCAACACAAGGTTGAAGGACCAGTCCTTTCCTCTGGCCTTGACAGAGCAGGACGCACCACTGCTCTTCACTTTGTGTGGTGTGGTACAGATTACAGGCTGATGAGGCATCAATTTGGGACCTAACAGATGGCTATTGGTCAAGTTAGCAAAAAAAGAAGTAATTATTTAGGCTTCATGGGAAGTTTGATGTCAGCTTCTAGTGCTCTAATTAATACAATCTTGCTGGTAATCTATTTACAGATCACAAATTGAGATGGTTATAATATTAAGACTGTTGATGGCATCTGGAAGAGGGTTCGTGGTTAAGCTGTGGGTATTCTCTGTGGTCACTGAGTGAGATGTACTGTAGGTGCAGCCAGTTATCACTGAGCACTTAGCAGCCCCCGTGAGCTGCAGCCTTCAGAAACAACCGGTGGTTGGGTGTTGGGTCAGGACAATTACACCAGCAATTAGACCTAGGATTGGCACTTATAACAGCCACTTTAATAGGATTGAGGTCCAAGAGCACGCACAAACTGACTGACACAGAGACACACAAACACAGTCACTCTGTGCTGCCCCGTGGGCCCCCTCAGGTCTTCACTAATGAACATCATTAGTGTTTATAGGAAACAAGCTTTTATCACCTCGTCAAGGCTGGCGTCCAGGCACAGTGAATTACACATACACACGTGTGTGCACACGTACTGTGGCACACTGCCTCACATATCTTCCTGCCTTTCACTGTCCCCTCCACTCAGACTGGTTTGAGGGGGCCGTCGTCATTCGTTTGGCCTCCTCTCGCCCAACTTGTTTTTATTTCTTTCTCTGATCTCTCTCTCTCTGTCTTATCCAAATGCTCTCCATTTCGGAGTTATTATGCGTGGCTTTCTGAGCTACCTCTGCGTGTTGGCCTCCATCTGTCTCCAATCAGAGTGCTATTAAAATACACACACAGACACTCACCACATAGACCTGCATACTGTGTGGTTCATCAGCTCACATGTAAGCCTACATTTATACAAATTATGCAAACAGCATACTTACAAATTCAACTGCAGCTAATGAAGACCCAGGTTGTCTGACTTGTTTGTTTGTTGCTGTGCTCCGTTTTACCAAAATTGCAGAGGATTTGTGCTGAAACTCAGACATAATTAACATCAGCTGTCACTGGTTCCTCTGTTTTCTTTTTTTTTCTTTTTTAAAATACATTTACACAAACAGACAAGTAAAAACACATTTGTTCTGTCTGATAAACAGTGGCACATCAGTGCCTACAAACATGATGAGCGGCAGTCATGCAGGTGTCTCTGACTGCACGTGACCTTGGTGAGGTCAAGAAACTCTGGGTTTTACAGGCTGTGTGAGGTTCATGTACTCATTCTGTTTCTTTTTATTTTTCTTTACAGCCTCCTACTCTGTCTAACCAAGGGGCAAACACTCATTAACAGGGGTGTTCACCAATTAGTCAAGTTTTTTTTTTTTTTTTTTTTACGGACCTAGGCCCTTAGCCTCTCCACTGAAGCTCTGTCTGTCTTTCTGTGTTTTGTCCTCTCCATGTCTCTCTTTCTCCCTCAAACACACCCTGAGTGGAAGAGAATGGGAATCTTCATGATGTAAAGCAGTAGAAAAGTCTACCAGCTGCTTCTATAGTGAAACTACAAGAGAGGTCTGTCCTTTAAAGCACAGGAAAAATTAGCATTTTTGCTTAGTGACAATAACAAGTGCTCATGACATGAGCTGTGCTACACCTGCAGCTTGATTGCAGGTCTTGCTTTGTGTATATTTGCGCTTGTGCGCAGATGCACATTCGTGAGTGAAATAAGGAGATGATGTTAAGTATTAAAACTTGATATAATTTTGTTGGTATACAGTCATGAGCTAATTCAGCAAGATATTCCAGAGCTCCATATACCAGAGCTCTGAGTTGTTAGTCTTTGTGTTGTTGCTATGGAACTAAGGAGAGTCTGAAAGTAGATATCATATACTAGGCCCTTGTTTCTGACAATTTTTTTTATAATGAGTTGCTCGGATTCTGTAAAAGTCTACCCAAATGTCTTTTTGAGCAGGCTGAAACAAACGTGCAGTTCACCACCTCCCCACTTTGTCAAGATAAGCATACTGCTCACATGCCTCTGTGTTTAGGCCATATGAGAGCGATTTGGGGCTGGAGGGGAAGATCTGGGGTGGTTTGATGTGCTCTAGAGAATGTTTAGATTGTTGTCACAGTGGCAAGGACACAGCCATTAAGCTGTCGTGTGAGGTGACACACGGGTCAGTCAGACAAGATCAGCCTTGAACATGGTATGAACTTATAAGAGATAATCTTATACATAATCATACTTTCTACAAAAGTACAACGAAATTGAGGTATATACAAACATACAGACTCAGGCAGCCATTACTTATCTATTCCACCGGCATCCATGTTCATATAATTGTGCTCAAACATGTGTACTCAAGGTGGAGTAAGAAAAATCTCCCTCTCTTACACACACAGATCACCTCACGTTCTTTCCTTTTACTTGCAACTTCTAAATGATGCTGAGGGGCCTCTGACAAAGCCTCCAGTGTTTCTGGGGGGGAACTGGTGCCAAGAAATAACAGGCTGCCTGCTTACACAGACGGACAGTTCCTCCAGCTTCAGACACACACACACACACACACACACACACACACACACACACACACACACACACACACAGAGCCATATAGAGTACAGTGCTTGCTCCAGATGCGGTGCCTGTCACCCTTCAACACCCCCAGCCACCCACCCCCACATAACTGTTCATTTTTATTCTTGATTCTTCCCTCCTTTTAGCCTGCCTGCCAGGCAGTTACAGCTAATGTGTCCTAAACCCACATCATCTCTATCTCGTATTATATGTCCTGTGATGTGGAGTACTTCCCACAGATTTACTCACACAAATAAATAAATAAATGAACTCTAGTATGCATTGTGTCAGACAGGTAATCAGACCTGGGTGTTGGGGCCTGAACTAGAGGGATATCGTTTTATTTTTATTACCTGTTCTACTTAAGAAAACCTTAGATGGTGCTGCAGAGGAATGTGGCACACAGTCACCCCATTGGTGATGTTCAGCCCTCTGGGGTCAAAGCTGCAGGGAGTGTATGTGTGTATGTGTATGGGGCTTGTTTCTGTTTGGTCAGGTTTAGTTTTGTCAGAGTGTGGGCCCAGTGTACGCACTGGGTAAGCGAGCTTTCTCTCTCAGTGTTGGGATAACTAACAGCGTCTGTGCTATTTAACTGGGTCCAGATGAATGTTGGCGAAGGATCCTGTTACTCGTGCACTGAAGAAAGGCACACAGACACACGTATACACGCACACACAAACACACATACACAAACATTAAACCAATACCCTAGCTTAATATGACTTTTAACCCTAACCCCAAGCGTCTCGTCTTAAGCCTCTGTGATAAAAGCAGTCAAGCCACTTGATTGAAAAACCCAGCATGCGGATCCCCATAAGAAACTCAATGTGTGTCAGACACTTAACAGTTTTATTAATGGGATAGACTCAAGCACGCGGGTGCACACCTACACCCACATTCTTTCAAGCCACATGCAGAGAGCAGACACAGACGTATATAGGAGAAAGCTTGGCAACACTCCACCACCGCCTGGTGAAATGGATTTTGCTCATGCAGGGTCTTTTATTAAAAAGTCCTCTCCTGGAGTGTTTCTTTGGCCAGTCCCCCCCTCTGCACCCCCACCCCCACCCCCAACTCCACCCTGCTCCTTCTCTCGCTCCACATTTGGGAGCCATTAGCGGGCTGAATGTGAGGCTACTGTACACCCCCACACATAATGCGTGAGGCCTGGCAGGGAAAAGCCTGGGCTATAATACACCATTGTACAGGTGTGTGTATGTAAGGCACAGAAAGTCGATCTGTGCAAGAAAGTGAAAACAGTCCTTATAAATACCACATTCTCATTCCACTATGATGTATATGTTTTACATACAACCTGTATTGCACACAAGAGAACTATTATTGTTCTGACCAGTCACTGCTTTCTCTTACTGTTCTTCTTTCTCTGCCTCTCCCCAGGTGGAATATTCTCCAGATGGGCCAGAGGTGGGCTACGGCTCCTTCCATCAGCAGTACTGGCTGGACGGACGCATTGTGGCTGTGGGGGTGATCGATATCTTGCCCACCTGTGTTTCCTCTGTCTACCTGTATTACCACCCAGACTTTGCCTCACTCTCTCTGGGTTCCTACTCTGCTCTCAGGTTGGTTCCCAGGACTTAGATGAGCCTTTCTCTGTTGTTTCCAAAGCCTTCTTATAACTTTATTAACTGTATTAGATGATGGCACAGCAGGGACAGTGTCAGTTCTCATGTTTTTTATATAACCAGGATCATATTATTATTCTTCTGTTAGAGGATGGAATGATTTGCTCTGATCCCACCCTTCTCATCTTTTGCAGCAGATTTCTTGTCAGATGTGGCCCAGATTATAATGTAGAAGTCAGTGAAGCTTCAGCAAAGTCTGGATTATTTGCACATATTATACTATGTCTTAAAATGAATAGGGTAGATATTTGTCAAATGCAACATGTAGGTCCTTTCAAGAGGGAAAGTGCTGTGCTTCTCATTCTTCTTCCTCCCTTTTCATTCCCTCTTATTTGTCCTCCTCTTAACCTACTCTCTCTCTGACTCTTGATCTTTTCAGCCCCTCCCAGACTTGATCTTTCCTTAGAACTGTATACTATAAGTGCCATAATACTGTAGGTTGGGGAAAAAATGCCTCTTTCTTTGGACTTGATTGGTTGAGGCAGTTCTCTGTTTGTGGTTCAGCTGACGACAGTTCTCTCTGCCAAGATGAAATAAGAGAACACACACATACACTGCAGACACACATATCTGGTGTTTCCTGTAAAATGTAACCCAATAATGTGAGAAAGGCTTTTTAAAATATTTCTGCACAGATGTGCGAGACTGGGTGATCTGCACTTCAAAGTTGGTGCGTACAGGTGCTAGGATGTGATTTGCGAGTGTTCACTTGCGTGTACAGCGTGCACAAAGTCAGCCCAGCAGTTAGAACAGACAGGCTCTACTCATATAGAGGGAACACCCTGCTCATCATAAGCACACGGTTCCCCTTCACAATTTTTTTAAGAGTCTGACTCCAAGAGTAACACAAAGTGCTTGGTGTGTGGAGGAGGCCTTGGAGAAGGGAGCCAGCAGGACTGAAAACCTCCCGCTTGTTTACAGACACCAGAACCCAGGCCTTTGATCAGGTCTGGACACTCCCTAGTCTGCTTGGCCTGGCTGACTCTGTCCAAACCCCCGCGCCATTTTTCCCAGTTGTCATTTGGGAACACAGGCGTAGGGGTTTGGTTTTTGTTACAGTTGGGGTTAAATATGTATGTTGGGCATTAAAAAAGGACAAAGAAACGAGCACTGTTCTGTCCGTGTTTTGACCTTGTGTGCAACAGTATGTGTGTTTACGTGCGATACAGCAGTAGAAACAGGAGAGGGCGATGTTGAGAAATTTCTTGCAGGATTATAGCTCCCTCTGCCATGGGCCCTGAGGAGTGAAGTAGGAGGAGGAGAAGAAAAGAGGCACATAATGAGGTGCCTGAGGCACCATGTAGGAAACACAGCTGGTGTCCAACCTGGATCACTTTCTCATGAGGATCTCCCGATTATGGTGTGTTGCCCCTGATCCCAATCCAAGTCCTTAAATATTTAGTATTAGTTGACGTGGCATCCCAGCTCCCTGCGACCCTGACGGATTAAGCGGTATAGAAAATGGATGGATGGATGATGTGGCATCCGATTCATTATTTTTTGGACATGTATATTTTTCTATACCCAAAAAAGTACCATTTTAAATTTAAGCTGCCTAACAACTTTTTATTAACACACTATACTAAAAAAATGTAGTATAGTGTCCCATAGTGTTGCGTATACATTTTAAAGAAAAGAATGCAGTTTATGTTCAAGTGCAGAGTTCAAGCAGCAGCAGCTCTTCCGAGGTGTGTTCCACCTGCAGAATGTAACGGATGCAAAGCAATATTTTTTAAACCCAGAGAGGCCCTGTACACATGGCTGCTGCATGCTCTCATGTCATTGATTGGAACTGCAGGTTGCTGTTTTATTTATTTTGTGTGCTGTTCAATTCACTTGTCTTAAACTTGTTCTCAACTTTGTACAGTTCCAGTTTTTAAGGGATCCCTATGGTGCGTCTTTGACAGCTGCTTTGCCGGAGCAAACGAATGAGGGATTGGAGATGGATCGGGCTTTACATAGCTATTAACTCATCCATCTGAAAGACCTGGATTGGCCCAATCTTAATCCTGCAGATTGACTTGGGATATCCCTAGTGTTTTTTGTATAGACTATATACATATATATGTATGTGATTTCAGGCAGATTTCCTTAGTTAAATTAGCTTCTGTGTGCTTCTCATCACTAGTAGCTCACTGTATTTTGTATCTGGCTAATCAACACTGTTCTCGAAGTGTTTGGTAATGAAATGTTTCCGCATGCATGCGAGGCAGCAGTAAGCACCTCGTGGTGTGCACTATTATGGGCCCTTTGTGTCTGGGTGTGTATGTATATGCACATCAGTATGAGCGAAGCTGTGCAGGAGCAGAGGGCTTGATAATTGGCTTGTGCTGGAGTGTCAGATGGCTGAAGAGGGGATAATGGCGGACTCAAGCTGCTGCCATGGGGGTGGAGGTGGGGGTGTGAAGGCCTCAAGTGAAGGGGGGGCGCAGGGCTTTTTGTGAATGGGCCCCTCGCCTCTCTTGACCCCCCCCCCCAATTCAGGCCTGCCGGGCCCTTTTGTGGAGAGGGGATGGGAACCCAGGAACCTGGCAGCAAGCGGGTGACCTTCTAGCACCTTGCTCTAGCTGCCTCTCTTCTACCTCCCTTTCTCTTTCTTGACCCTCCTTTTTTATATTCTCGTCCTGCTCTCTCTCCCCCTCTCTCTCCCCCTCCCTTGCTTGGCCTGCTTTGTCCCATTGCTTGTTTTTCAGTGCATCTATTTTATTTTAAGGCCTCTTTCTCTCTCTCTCTCTTAAGTATTGTAAGTAAGGGAATTCTCCCCCTTCATTTAAGCGGGTGAAACACAGAGGGGTGGAAGGAAGAGTGAAACAAAAAGGGAGAAGAAAGAGGAGCTGGAATTTAGTTATGGAACAGTGAAGGAAATGGTGGAGGGAAAGGGGAAAATGGGCTTTTAGTAAAAGGATGCAATTAAGGAAGAAACTATTGGGGAAAAATAAAGCAAGCAAGACATTTACTGTATTTGAAGAAGCTGTATAAATCTTCCAAGTTCTAAATCTTTATTTTACACACTCTCTCCCTCTTTCTTCACCACCTTCTTTTCTGCTCAAGGGCTGAATGCCGATAGAGAGAAGGCAGTTGTTTTTGTGTAATGAAATGAGACCAAGAAAAACTGCCTTTTTGCGTGTGGGTGTTTACTTCCTCAGCTTGGGCACTGCTCTAGTCAGAGCTGCTAGTACCTATTTAATTCTTAATACCCTCAATATTGTAATATTAATTACATTCTTCATGACCCTTCACTTTGTCTGGCTTGCTGTGTTCAGTGATGAAAACCTCCTCTAACCTGCTGACCTGTTCTGGTCTGTCATTATTGGTTGTCCCTTTTGCAACTAAATACTATGCACAATTAAAAATTAGCTTTAAATGTTCTGAACTTTAATTTTATTTTTAAAAAGAAAGTTCATTAAATTGATGCCAAGATGATTGTGAATTCGGTGGAAATATGACTATGCACCATCTGAAATTTAAAACACGGTGCACTGCAGTGCATCTCCGCCCAGGACTGACTGAAAAACAGAAAGCGGTGCTGGAGTGAGCTGTCATCATAAGAAATAAACACCAAGCTACTATCAGGTGTGCTGTTTCTGAAGGCATGAAGCGCGTGCCTTTCTTTGCAGCACCTCTCTGAAAAGGTGTGTTCATGTTTTTCCCACCACAGGGAGATCGCTTTCACCAGGCAGCTGCAGAAACAGTCCCCCAAGCTGTCCTACTACTACCTGGGCTTTTACATTCACTCCTGTCCCAAGATGAGGTATAAGGTATGGACTGTCTGCAGCACTTTTCTCATGTTTTTCACCGTCATATAATCAGCATCTCCATATGAATAGCTCAGATGACCATGATGTTGTCACGACAACCAAATTCTAAAAAGACTAAATTGAATTGTAAAGCCAGCATTTGATTCTTGGATATGAATATGTTTTCCACATCATCTGTTACATTTTATTATAGTAGTATTATATTTCAGTATTTTAAACTTTTGGATGAGAGAATTGTTGAAACACTATGGTCCTAGTGGGTTTGAGCCTTTAACTCTGTTTCTGAGCCACTAGATAACCTGATGGCAACACTGCTGAATTTGTGTTCCTCTCTGTCTTAGTTCTGTTCTCTGTTTATGATAACCCATTTTAATGGATGTACATCGCTAAGCTCAACAATGTTGCATTTCCATGCTTTGTTTATAATATTTCATCAAAAACTTCCCCCGCTCCCCCAAAATGTCACAATGATATATGACTAACATTTTGATGTGCAAGCCCATTTCGCATGAGACAAATGTTTCTGCTCTGTCTGTTTGGTGTTTTAATGTTTCACACTGAGCCTCACTTCCACAACATCTCTCTGTACGTGAGAGATGATCTGTTCTGTGCTCCACTGTTATGTGTAGGAGGACAGACAGTAAAGCTCTAAAGTTCAGCTGTTTTATGGGCACATCACGATGATGTGGAGAGTCAGTTTCAGGAAAGGTGCTGATCACTCTCCCATATTTACGTATGTCTCTCTTGGTCTGTCACCCTTCTCAGTGAACTGGTCCTCACGTCTTAGGCTGGTGACCAAATTGGTTTGTGCCTCTGATTACTTTTGTGTAATTTAAGTTTCTATCATCCTGAGAGGCATTAAATGTCCTAAATGCCTGCTCATAAAGGAAGAGGAAGTCCTCCTCCTCCTTTTTTTTTCCTCTTCTACATTTTTTAATAGGTGCAAAGGTCTCAACATGGGGCATGTCTGTCTTCTTTTCATTTTCTTTTCCATGTGAATCCTGGCACCTGCTTTAATTTTTTTCTAAGTATTACAATTAAAGTGTTCGTAACAATTTAAAGGCAGATCAGGTATGCCTTATCAAAGATCTTTTGTCTCTTTTGAAATAACGGAAACATGCAAATCCTTATAGTCAAATGCACATGGAAAAGTTATTAAACTTACAAAGCTGATTCATAGCCCGTAAACCTTAAGATTAGTGTTAGAAACAAGGAGAAATTTAAGTAAAGGTGATGGAATCCCAGTATAGACAGAGAGTGTGAGAGGGAAAAAAAAGGGATGGAGGGGAGTTACAGGCAAGGAAGAGAGGACGAGGCTGCTGAAGACATTAAAGGTTGAGAGAGAGGTCATGCTTGCAACAGCAACTCAGCAGTAGGGAGTGTGTAGCACATATGCACAGATATATGCACATTTTCACATGAGTGCGGTTGATGTACTGTGGAAACTTTTACATAAATGCATAATGTATATGAGCAAGCATGCTCGCAGGAGCCACTGCTCACAAACATGCTCACAATCACACCAACAACCACTTAAAGATCTATAGCTTAAGGAGGATGGTGGAAAAAAGAGTCCATTAGTTTGGCCAAGATTTACCATTCATCCCCTCTTTCTCTCATTCCTCCTACTAATTCCTCTATTTCTCTGTCATTTCATTCAGATGTTTCCAGAGCTTGTTTTTGCCCATGGGAGAGTGATGTCTTGTTGGGGATTATGGCAAAGTGCCACATCTTTTTATCCATTTACGTCTTGTTTTAGAGTTTGCATAGCGCTTTGCCCATTTTCTCAGTTTGGGAGTATGGCATGCATGTGTGCGTGTTTGCTCTGTTTATGTGTCTGTGTGTTGAATCTTGATCGTGCTGTTTGTCTGAGAACACTGTTACCACAGCATCTAACCCCCCCTGCACTGGCATTTACTCCCCAACCCCCCATATCTGTTTTTGTGTGTTTGTCATTGCAGCGTCTTGTTCACAACCTTCCCACTTCTTCCTATTTTACCCTTGGGGAGAAACACAGAACAAGGGTGAGGAGGTTGCCCAGTTCCCACCTTTGGGCTCTCACACTCCCACAGAAAACACACCCTCGCTCAAACACACTCTCAGCGCATGCAGTGTCTCGCTCCATTGTCTGATTTGCATATGAGCCCGAGTAGTTCATTAATGCACTGACATACTGTGGAATTGTTCAAGTCTCTAAGATGGGGAGCCCCTAAACTCCACTGTCATTGTGTTGGAGGTTTACTGGTTTCTGAATCTCAGTCCTGCTGCTTGCTTCTTTAAGAACCAAAACACCAGCACTTGAACCCGGCTGGACACCACTCAAACTCCTTCAACACCACTCCCTCTCTCCATTTTATCCACCCACCCCCTCCTTTCCATTTGCCACTTCTTTGGGAACTCTCTGTACCCATCACTGTCTGAGATTTTGTTCACACTAATGTGGACACATTTAAAAACAAAAAAAAATATATGCCCTCTTCTCTGCCCTTATCACATCCAAACTTTTAACATTTTGGAAATATTCGAAAGTTTGGATAAAGTACTAAAATTACTAAATCACTAAATTGCTATTACCAAAATTAATATTACTTAATACTGTAATATAGAGAACATATCAAAAAGTCTGCTGTATGATTTTCAGCTTGCAAACCCTTCACAAACACTGCCGACATACTTCACCAGCACAATTATTTAGGGCCCAACTCTAAGCTCTCCTAACTCTAACTGACCAACAGAGCGAAAAAGAAGATATTTTAATCATTTATTGTTTTGTAAATTCAATCAATCTGAGAATTGTGATTGAGATTGAGAGGAATACTAGAAATAATCTGAAACCAGTTTCCTCTCGGTGGAATTTCACACAATTGTTCATACAATGCTCTCGTTCCCTGAGGAGCAATAGAACTGCATTGTTTATGTAACTGACACCAGCAGTATTGTGAAAGGCTTTTTATGGTGACTTTATATAGTGTTCACAGACATACTGCCTCCACCTGAGCTGTTCTTTTATGTTATGGATTGGGCTGTGCACAGCTACAGTGCAAGAGTGGACTGATTCTTATTTGTGTTTCCATTGTTGTGTATTATTGTGTTCTGTGTTGGGAAGAAAGACCTTTCTGCCAGGTCACATCTCTGCATGCCCAGGGGAACAGCTCCATGTGCGATGGGTTGAAAATGTCTTGGCAGTGCCAAAGCCTGGACATGATCCTGTAGAGCAGCCTTAAAGAGTCCTAGAAGACTTGGAGTCCAGCCAGGAACAGGGGGCTGCCTGGCCAGTGTCAGACCCTCTCCTTTGTTCTCAAAGCTTGGACGGAGTGTCCCACAGAGCCTTGGTGGTTTGGCTGGTGGGTTGAGGGTTAGACGTGACATCCTGCCCCTGGCTCCTGTCCCTGGTCCTTTGGCCCTCCCTGGCCTTCTGATGTTGAGCTGTAGAGAGCAGAAGGTGAAGCTGTTGGAGGCTAAATGAGACCAAAGGTCTTGGCCCTCCTGCCACTCTTCTTTTTTTCACATTGCCTCTCATGTGTAGCTAAAAGTCATCTGAATTAACCGCTCTCATGACTTCAGACAGAGTAACTGAGTCTTTGTGGCTTATAGAGCTAAACTCTCTGGCTAGTTATTTTCCTGAAATGTCACGCAGCATATTTGTGGCTTGTTTGGACAGATTGTGGTCAAATGTGAACAAACACTGAAAGTGTACATCTGCCTGTGACAGAGGCTGTCACACATTACTTGGGGCTTCCCTAATGGAAAAGGCTGCAGGCTCAGTGAAACTCTGGCACCATTTTATTTTCTTATAGTGCCAGAGATTGAGTTCAGTTCTTGATATGATGTGCATTAGGATGTTTATCCTAAACCATAAACAACTGCCTTAACCTGCACTTGAACTCACGCTTTCCTCACCATATTTTATTCCCTTGTCCTCCCACAACTCCACCATCCAGCTTCGGCAGCTCGCAAAACGTACTTAGAGTTTCATTATCTTTCATTCTATAAATTTCCACTCTTTTATTTTGGACAGAAGAAAGAGTAAAAGATCCATTCCACTTTGTAGGGATTTTCCATTTCTTTGTACAGATGTGTGTATGTGTGAGCACTTGTCTGTGTCACTTACATTTAAGTACTGAATAAGCAGACTTTGATGATAACAAACGAGGCGGTCACCCACTTGGCTTTACCAGTCTGCAGTACCTGGTCAAAACAGATGAAACACTCTTCAAGTGTACCATACGTGCACATAAACACACACACACACACTTACAGAATACGCACACGGACAGAATACCCAGCTTTACCCACTTGGTGAGTGAGAGAGTTACATGAAGTGGCTCTTACTCTTGTTATTATTGTTCACAGTGAAAGAATGTCTCGCTCTGAGCCCAGGAAACCATTAAATTTTCCACAGAGAGGAAGAATGAAGGAGTGAGCAAAATGAGTGAAAGGAGGAGGAAGAGGGCAGATGGAGAGAAAAAAAAGGAGTGACAAAATGTGTGCCAAATGAGAAAAGGAGGCAAGATGAAAAGGATTATTCGTTTCCCGGTGGTACTTCACTGACTTTCAAAGAGCCCTTTTGCGGCAGCTGCACCTCCGTTCCCTTTCAGCCCAACTCCTCCTCATGCACAAACAACAAACAGTGACACAGAGCTGGTCAGTTCTCTAACAGCAGCCAGCAGTTTTCCACATGGCCAGAGCTTTTGAATTAAGCGGACCTGAAATTAATCCATCCAGGTGTCAGCAGCCACTGTGTGGAAAAGTATTTTGGGATACTACAGATGAAAGAATTTGATGTTGGTTACAGTCAGCTGCTGCTATTCTAATGTTTTCCTTAATCGTCGTGTGCCTGTGTGTTTTTCTGTCACCTGCTGCACAAGCTTAGTTCTCGTGACATCAATTAGACATGACAGAGTGCCTCCCAGCTCAGGCATGTGCATGGGAGCTCATTTTCTCAGGACACACAAATACACACCTGCACACAGATGTTTTCCAGGTAAACTTTGAACAGTTAAACTTTGTCTCACTGATTTTGTTTTCAGTTCAGTTGGCTCAGTTCTGAATAGCTGATCCAAAAAGAGCAATACCTCTCATCTTTCCGAAGCACGGCAGTGCCCTCAATAACCAGCAGCATACAGTATGTTAATGTAGTGAACCTCTTCCTCAAATAGTCCCTCTCCTCTCCAGGTACGCAGTGGCAGGTTACGACATGCTACAAGGCTCCGAGGCACAGCTATCAGGACTGCATGCATGTTATTTTTTGCTGAAGGGGCCCATTCAGACAGTATGTTATGTGTACGTGTGTGACCTTACATTCTGTGTGTCACTTGTTGTACATCTGGGAAGATTAAGAGTGACAGTGAGTGAGTTTGAGGCATCTAGGGGTGGGTTTGAATGTGTTACCCTGTGTACCATGCGGGTACAGAACTTTCTTTTTTTTTCTTTTTTCCACTTTTTTTTTTTAAGGAAGTGTTGGATTTGTTCATGAGGGCATTGCTTTGTTACGTATTTTGTTGATTATTGTTGTGCTCCTGGTATAAACGCTATAACCCTTTGATAGATTTTGATGAGCTGAGTTGAAAAGGTTTACAGTGTATGGCAGTGTTTGTGTGGAACTGTGGGTTTACGCTTCACAGGTCCTACAGGTCCAGGCACAGTGCAGCCACCCCTTTTTCCTCTTTTTTTGTTTCCATTCTTCTTTCAGCAACTGTTCAAGAAACCAGCCACCATGCTGGCTGGGATGAAAGATTGAGGGAGAGAAGGGATCGGACTGAAAAAACTTTCAACTGATTTCGTTCAGAGATAAAATATGGCAACACATTTTGTTCATTTAGTCTAAAGTTTTTACTGCACTAGCAGGCAGGAGTGTCCCTTATCCTATTCCTCCCATTGTCATATCTGCATGCTAAGATGCAATAAGTCGCAATGGCTCAAATAGAGGTGGTATAAAGCTAATGTGGTGAGTGCGGTGTTCCATGTTGAAACTGACTGATGGTGTTTCTCATGTGTTCACCATCATACTTTTGTTTCATTAGCCCCCTCTTTCTTTTCCCTGTGATGCAATATTCAGTTTGTTTTTAAAAGGTTTGTTTTGTGCTATGCCAGTAGCATTACCTTCCAACAATGTGCACTTTAAAACCTGTGCCCATCGAAGTAAGATCAAACCGAACCAGGCCCATTTTCACCCTGTCTGTGAAATTTATAGGCTAAAGCATACCCCTTTCTCTGCCTTCCAGTTCTCTCCCCTCCCCCTGTCTTAAATTAGAGCCTTTCTGACAGAAACAGCGTTGTTTGATTTAGCTCGACAGGAGACCACCAACAGTGCACCTCTCAGCAGAAACATTTGTTTAAAGTTTTTGATAATTTCTCTTCTCTTTTATGCCTCATCATCTCTTTTTGTTTTCCTTCTGTGCTGCCACAGTTGTGTTTTTAACAAATCATTGACAGGCTACATCACAGTCTGGGGGCAGTCACTGCTTGGCACCCCCTAGGAGGAGTGCTGACAGGGTGAGGGTCTGAAGGGGCATAGTTCAAGAGGTCAGGTCAGATGATTCAGTCTTACTGCTGGTGGAAGGATGGAGCTGGGTGAAGGCGGGTGGCAGGAGGGTAAGAGCAAGGGGGAGGTGTGAAGGTCACAAGGGCAAAAATGAGAGTTTAGAGATGGTGTCATGCTGAGCTGATCCAGAGCCCTCTAGCTGCCAGCCTGAGGTGTTTGCCTTGCCATTAACTTCACCACTATTTATTTTCAAACCTGCTGCAGCTGCGCCATTTGTCTGAAACGTCTGGTTTCTTTTTGGCAAGGGAATGCATTCAGATCTTTGATAAGCACTAGTGGACAGAATGAGCTGGTCTCATAAATACGGTTAGACATTTATTCAGAGTGTGGGTGGATGGCCTCTGGTTTGGTCTTGCAGTTAGAAGTTTGAGGTGGGGTTTTAAGACCAAGATTAGGGTCTGTGGCTTTGACTTCAAGTCAGTAAGCAGTGGTCTGTGTCAGACAGGCGTAACAGCTCGCCTGCCCATAAAGCCAGAGGAGATAAAGAGATAAAAGTGCCCAGTCTGTGAGCTGATGCCCATAAAAGCGCTGCCATTGGTTCTCAGGGTTCCGTCGTAATGCGATCCTGTAAAAATATTTTCTCCTCATTAACCTGTCATCCGTGGAGCCGTGACGCATAGCCAGGCGAGGGAGTGCTGGGACAGAGTGGGATGGGTGGAGGGGATTGTGGGGGTTGTCTAGGGGCCCAAGAGGGAGACTTACCAGCCTGGAAGCTTTATTTGAAGGTCGACTTGTGGTAATGTGTTGAGTAAGGTGAAAAGGCCTTGGCGGGCCCCCGAGTATTTAAACAGCAGCAGTTAGCGTAAATCTCCCCAAACGCAGACCCCAGACATGTTCAGGGCATTTGCACACATACCTCAACACACACACAAATGCATGTGTACATATTGTCACAGACTGTGGTGAAAGTGCATCTGTGTGGGCTACCATTCTGAGACACAGCTTGTTTGGAAATGTCTTTCATTGGTGCTGTCCCTCTGTCCAGCCTGCTTGGTTTTGAGTGTTATTTATCTAGCTGCGTTTGTGTTTGTGTGAACCATGCTATTTACGTGTGTCCGTCAGCAGCCAGAGGCTTGCCCCCTCATTTGGACTGAATGTGTGTGTTTCAACAGTCTTAAGACGATGGAGGGGGTGTATTGTGAGAGCTATATGTTTGAGAGAGTACGGATGTAGGGATCAAGGCCTGTGTTTATTGGTTTTTGGCTGAGATTGGCTGGATGTGACCCTGGGTCAGAGTGCTGGCCTGGGCCAGTCTAGGTTAGGTCTGCCTGGCTCTGGGTCACACTAGGCCTGTGTGTACACCCTCTGAGTCCAGACATGTCCTGGGTGACAACCAGCTGAATAAGGTACTGCGAGGAGACCACAAACGTGACACAATGACCGTATTTGTCTGTTTGGGTCAAATGTCCATTTCTTTCTGAGAACACTTGACCAACGTGTAATCCTGACATAATATGCTATTCACTATTGTGTTCATGCTTGACCTACCATATTATAAAACAGGTTCCTTTTTGTATCTTATGTTATTTTTGGACAATATATCTTTTTCCAGAGCCAAACAGTGCAATGTCTAACATTAGTGACCTCATCTATTCTGCGACCAGCCTTCACACACTCTTGGAGCCACTATGTCTCACACTGAAGTAGGTGTTCAACTGACCAGCAGATTACTGTAGAACTAAATGCTTCCCTGAAGAGATTCGAGCTGTGCTGATACTGTTAACAAGAATAGACTCACTGAGACTGAATTTGGACATTCTGCAGTTCAGTGCCTGACTTGTTGCACGCACATATACAGGGGACACTTCAGCTAGGGGTAGGGTGGCTGAAAACTCAACTGGAGATATGAACAGGAAATCAGCAGCAGACGTGGGTGTAAAGTAATGCAGATGGAGGCAGGGAAACCCTCTTACCAGGACAACAAGTCCACCTCCTGTCTTCTGGTCTTTCCTCCACCAAGCCTGAAGGAGACCACTGTGAACCATGACACTGCTGTGTGACTGCAAATGAGTGAGATCCTCAGAGAGGAAGATGTGACAGTACCTTTGATCTCCTTCATAAGTGCATATTGTACCATTTAATAATATTGGGAATAATGATAAAAGAAAATGTCATAAACATAATTTTAAAAAAGTAGGAGAAAACATAAAGGGTGAAAATGTGTAAGACAAAGTGAGCTTGGTGAATTTAGAAAAGTGATTTAACTTGATACTAATTCTGCTGGCCTTAAATTCTCCTATATTTTCCCAATACATTGATAAATTTCTACTTCTGTATGTCAGAATATTTTTTTACAAAATGGAAGATCTTTACATTTTAAGAAGCTGAAACCAGAGGATGTTTTTCACATTTTTACTTGAAAGTGATTTAAAAGATCTTCTTTTCAAAATAAATGGCCTTGCATGCTAACTACAGACGTCTTCCTCTGTTTGTTCCGCACACTTAGTGGTCACAGTAGTGAAATATTACATTTTTAATGGAGTTTGATGAACTGTTAATATGCAGAGTCAGAATTTTTACCTGTCCGCCATTTAGAGATACTTTTGGCTGATATTCTTGGCTGATGAAAGTTGTCCGCACTCTAGACAGACCAAACTCAGGTCTGCTTACTAGTCAGGCAGGGAGGAAGAGAAGAAGCAGAAGGCAAAAGAGGTGTAGGTTTTCATGAGGATTCCTTGGCTGCAGCGAAACACTCGATTTATGCGTCTGATTAATTGCTTTTCAAATAAATCATAGGTATGGGCCTGGGGCATCCCTTGCTACCTTGAGAAAAGAAGAAAGGGTGCACAATGGAGGAGAGAAACAAGGTGACACTTATGTGCTGAAGTCGATGAGTTGGTAATAAAGTTCCCTCTGACAGAAGGGCCGCTGCTCTCTGTATGTGAGTAAAATCTGTGTGGCCTGAAAAAAATGAATGATGCAGTGTCACCAAGGGGCTAGGCATGATAATAGGTCTGCAAAGCATTGTGTAACTGTGTGTCAAGCCCTGTTGAGATATGTGTTTATTTACTTCTGATGATTGAGGTTGTGCAATTGTTTATACTGGGGCAGCTTGTTATTCAAATGAGGTTGAGTAATTTTCCTCTCTGTCTTGTTAAAGTTCAGTTCATTGGGAAATCTGCACTGTAGAAGATTGCTTTCCTATAAACCGTGACCTCTGCATGTTCGTTAGCAAACGCACAGCAAAAACGCTAGATTTATATGACTGAGAGCATTCTGTCATTTGTTAAGTTTCTCACTCTTTATGTGGCCAGTATATAATGCAGCTCTTTATTTCTCCTTTCATCTGTCTCCCCCCTTCTATCTCTTTCCAAGCCCTCCCTCTTCATCCCCGGCTTCCAACATCCTCTCTCCATTCTGTTCTGGCACTCACACTGCTTCTATCATTTCCATCAGCTCTCCTCAGTCTGTGTCTCACTGACGTTAGATACCATGCCTTTACTGTGCCTAATTTTCTCCCGTCCCTCCCCGTCTCCCTCCTATCTCCGTTTCATTTCTCACACCTCTGATGGCAGCCAAGTCTATCCACTGAAGTTTGTACATGTTTCCGTCTTTCTCCACTCGTTTGTTCATCTTCTATCTCCCCTTCTGTATCTCTTAACGAGCCTTTCAGAGGTTGTCAGTCATCGGCATCACCTCCATATTCGTCTGAGCTTGCAAGCAAGGAAAGGAGGGAAGGATGGTGATGGATTGGTTGGTGTAGGAGGCTTTTAGCATTTAGAAAGGGAGGAACAGAGCCACTGAAGAGAGGAAGACCAAACCTCGTCTGGAAACCCTCATTCTGATTATCTGTCAAGCGGCCAGGTAGACCTCAGTGGAAGTGAGTGGACGCATTGAAAAAAACAAAACACTCGTATGCTCGTACAAAAAATCTTATCACGTGGCTTTGTGGCCATTTACACATAGTCCCACTATCTCTTCCTGTGGTTGCTTTATCCCTCTTGAGCTAACAGCCACTCAGCAATATATATTTGTAGAAATAGGCCATTTCACCTCCAGCTATTAGATTGGTTACACTTTGCACATCAGTCTTCTCTCTAAAGGATCTACGTTTCAGGAAACCATTACTGCGTTCTCTTCTAAGTAACTGTTAGATAAAGAGATGGATGTTGTGAGCAAGCTGAGGCAAAAGCACAAAACACAGGGCGGAAGACGAGCCAAGGAAGCTGCAGGGGCAGCTGTGAATTACAGAGCCTTCAAGCCAACCTGGGGAAGAAAAAAAAAAGAGGGAAGATAAAGAAAGTCAGTGGTGAGCTCAGTCTTTACTTTCTGTCCAATAAAAAAACCCCGAAGCTGACAGATAGGTAGTGGCAAATCAAGCTTTTCTTTTCTCCCTTCTTTCTTCTTTTCTCTCTCCTCTGTCCGGACCACTAATAGCTGCGTCCTTTCATACTCTTCATCCCACTCGGTATCCTTTTTTCTTCTCAGGGGGAGAATTGAAGAATTGTGCCTGTGCCATGAGCAGACACTGGGTCTCATTTTGGTTAGATGGGCTTCTCTTTCTGCTGAGACTTTGCAGCAAAGGACTGGATATATCATTTTGGCCTGCAGACACAAGACATAGGCCTCCAGAAATCAGGAATCCACTTTATTTCTTTGTTGCACTGAGATGCAAGGTACAGAAAACACAACAGCTTTTCTTCATGGAATAATAGCTTATCCAAACTTCTGTTCTTCCTCTATCGCCCTCAGTCTTTCTCTTTAAAGGTTAGCTTCTCCACCATTGTTTCTGCTCCGTTTCTCCCTCACACCCTTTCTCTGCACATTCAGGTCGAGTTGAGGTACAACATCAGGGTACAGGCACCTATAGCAGAAAGTATTTGTGCCTCACTGTGTTTCTACTGCTTAGCAGGTGTGTGTGTTCTGCATACAGAGGTGTGTCCCACTGCAGTGTTGAAGGAGTGTATAGAGGTGAGGCAGAGTGTGAGACTGACTGCGCTGACAGTTGTAGAAAGCTGTAGGTTGTTGGGACATGGAGAGCATCCGATCAATGTGTGTGTCCGTTGCAGCTACGGATTCGTAGCATTCCACCACCATCCATCTGTTAGCAGAAGCACTTAAAGCATGTTTGTGTCTTTTGCTTCACTCTGATTTGTTTTTTCTTCTCTTTACAGCCTGTACGTTGGTCTTGGCCTGTGCACTTATTCTGTGATTGTATAAATCTTGTGATATGTTTCAGCCTCTTACCTGTACCCCTTAAATTAATGGTGAGACAGAGCAAAAAGCTGGCTCTAGATGAAGACCCCACCTTGAGGGGAAATCCTGACTATCAGTGTGTCCTTCACATTCCTCTGTTTTTCATTTTTCATTGCATCCTATCCTGCATGTAAAAACAGGCAGCATATTTTCCATATAGGCCCACTAACAGATGGATTGTGTTCAGAGTGCAACAGCATTTTACAGAGTTGGTATTTCCTTTGTCTTGCTTACTTTGAGGTCCTCATGACAATTGGTTTTTTTTTTCTTTCTTTTTCACCCTGAGCTTCTTGACCTCAGTTGTGTTTAAAAAGTGTTCTCATGAAATGCTGAAGTCCATGTCCTACAGTTTAATGTCTCATAAACTATAAATATTATTGTGTGTGTTGAGACAGTGCAGCGGGCTGTTGCAGGCGGCTGCTTGTTTACAGAGCTATCTCTGCAGTTTGTATTTGTTTGGAGTCATGTGATAGAACGCAGGTCCCTGATAATGGAGTCTCTTTCTCCTCCTCCTCCTTTCTGTTCATTCAACCCCTCTCTCATTTTTTTTTCTTTGCCCTGCAGCTGTTTTTGTTCAGCTTGGTTTATTTTCCATCCAAAATGTTAGGTCAAATACAGACTTGTACCCATTTCACAAGCACACATTACAATACGCTTGTGTGTGTTTACATTTCCTGCTCAACACTGCAGACGATATAACACTGCTGCCACGGAGAAGCATATCTCAAGCGAAGAACTTAAACAGAGCAAAGTTTGATCTGGGTCTCAACCCTCATCCTGACCCTGAGGGCAGTGAACTTGTCAAACATGGAACCCTGAAGTGTCACTTATAGTGCGAAAATGGTGTTACTGTGGCTGCAACAAATGATTATTTTTCATTACTGATTTATTTGTCAGTGTTGTTTGTGATTAATTAATTACTCTAGAAGATGCCATAAAATGTTAATAATGCTCAAAAACCAAGACGATGTCTTCAAGTTGCTTGTTGTGACAACAAACTGTAAAAACCTTAAGATATTAAATTTATGGAAATATAAAAAAAGCAGGAAGTCTCTTTTGCTTGAAAAAAAAACCCCTCAGCTTTCAAGATCGTTGGCATTTTCTGTTGATCGATTAATCGACGCAAACAGTGTTGCGTGTGATCATCCCTTCTCTCTGTCCCTTTTTCATTTTCCAGGGGCAGTACCGGCCTTCAGACCTCTTATGCCCAGAGACCTATGTCTGGGTACCAATAGAGCGATGCCTACCGCAGCTGGAGAACTCCCGCTATTCTCGTTTCAACCAGGATCCCGATGCAGGTACAACAATGCAACACTCCACTATGTTGTTATTATTATTAATTTTAGAGACCAAAGGATTGGAAGAAGCATTTGCCCACATTTATGTGCAGCCATGCAGTTTTATACATTTCTTACATTACTAACACACCGTCCTGGTGCTGTGTGCTCGGTCTTCCATCCTCTAGTTCTTTGCACACACCGTTCTGAGTGAACCCTTGAACTTTGCTTTAGTATCTGATCTGGTTTCACTGTGATGGTGTATTGAAAACTGTGGCCTTGCTCTGAGGCAGTGCTCAGTCACTAAATGGGGGTAAACAGAGGGCCAGCAGCTCTGATCACACACTCTTCCTTCCCCATGATGCTTCATTGTGGTCAGAGCAGGGCCAGTGCTGTTGTTATGGAAGGACCATGTTGTCATTAGGTGAACAGCGATATCAGCGGTAATAAACCGCATGCAGAAGGTAGACAGACGGACGCCCATTGCCTGGACAGTCAGGGTGAGAGTCTGGGGCCAGGAAGAGTGTACGTGAGTTTGAAAGTTTTGACAGGAGTTTTTTTTTTAAGCTGAGCAATGGGTATAACATTGCTCAGCTTCTAAAGTAAGGTTTGCTGTATAGTATTGCAGGAATTATTGCAGGAGATTGTTGGCACATGGTGCATTAAACGTGTACTTTCATAAACATGCAGTGGATATTGTAAGTGCTTTGTAACCTGATTGATTGAATGTACAGGGACCAGCCATCTCCCATTTACTCTTCCCCATTAATCTGCATCACCAAACAGGAAAGAGCCACTGATAGACAGTAATAGGAGATGTGAAAGGACAAGAATTTGATTGTCAAGTAGACAGGGACTTGAAGATGGAGGGTAAGAGAGGGAGCAATAGAGGAATGGATGGAGTGGGACGGGGGGAGATGTGATAAAAATGATTTTATAGAAATGGGAAGTGAACGGGAGGGTGGGGGCTGGTGGCTGTATGCTGGATCTAGAAGGGAGGGAAGTGCAATAAAATGAGAGATAGATTGACAGAGAGGTGGAGAAGGAAGGAGGAATATATGAATGTGGCGAGACAGATTAAGACCTTGATGTAGTGAGGTCATACTTTGACTTGGTGCTACGCACAGAGGTAAAAAACCACCACACATGAAGAACTTCAGTGAAAGAAAAAACTCTTTTTGCACATGTCCCTTTCATCTGTCCCCCTGTTGCTGGGGTCAGCTTGTGTGATGAGCTAAAGTTTGTGGGCACTGAGTATAACATCTATAAAGAACCTAAATTGTAACACATGTCTTGACGAAATAAGGATTCTGCACCTTTTCTCAGTTTCCTGGCTACCTTTCGTTGTTGACTCAAGTGGTAGTGAAAGCACCACACCCCGGAGAAATAAGGACATTTAAAAGACCATTAGTAGACTGGTCATTTACAGCAGTTCCATTAACAGCTTAGCCAGTGGTAGGTCTGACCTTTTCCTGTCAATCATTCCCTTAATCCCTGAGTAGGCACAAATTACTGAGGACAAAGTGGTGGTCTCAGAGTCTGCAAATATGTTTGTGTGTCTGTGGCTCTTGTGGTGCCTCCATTCCTGCGCGGACTGTTGATCTTGGACGGAGCCGGGCATTATTTCAGGCCTCGCTGTTCAAACGCGGTGTCATTATATTTCAGTGCTAGCTGTCTTGATGGTTGGCTCTCAGCTCTGTTGCCAAGCTTATGGGGTCGAACTGTGGCTATAGATGGTTTCTGCCAGACTAGCAGTGGTGTGGAAGTTTCTGTCTCCGGAAAGACGCGTGCTGGTCAGTCAGTCAGTCAGCAGGCCAGCCTGCCCTGTGTCATCATCAGGTTAGCAACATGGCACACTGTTGAGACTTGTGGCCCAGTCCTAGTTGGCAGTTTGTGAATGTGTGGCTTGTTTTTGGCCTAAATGAAGACATGTTGCAATCAGTTTTTAAGACCAGGGGAAGCCCTGACTGCACGGAATGGTGAGGGAATCTCCTGTGTATTTATCTTAAGTTTATCAAGGATAACTCTATTAGCAGGGTTAATTTTTGGTGCATAAAATGGATGGATTTAAAAGCTTGGTAGAGATTAAGGTTAGGTTTAAATTTAGACATACAAACAGCAATGACATTAAAGGGTCTTGATCTAAAAATAAAAAAACAAGAAAATTATGTTTAAGAAATTTCTGTTCTCACCAAAACTGTCTGCCAGCAAAATTCCCGTTAATTCCAAATCAGGCCTGTTGTAAGGCACTGCCTCAAACTCCAAGCTTCACCCAGGGGTGAATGAGGACTGGGGTGCTGGATGTGCGTAAAGATTGTCAGGGTGACCGGGTTACAGAACTGTCCTAATGAGGTGTGTAAAGACAGCTAATCTAAAGTTTACACAACTCTGGCCAAAGCAGGCTCACATTGATTGCATGCATGTTGCTCACACATTGAGGGCCCGAGGGCCTTGTTGTAGCCTCTCACAAATGTACATACAGTATATATATATACAGACACACACACACACACATTCTACACAACACATATGTAACTTCTCTCACACACACTCATAATCAGCATGTGTTTGGCAGAGAAAGAAGTAGGGGCATTGCCTGTTCAGCAGGATAAACACTTAGAAAAATGTGTGACATAAGTAGTCGCTCCCAGAACTTAAGTGCGTCCAAGAGGCGCCAACTAAGATGCACAAAATTACATGCTGGACACACACACTACGCCAAGTTGCATTAAGTAAAATATCTAAAATGTTTAAATAAAAGGCTCTCATTGGTCTCTCTTTCATGTCTCATATAAATATATACATTCACTTCTCATCGACCTGACTGACTCTGAGATCCACACTATCTTCTGCTTCCAGCAAGTCACAACGTAGCCTAAACATGAGGTAGAGGAGATGGTGCCAGCCTGACAGCACCCACCCATTACCCCCAAGCCACCTGCCTTCTCCACTATATTTCTATCTTCTCCAGTATACACTTTCATATCTCGTCTCACTGTCAGAACCACTTTGCTCTGCTCTTCAGCAGACTCTCTGCTCCTTAGCCTGACTTGTACTAATGTTCCCATTCAGAGTGGAGGAGAGACGGTTATCACTCCTCTCTGCTTTTTGTGTTTTAATGCAGGAATGTTTTTTTTTTCTTTCCGGATCTGCTGCACTTTTACTGCCGTGAAAGAACCTTTCCCTCATTTTAATAATAACAATAATGTTAATAACCTTTATAATCCAGAGGAATTCTCTTGTTGCTTTCTTTACTGTGTAGGTCGGAACTCATGGTCAGCTATAGAGATTCAGGGTCAGCTGGACGGATATGTGCTTACACAGGGGCTTGAACCCAGGTCTTCCAGTCAAAGAGTAGTCTTCTTACTCATTACACCACCGTTTGGCCTTTTTCTTTTCAAAAGTAAGCCCTATTTTGGATTTGGAACACTGGGTCATAGGAAATGGTCATAACCTGATGGCCTGCCTTTGACTGGCGTCCAGTGTTAAGCAAGTGTTTTGAAAGTTCAAGATGATGGAGAGAGAGAGGAGCGTGGTGAGGTGTCAAGGCCCCTAGCCTCGGTCCTGACCCTCTCACTCCCTAACCGACCCTCACCACTCCTCTTCCCCCCGACCCTTGAACCCCGACCCCGAGGAGCGGTGACCTCAGAGCAGAGTGTCACTGAACGTCCGGTGGGCCTGACGGGAACAGGGTCTGGAGCTACTCAAAAGGGGGGGGGGGCATGGATGGAGGACAGAGCGAGTGAAGGAGAAAAGGAGAGTTGTTTATGTGAGGAGCGGATATTTGGATTGCCTTGTGTAAGAGACAGAGAGAGACTGCCTCTGCTCAGTTTTAGTGTTAAGGTTAATAGACCGTCTTAAAGCCACATGCTGCTATCCGTTCTGGCCTGTAAAATGTTCACTACTTAATATCTTCACCAGGGGACAGTGGAGCTTTAGAGCAGTGTCACAGAATGGAGTGGATAAGTGTAACTTGGTGTAACTGTTGTGTAAGTGGGCTGTCACACTGATAAAAAACATGAGGAGGCACATAGTGCTTAGAGAGACAATACTGAAGGCAGTTTAAGTTATTAAGGAAGCATCCAAGGTTTAAATATTTTCACTTTCATTCCATCAGGGCACATTAATTCTTCATGGACCAAAATTATGGTCATGTGGAAGTTACATAACATGTTTACATCTTTTAAAATCCATTTCCGCACATGGTGAGACTCACTGCTGATTTTCTTCATTTAAAAGTTTGTGTCAAGCATTCTTCAGTTATATGACTCAGCAGTTTTTGGGGTTTTTTTTAGAGAAAAGGGGGGAGGAGAAACAGAGTGGTTAGGGCATAACTGAGCGGGGAAATGAGGCTAATAAATAAAACATGAATCCATGGAGTAGTTTGAAAATCTCGGTTGAAATATGAAAATAACTTGATGGAGATGGGGGTGTGAGAGCTGAGGAGCTTCAGGGCTTTGTGTTTATACGAAGATCTCCTCTGGCTTGCTTTTCAGTTACTGGTACATTAGTTGGGGCATTTACTTATATCTACCCAAACCTAACGGCTATTGTCCTGTTGTAGTCACTGTCCACTTTCAGTGTTGTTATAGGTCTGTAACAGTTTAACTGATCACATCCAGCTCACAAATTGCTGGGGTCCAGTCAGAGTGCTTCTGAGTGCTCGGTAAACCAAGGATCCCTTTTAATATCTGGCACAAGACATAACACCTTTCTTTTTTTTCTTGTAGGTTTTCTTTCTCTTAGCTTGTTTTCCCAGTTGATTAGGTGATCAGGTGGGATTTGGCGGCTCTCTGACGAATATTTTAGGAAGTAGGCAGAAAAACGCGCGCTCGCATCACTCGTACCACATGGGTGCTCAGCTGTGAGCCTCATGGGTTGTTGTCACAGGGAACAGTAGTGGTGAGTAGGAGGCCCGGGGCTCTATTAATACCAAATCTAACTCGCTCCTGTTTGACTGATGTGTCGCCATGGCCCTGGCAAGCTAGTCCACTCCACTCCACTCCACTCCACAGCCTGGCCTGAAGTTTATTTTCATCTGCTTCCTCTCAGCTAGGCCAGACCACGATTGCTCCAGACAGGACAGGCTGAATAGATGAAATATTATGTGCAGAGTATGTAGGGGATGTGTATTTTAGATGGCACAATATAAATTTTACATTTCAGGCATTTTGCGAAGGTTGAAAAAGCAGAATGTTTGAAAAAGACGTGGAATAAGAACCAAGGAGAGAGATGAAAGCATTTTTAGAGGGCAATTAGAGTGACTAGCCGGGATGTTATTCACCAGAGAGACATGAGATACCTATTTCCAAAAACCTTAGTTCCAGTGAAGGACAGCAAAAGAGGGACTCCTCAGATCTGAGTGGACTGGGGAGATGATTAGTTCTAACAATAGATTTTGAGACCCATTTGCAGTATATTTGGGTTAGGTTGGCCCAGTTGGTACTCCCTGCTGTTGTACCCCTTGCGCGTCCCTCTTGGCGCCAGCTGCGGGCAGCTTGGCTTTTCCCTCTCACTCCTGGAGGTAGCGGTTTTGGTGTCAGAGCAAGGGTCATCATTTTTCACCCTTTTTTCCATCCCACTGTCCAGAGGAACCATTCTTAGCTCCTAAACACACACACTTTTGAAATTAGCAGTGTTTTTGCTGGTCTGATGGGAGCTGGCAGTGCATGACACAAGACCTAATGAGATGCTGAGTTTGGCAAGCCAGCGGGGAGCAAGGCCCCGTAAACAAGGCCAGCGAGCTAGCCTGCTCATGCACCACAGTGACTCCAGGTTTAGGGCATATTGGAATTAGTGCTGTGGGGGTAAAAAAATACGTTCTGACTCCTCCAGCAGCTTCTCGGAATAATGGTGTATCCCTGCCAAGTCACTCAGAGGTTAACTCAAATGAGTGAGGGAAAATAAGTACAATGTTTATTGTGCTTGATGTGTCTACACTGGTCCTCATTATGTTCTCACACGTGCCTGTTTGTGTCCAGGAGATGCTCGCGCGCTGAAGGATGTGGGCAGAGCGCTGGTGCTATACAGACGGACCGTCATGCCCTACGCAGCCTACTCCCGCAAACGCAAGGGCTCCAGCGACGAGACGGAGGTGCAGCAGTACGCCGGCTTGGTTGGCCAGGACTGCGCTGAAAGGATCTTGCTCTACCGCGCCTAAACATACAGCGTCACACCACTGCACCCTTTTTAATATACATGAATACACACCTCCCAGCAAAGTCTGTCTGTTTTTGTTTCTATATGTCTGTGTGTCTCCTCACTGTCTGTGAAAGTGCTTTTTGCTGCCCCTGTAGTCTCACCACGCTCCAGTCTACAGCAGTAGCCATCTGCTTCATGTACAAGACCATTCACTCATGGACCCCACACATCAGTGATGTCTCGTCTACATTTGTTTTGAGTTGCAGTTTGACCAGTGAATTCTACAGCATCCATTCTCAGTTTAGCTCTTTGATTTGTCTCTATACAGGGACCAGGGCCCCTTGTTTGTGTGTTATTTTAATATCATGCGTTCATCACTTCCGTTTTTTGGCACCATCCTCTTTCCTGTATGCTTAAGTGATGATGTTGTAAAGGAGCATTTAGCCACACACTGGTGACAGCTGTCCACTGAACTGACACAGGTTTGGATTTATGTCAGCATTGCCACTTGCAGAGCATGTTCTCCCTTGAAATTGTGATTTTCAAAGTGGTTTTCATTTGCTTTCATTGCATCCCAGAACTTAAAGCTGACTCGTACTACATCACAACATTGTAAACATTTTTATCTCTAGATTTACGTAAAGCAAAGAACTCACTGTTTTCAATGTTTTTGTCTGTTATATTTATAGCGTTATTTGCTTTTCTTTTAATATTGACACTGTTATTTTTGGTTAAACCAAATAAAGGGGTTGTATATTCCCTGCTTGGACTTCGTGGCTTCCTTCTACATGTGTATTATGCAACACAACACTGAGTCTACAGGCAGTGGGATTCCGGGAATAGGAAATAAGGCATCAAAAGTCCTCTTGCTGGCACAAACTGTACATTTTTACACATACAGTAGTAAGCTTATGTCTCCTAAAGCACTTGCACACCCAGAGATAAGTGCTTGAGTTGCACTTGTTGAACTGGGCCAAGCAACAGGTGTTAGATATATGAGCTGGCAGAACACAAATGTGAATGGCCTCTTGCCCCCAAAACAGAGTGTCAACAGCAGCACAGCTCTCAGCCAGGGAATGGCTCTGCTGAGCCAAGAGAGTCCTAGTGTCAGCAAGTAGGCCTCAGGTCCTGAAGTGCAGACATACGTACATGCTTTTAACTACATGTTTTATCATGGCAGCTGCTCAGGATCTCAATGCTACTTCTCCGCTAAGTAGTTAGAGTTGATGTTGGTGGTTTTAACACGCTTTAGATGGTCCATCTGTCTTTGCACCCCCCCAATTAAACAGCTTAACTTAGCCAACCTAGCTATCATAGCACAGATGTCATATATACACTCACCATTTCAAGGTTCTCTCAATTAGGAATCATATGAAAAACAGTCCTTATAAGTTAAAATCTTGCCTTGGTCATTATCAAATAAAAGGTTCCATGTGGAGTTTTTGCTTTCTGTTCTGTTTGCTCTTATGCATGTGTGCAAGCTAATGATTTCACACTTTCCTCAGATCTACAGGTGACAGTAAGGAGTCGAGAAACACATGCCTAGACAAAGGCAGTGAAGAAGAAGAAGATGGCAAGCTGGTAAACACTGATATAAAAATGCAGGTTTTGAACTTTTAGGAACAATTGGTAGTGCCAGTGATTTATGAGAAAGGAGATGCATTTAACATTTTGTTAGACCTTGAGGATAAAAACAGTGCATCTTGTTGAGTAACACCGATTGTAAACAGAAGCTTTACTTACAAGAAGGGGGCACGTTTAAGATATTTTCTTCAGATGGGATTGGTTCCAGTTCCCCCACCCCCACCCCCACCCCCACGAGCTTCAAAAAAGACTACCAGTATAACTAATGGATGGATGTTTTCATAACATCCATGGATACAGTGCAAATAGAAACTGCTAGTAGGAGTGATACAAAATATATACTTTCACAGTATATGTTTTTTTTGTTATGATGGCAGTATACATTGTGATATAGGAAATCTAGAAAATCAGTCGAGAAAATGTTTGATAATATTGTCTTTGGCAACTTTGTCGACCATGTGCTCAACATTAAGAATCTAAAACGATGCCATATCCTACATTCCCTCAGAGCTCTGGTTGTTTGCCCTCTCAGGACTTCATGCCAGATGTCCACACGATGCAAGTAAGCACAAGAGGTGGCTGCCGCGGACGTGTCAAGATGTGGCGTAAGATCAGCGGCAGACTTGGAGAGAGAGACTCAACAAATGACAACAACAATGGTGTGAAGTTGATAAGAGAAATCCTCCAGGTACACAAAGACTCAAGCCTGCTCACATAAGCTTATTTCTTTGGTGTTTAAGCAAGTTGTATCCAGCTGGGTAAACATCCTGCTCCTCAAGATGCTTTTTCTCTTGGTTGCCTGACAAATGCAGTCGGCGGTTAGAGTTACAGACTAACCACGGGCCGGTAAATGTAAGCTTGACCCTGGACTAGACCTGTATTTGTGCAGCAGCTCTGCTCTCCAGCGCGGCCTGACCTGCCACACAGTCAGCCAGCCTGCCTGTCTGCACCCGATCCTGAGAAAACAGTTGAGAGAGTCAGTCTCTCCAGTTTAAACTCAACTTTGGTTTAAGAGCAGCCTCTGTCCTCAGGAATTAGAATGGATTGACAGGCTAATTCTCCAAGAAGGGAACACTGACGCTGGCGAGTGGCCATGTTGGATTCAGTGTTTCTCTCCCACATTAGGCATGCTTCCCCTCGGACTTAATGTGCACACACACAGTCCCACACACACACAGATATACACACATACACCTGGCACTGTCACAAGTAGTTAGTCTTGGTGGACACCACACATGAGGACATGTGCCAGTGCTGTGGTAGACCTCTTTCTGTCAAAACAAGTGGTCTGGACCTGTTGGCTATTTTATAATGAGTCCATAATGCTTGCAAGACACAGCATGGCAGGGTTTGGACATTACTCTGATATATAATTGTGTCGCTGCTCATAATTCTTATTAAATATGAGGTCTGTACTGACCGCACTGCTGCTGCTGAAATACCGTTCAGCCAAAGGTCAGCATTCAGCGCATAAAGGGGCCTGGAGAGCAGGCTCTATCTTCATGTCAGACCTGAGTCACAGAAATGGTTTAAATACTCTGTGTGCTTTATTTTAGATTGTGTTGGTGCCAAATGGGTGGAGTTTGTCACACTGGAAAATAAAGAGACTTCCAAAAAGCTGAGAAAGGAAAGTATGACCCTGTAGTGAGCATGGACAAATTGCTGAAGGGGCCTACCTGGCACGAGCCCAGGGGCCGGTAAGATCAAGTGGCCAGAGCCTCTGCGTGAAGTGACTGTTAATATTTCTTGTTTGAGAAGTCATAGATCTCAGTAGACTTTCAAACCGCAAAGAGACTACAAACGACTACATAGAAATGAAAAGGGACACAAAAAGACCATAAAGAGACCAAGAATGACAATAAAGAGATGCAGAAGGACCAGAAACAAAAAATACCAGAGAGAGATAAAAATCAACCAGTAAGATACGCAAAACAACTACAACTGACCACAGAGAGACTGTAAACCACTCCATTTGTTGTCTCTTTCAGTCTGAGGGTCCTACATGGAAGGGGTTGGGAGTCTTTTATCTGTGCCCAGGGGCCCATGTTCTCATGATCTGTAAACGTAGTAGTAGGATAACTTTAAGGACTGGAAAAGGATGCGCTGTCTGATGAAGGCATGTACACAATAAACAAACTGAAACACCTTAAAATGTGAGATTTGCTGTTTAAGTTGAAGGATTCTAAAGGAACTGGAGCTTTTCCTGAAAATCGGGAAAAAGAGACACCATGCCTGAAGTTTTCCCTCTTTTCCAATCATCTAATCCAAACTTGCTTGTGGAATCATGTCAGAGGAATATGGAATAATCCCTCAGCTGTTTACGTAAATGTCTCTAAATGTTATATGTCGCCTTAATGGGTATTATTTGCTTTTGTGGTGAAAATGTGTTTAGGAAAAGAACGAGTTTGCAGATTTGCTCTTTTTTAAATATTGGTTTTCCCTTATGGTAGGAACACAAATGTTGGCAGGTTCTGATGGAGATGCAGAGTATGCGTCATCCACCGGCATCCCCTGATCACGTCTCCTGTAGGTATGAGTGAACCTAGCATCTGAAGGGGCTATTACATGACGCTGACTTCCTGTTTGTAAATATGAAACTATCTGTAGGCAGCAAGCTGTTTGATCTCACTGAGCTAATCTTTCAACAGTACACGCAAGCTTTGTTTCATTGTACCCAGGGGGAGAATGTAAACACTGCCTCTGCCCACAGTATGTAGTATGTGTGTGTGTGTGTGTGTGTGTGTGTGTGTGTCTGTGTGTTTACTCTTGCTGGCCCTTGTGTGCGTGGGCTGTTTGTTTGGATTGGCTCCACATAAGGACAGTGTGAATTTACACTGAAGTTTTTTTTTTTCTCCCATGCTCACTCCTCTGTGCACCATGAATGTGTGTGTGTGTGTCTGTGTGTCTGTGTGTGTGTGTGCCTATATGTCTGTTGTTTGTTCCACTGAAATGCGGACGTGTATTATTGGTGCATGTTTGTACTGGCACCCACGCCAGGCCCCCCGGACCAGCGGAAGCTCCCAGGCCAGAGGAAGTGCCGGGCTCCTTTGTGAACAAGGTCCCCCCGGATTAAACCTATCGCACCCTAAATGCAGGCCCTTTCTCCTGGGGATTATCTAAGGGACAGGGGGGCGCCCACTCCCACTGCCCTGTCACCCAAATTCAACACACCGTCACCAGACCACTCCCTAGCCCCCTTGCTAGGATACAGAACATGAGGGGAGGCTTTGTGCCCCCAGAGACAATGCTAAAGTGATTAGCCTGAGTTATTAAGGGACCATAGAAAATGCATTTTGACATGGAGCTTCAAGTTGATCCAACTCGCTGTTGGACATGGTGAAAATACTCACAAGCATCAGGTTGTTGTGTATATATGTTCAGGCATTCTGAAGTGGACTGAAGCAGACCTGTAGTTAAGAGTAAACTATTCAAGCTCAGTTGATCTATTTGTAAAATAGTTTAAATTCATTGCATTTGTAATACTACTGTCAAAGTGGAGTGCACAAGAATATACAAGGGACTTTAAAGAGAACAGTAGCATAAATGAAGCCTTCTTAATAGATCTGATTTACATTGATGGTTACTTGCTTTGTGACGACTAATGAGTGATGTTTGCACACTTATTCTATATTATATGGCCGGACCAGAGCCTCAAACAGTAAATCAGCTGTTTTCTCTGCACCTATTATCTAGTATTTTTGTTTAACTCTGAGAAAAATACTGCACCTGTAGATTGTATGCCACTGTTTTATTGGACAAATATAATGCTTTTCAGAACAATATTTTACATTTAAAAGCAAACAAAACAAACAAAAAAAGACATATAGGCTTATGAGGTACAATGCATTGTTAAAGATTAAACCAGTGGTTCACAACCTTGTTGACTTGTGACCCTTACAAAAGTGCAGTGTCTGATCAGGGCCCCTGTCACATTTCAGATGTCTGTGAGTTGGTAGCAAATTCCACCAAAGAGACATTTCCCCTCTAACCCTCTCTGTTTGAAGCCCAAGTGGACTAGACTAAACTAACTAAACCAGCTGCAACAATAAAATGTTACTTATACAATGATGCTTCAGTATTAACAGCTTAATAATGTAATATAATGATTTTGCTTTTGATGATAATGTTTCTGTACTTTTATTCTGGTAGGATTTTAAAGGCATTAGTTTTACTTGTAAAACATTTTTTTTAACATTTGGGTTTTAGAACTTTTACTTAGGTGAAAGATGTGAGCTCATGCATTTTAAACTATATCCCAAAACATGTTTTGTAGAACAAAGGCTTTGTGGTAGTTCAGCATTATCAATTCATTGTCTCACTATAAAGGTGAACCAGGGAGCCCCAGGATGAGAAGAGAGCCCCTCTGGTCTTAAAGTGCTGCTGTGTAGGCATGGTAACACAGACAATGACTGCAGGGAGATAAATGTTGTCATCATATAAAACCCCATCTATGTGCGTCTCTCCCTCCTGGTCTTTACCACATTAATGTCTCTCTTCTCTTTACCCCTCCCTCATTCTCCTTCATTGTCTTTTCTCCTACTCCTCTGGCACAGGCCTGTGCATCTCTTTCTCTCTGAAGCAGTCATACATATTCCCACTGGCATTAGAATACTAATGTGTCAGTGTGAATAGAGTTAAGCTGCTGGGCGGTGGTGGGAGTCGACCCACCTCTCAATATGCGCGCTGTCTCTTCTTGGGAGTCTAAATCTTTTTTTTGCTCTCTCTGTCCCTGCTGTTCTCTCAGCCTCAATCTCATTGAACTCCACTATGGAAACTTCCCTCTCCCTGCCTCCTGTCCCCTGTAGTTTCTACTGGATGTGGGAAATATATTTTCAGGACGTTTAGAACAGGTAGAAGTTAGAAT
Source organism: Toxotes lorentzi (assembly GCA_037833715.1). NCBI lineage: Eukaryota > Metazoa > Chordata > Actinopteri > Toxotidae > Toxotes > Toxotes lorentzi. The sequence continues at coordinate 17,108,445 of JBBMJY010000003.1, forward strand.
TGCGACCAACACCAATCCCCTCCTTAACTTCGATCCCTCCCATTCCTGGCCCACGAAAGCCAGCGCAGCCAATATTTGCAGAGCTCTAAATCTTTGCCTGCTGAATGCTGCTGTTGTTGTGGAGGGGGAGTGCTTGGCATTGTCACGGCAACCTGCTGGGTCTGAGGGGGAGCTGGCCCACGAAGGAGAACAGAAAAATGTCTCTGTAATTAAGATTATAAAAATGCTGATATTTATGGCCTATTCAGGCTACAGAACTGGGGTGAGAGAAGTCGTAGCAGCAAAACTGAACCCTTTTGACACTGTTTTTCCTCACTGTGACATTAATGGTGTTTTTCTTGATGGATACGCGGTGCAGTTTTTTTTTTTTCATGCATTTCACACTCAAGTATTTCTATAGAAATTCCATGCAAATTTATAGGAAATTTATATAATTGCCTTTACTGTAAAAGCAAGAAGCATACAAGAATTCACTTTTTCTCTTCTTCAGTTTCACTTCAGTCTCACCTCATCCCCAGCCTCTCATTTTCCTCTCACACCTCGTTTCATGCTCTGAATGCAGTTGGCCCTCAAATTTAGCCAATAAGGAGTATGAATCTTTACTCCTAATAGCCTATAATAGCCTAATAAGCCATTTTCCCCCCATTAGTAAAACTGATTTTATGATTAGGTTTTGAGTAAGTACTTATAATGTAGGCGTGTAACAGTCAAAGTGGCCGAAAAGGGTTTTGTTACACTATATCATGAAATTACACAGAGAGTATGTGGATTTATGTACTCACAGCAAGCTCGACCCATACACTAATATTTTCATAAAATTATATTGACATGAACAGGCTACAAACCTATAAACTGTTTGCCGGACTGTATGTTCTACCCTCAAAGCGTTATCCAGCTGTACGGCATCACCTCCCCCTTTTCCTCCCCCCATCTCCCCCAGTTAGTGAATCCTCCACACATGAGCAGCCATTCCTGATTAGCCACACATTCGAGAAATGTCAGAAATGTTTCATGCGCCTTGTCTCAGCTCAACTGGTGCAGTCAGACGTCCGTACAGGAATGATAAAGGCAGAGGGCCGGGAGCAAAGGGGCTCAGAGTGGAGGCACTGCCAGCCGTGGGGCCACTATTTAGTTTGGAGGATGAAACCTCAGCCAGCTTCTGCCACCCTTCTGATGCATGTGCAGAATGTGCAACCGGCATCTTTTTCCTTTCTCTGAGAAATCAGACTGCAGGACCAAAATCAGTTCATCACTGAGGACCAGACCATTTGAACTCCAGTTGCCCGACAGCTCATGAGACTGTTGAGTCATTTGCAGAAATACTTAATTGAACAAATATTTTTATTTCTGGCAAAAAGTGGGCACAGGCTGTCATTCTGCCTGACCGGGGACAACGGTGGGAGAGGGTGCGGCTGCGTAGATGGATGCTGTGTGTAGATGGATGAGGAAAGGGAGGGTGGGGTAGTGGAGCACAGTGCTTTTCTGAAATGGAATCTGGGAAAGACTTCAGTTGGGAGAAAAGGGTGCAGCAACATTTTAATGGACTGTATGTACAGTTTGATGACCATCTTTATGATGTTATTTAGTATAAGTGGTGGTGTGTTCATAGCAGCCACAGTTAGGATGTAAATACAGTGCAAAGGGAATATAACCCCACTGTGAGTATATTTTATTATTGTTTAAGCGTCTACCAAATAAATCCAGTAAATCATACAGTAACTGTAAATGTGCTCTCAAAAAACATGCGTGATAATGATGTGAACCTATGCAAATCTATCTGAAATATCAAGTGCTGTGAGTTCAGGTAACAGCCAGTACATCAATATAAACCACAATTGTATTAAATACTCCGGTTGATGTGGTTCCCTTGGACAGTGTACTCAGAGAAAGATTTCATGTCTGGGTTTTGACTTTGTGGTCGCTACATGGCGCCCGTAAATCGAACCAAATAAGGGCCGTGGCCAGAAATCATCTGGCTCAGTCCAAAAGCTGGAGCCTCCGAGCCATACGGAGATAGAAGGAGAGATTCACTGATCCCAGAAATCCCCCGTGGCATGCAGCCTGGCCTGCTCTCATCCAGCCACTGTGGCCGCTGGATCAGGGCCCATCAGTGGCTTTCAGAGCTGATCAGTCTCACAGAACACAAACTTTTCCACACTACTGGGGGTGTTGGATGTGCGTGAGTGTGCAGGCTTAAAGCGTTCTCTGCAGGTTTATTGCTGACTTTGCTGATGCATGATTGGAGATTCAGTAATCCTTCATACCAGCGCTCATCCAAGTCAAAATACAGCCATATTAAATAGAAAGATTTCACTGCTCTCTTCTGTGACATTGTTCTACCAACTTAGGTGTCCGTATTGAACTCTAGACCACTGCTAAATAGATGGCATGTTTCAACAGACACTTGCTCAGGTCAACATGTGAGGCCACAGTGAAGTAAGTTGCTGGCAGAGGGGATTTCTCAGAAAATATCCCCTTTGCTGGTTAGCACGCCACAAATCCCTGCTTTGGCCAGAGGACTTTGCTGAATGTGCAAGAAAAAATAGGGGGTAGCAGATGAGAAAAATGGAAGAAAACAGCGAACTGCCATACAAATTAAATGCAGATTGTGTGTATATGATTTTTATGTCACAAATGAAAGAGGAAAAAAAAGATGAAAAATGGAGAGAAATAAACATCATCGGGCTGGCTGGGCCTCTTGTTTCATTTGGCGAATTGAGGCTCAGCACCATTACAGTCATTAACCAGGAATCCAGAGTCAGGGAAAAGAAAACCAGACCTTTCCTTCCTCTTTTTTCTTCCTCTTTTCATCTCTTTCACTCAGTTTCTCTCACCTTCTACATCCTAAACTCCTCTTTGCTCTTTTTCCATCTCTCGTCTCCTTTCCTCTTCATCTTACTCGATTCTCTCTACTTTGTTCCCTCCATTGTCTGTTCCCCTGAGGGTATTTTCAAGGCAATTCTAATTCACTCACAAGCCCTTAAAGGACCCCAACATGCTGCAGAGAGGGGCTATTACAGCCTGTTTTTTGGGTTAGAATAAATTCTACTGTTGGTACGAGCTTCAGATTCTTAAGTGCACCACTTTGAGAAAGCACTAGATAATTTTGGGTTAGTGTTTAGGAGGCACTCTGGCGGCCAGTACTGTAATATGAAGAATAATATAACAAAAACCTGATCTGCAATGCTGCGGGAAAGGAAGTGTTTTGGGCTCTGGTCATGTTATTGGTGTTATTCTTCATGAAATGGGTTCCTTTCTGGTGGGAATGAGGAGCCTCAGAGTGAGCCCACGTCGGTCTGTGGCCTCTGGGTTTTACTGTTCAGTAAACAGAGCAGGGAAGAAGATGGTCTACGCCACACATGTAGAGAACCCAAGAAACTTCAGCTTTTGAATCAAAAACGTCTGTGCAGGAAAGCTCTCAAAGTCTGGTGCCAGCTTTACCACACAGGATACAGCAGCGAGAAGTTAGGAGGGAGGAGAGGAGCGTCGGGTTGGGTGTATGGGTGGATTAAGGCTGCATTTACAAAGAACTGAAAAACAGCAGCAGAATGCTAATTAGGTTAAAGATTTTATATTTTACGTTTTGTTTTATGCTCTCCTTTTTTTTTCCCCATTACAAAATGATGATAATGGTAATTACTGTCACTGGATAGATAGACAGATGGAATGAGATAGAGAGAGACACAGACAGAAGGAGGCAGAGATAGTCATGCATGACCTTTTTATCCCTGGTCACCACACTGGAACCAGATTGTCGTTGCTGTGGAAATTACCATCACAAACTAGACGCTGAAACTCGCTCTCATTCGCCGGGAAAGACATATTTATTATCCTTTTAAGATAACACCCCGTGTGGCTCTTCCAAAGTACATTTTTCTTGCTGTCGTTTTTCCACTGCACTAACCTGTGTGTGTGTGTGTGTGTGTGTGTGTGTGTGTGTGTGTGTGTGTGTGTGTCTGAGGCTGCCCCTTCAGATTATCTCATCTTCTGACAGAAAGCCTCCTCTCTCCCTCCCATAAGTTTCCTCTTAATTCTCCTTTGGTTCTTTAAAGCAGCTGGATTCAGACAGGGAGAGCTGAGTTCCTGGCCTGCTAAGGCGACTTTCCATCACACTGATGTGTGTCTGGAGACAGAACTGGCCTCCTCTGGCTGGGGTACCCACCCCAAGCCCTCAAAGCAGAGCTGTGGTCAGGTACCTGAATGGTGCAGGGTACAAACCTGGACAGATGGAGTCACAGAGAACTTTTCTAGTAAGGGTATCCGTTTTGGAACAAGGTAAGGTTGAAATATCAGCAGTTCTAAATAAAACAATGAACATGATTTTTCCTAGAACTGGAAATCATAATTAGGTAACCCGACCACAATATAAACAAAAAAAAAAAAAAGAAATTTCCAGAAATATGTTGGCAATGAACAGTGAAACTATAAATGCATCCTGGAACTGTGAGCTGCAACTGTGACAAGGTTCGTGTCTTTATTATTACAGGAAACATTTCCAATTCGTTTCCAACACACACAGCGGTGACAGCGGCATATTTTATTGCATGCTAGACAATACTGAGCATTATTTTATGAACTTGTAGGTAGTTTATTTGTAGAAAACCAAGGTCAACTAAGATCAGAAGTTAAATACACTTTTTATACGACATTATTTGAATTTCCTGGACTATTACCGGCATTTGCAAACTATCATCAGTGCAGTAATACAGTGTTAAATTGGTAGAGTTCCCCTTTAGGCTATGTCTGCAAGAAGCTCACTTTTTTTTCCCATGCAGCTCAGTTGTATGTAAATCTGGTCAGTTTCAGGGTGTCATTCACAGTACTGCACTGTTACATAGATCCAAACTGCATGAAAAATTTTCATGAATGAAACACAGCTCTGTTTTTTTTTTCTTTCCTCCAGTTTGATGAAAACCTTTTGATAGCTGACTTGTAGGTTTGGGGTTAATTGTTCACTTCCTCCTTGAATAACAGCACTTTGTGATGCTGTGATTCAACAGATACACATATGGCAACATGTTGAAAGTTTAAAATGAATGGAATAAGAGGTAAATTAAAGGGTTGAGAAGTGGTGTTGAGACAGACTTGTCTCTGTTCCAAGATCCAGACAGACTTACTAAAGTAATTAAATAGCTCAATTACTAAACTGACCTCTCAGCAAATCACCAAACCCCTTAAAACTCCTCCAGAGGAAGACAGTCTACGGTGGCAATGGGCAACTCCTTGGTATGAGCTTCCATCTCTCCCCTTGAGCCATTACTGAAAATGAGATCGCTTTTTCATCCAACTTGTGTTCCTTAACAAGAAGTGAAAAGTTTAACAACACATCAGAGCAAGATACTCAGCAGCCAAATTGGTCCCAAATACCAAATATCCTGTGATGTTGTAGGACACAGGGCTGTGCTCCTAGACTCCTGCCAGGAGCATCTGTGTCATTGTGCCAGGGGGAGGGTGGCATCAGTGTCAGCCTTTTCACAGCACCCACCATCCCTTTCGGGCAGATTTAGCATGGTGCATTCTGCCTTTTCAAAGAGTCTGGAGGGTCAGAGGAAAAGACAGAGGGAGACTCTATTCATGACTGGACAAGGTGGAGTCACTGGGCACTGTGCCCACACTCTCTCCTCCCCTCCTCCCCCACTGTTGGACTGACAAGCTTTTGTCATATAGTGAGTGGCCGACCAGACTGAGTGATTTTTAATGTGTGTGGTTTTTGGGGGGAGGATGTAGTTGGAGTGGGCGTTACCATCAGGGCGTGGGGTGACGGGTGTTGTCAGTCAGAGGGGCTGACAGGCAGGCTGTGGGAATGGGTGACAGAGGCCATCCGGGGCCTTCATGGGCTAACATGGGGGCCTTTTATGGGTTTATGAAACTGCTGACCCCCCATCACCCCGTGCACAGGAAACGCTCTGGCAGATGAATGGAGAGATCATGTCAATGAGGAGGATGGGGGCCCGGGACAAGAGGCAGGGTTGGGGTGAGTCATGTGGAGAGGGGAAGATGAGCAAGGGGGAACTGTGGGTGAACTTGGTGGGTTGAGATGGAGATTCAGAGATGAGGATAAAGCTCACTCGCTCTCATTTTAACCTCTAAAATATCAAAATGAATACTGGACAACTTAACAGCACAAAGGATAGTTCAGCATGTACTTGTTTGTTAGATGAGAGGATCAATACCACTCTGTCAATATGATAAATATCAATCAGCCAGCAGTAGCTTAGCTTAGCACAAAAACTGGAAACTGGGGACACATCTAGCCTGGCTTAGCGTTTTTTTTTTTCTTAAGCTCAGCTAAGCAACAGTATCATTGTTCAAACCACTTCAGAATGTACATAAGTAAGTGAACACATCAGTGTTCATTATACCACAAGAATACGCACTGACCCTAATGTTCTGTTCAATACAAAAGTTGCCCTGTTCATAAGGTTAATGGCTCAGCAGACACATATTTGTGGCAGAGCATTTAAATCCTGATTATTTCTGTGGCTTTCACTGTCATTTGATAAGCTTTTAATGAGAATTTAACATAGCATGTATCACATCTAAGCCGACAGTGGTGCTTTCAGTCAACAGTAAGAGGAGCTCCATGGCTAAAAGCTACTGATTCATTCATTCATTCATTCATTCAGTAACCATGGTGACTTGGCACAGTAAGTTCAGTTTGAAGTTTCTGCGTTAAAAACTTGTGCATACTTGTAGTGTACTCCTCCATATTTGTACTGTCGGAGAGAGCCAGGCTAGCTGACAGAAAAAAGATGTGCTAGTTGGTGTTTAAATGTTCCTTCTCCGGAGACCATCAAGCCACTTTCGTGCTGCAGCCTGAAACTGAGGTTAACTGTGTGAGTCAGTTTTGATCCCTTTGAAACAGCCTTCCTTCGTTTCTCTCCCTCTGCCCGGCAGCTAAGTACAGTATTGGTAAACAGATCATGCAGCATTGCAGCAGTGAAACGGGCCATCACGGACAGATCAGCCTGATGACAAGAAGGATGGCAAAAGTTAGCAAGAGGGAGGGGGAGTTTTGTTTTGTCAAGAGAAGGGGAGAGAATGAGAGCACTTTGAGGAGTTTCAGAAAAGTATGTGATACTTGCTGTTTGTTTTAAGAGAAATGATGATGTTACATGTAATGCAGCGTGTGGAGCCTGTGCTCGCCAGATTAAAACATCTGCTGCAATATCAGGCAAAAATCTTAGTCTGGATCATCCCTCCAAATCCATCATTTACATAAAACTCTCCTTTTTATCAAACTTCCACGTGGGAGTTATACAAAACATATCTCACAGTGAGACATATATGTGAGAGAATAACATAAGAAGTCACCGGGGAACTCAACATCAGTTTCCCTTTCAAAGCGTATAGAGCTGAACACATTTATATGAAGCTGACCTGTGACCTCTGTAACTGAGTTTAAGGGCTGTGAAAGCGAGCTGCCCTGGTTCTCTGTATCTGTGTGTGTGTGTGTGTCTGGGTTAGTTTGGTCCTAGCGGGGTTGTCTGGATTTAAGGCCAGGGCCTCCGGGTGTCTGGGTTCGGGCGTCCTCCCCTATCCAGGCCGGCTTATTTATGACCTGAGCCGAGCCCGGTCCAACAGACAGAAACAGAGAGGAGAGGAGGGATCGAGTGCCGCATAACCCCAGTGCATTCCTACGCACACAAGACCTGACTGACACATATTCACATAAAATACACACATACACGCTACAGATAAGGAGATGGAAATATCTACCATGATCTCATATCAGAGACTGTGAGTACTAGGCTGTAGAGTGAGCCTCTTTTCCTCCCTTCTAATATCTGCACAGTCTTCTACAGTGTGCATTCACTCTTGCTAAATTATATATACTTTTATAGTTACTGTGGGACAAAAAGCAGCTCTCTCTGTATTGCAAGCAGGTCTGGCTGCAGGGAGAATCAATCCTGGGGCTTGAAACTTTGTTAACAGTTAGAACAGCATGATACCTCACACTGCTACCATTTTCTGCACCATTTGATTTGACCTTTGAGATGTTCAGATGGAGCATTTGAGCCTTAGTGCTTGATGTTATGAGAGCAGATAGACTGTAGATGCTGATGCTGATGCTTCTCCTTGCTTTAATGTACTGCGGCCTCTATGTAGTCAGTATGAATTAGAGAGAACACAGTTCAAAAGCTGTCTTTGCAGCTCTTATGCATTCATTATTTCTTCCCTCCCTGCTGTCTTTTCACCTTTTCCCCCATATGTAAAGCCTTGGCCCTATCTTACACCACTGCTCAGTCATCTGTGTGTCAGTGAGCTCTTAAATACCCATGAGGTTGTATATGGTGAACACATAAATGACAGAGTGTGTCTTTGCTTTTCAGGAGCTTCAAAACATCACAGCAGCAAAACTGCGGCTACTGCTGCTGATTTTCTGTGGTGGACATGTAAAAGAGATGGGATGGGTAAGAGGGTGCTTCACTGCACCTCTCTCTTTTTTTTCCCAAACTCGCTTTTCCTTTTTTGCGGTTAAATGCCGCGGAAAATTGGACGGCCTGGCAAAGCAGAGGTGGATGTTTTCCCTGAAGCAGAGTGTGGATGCAGCACATTCCAGAGGAAAGCTGTGTAAATCCCTCCATTGATTTGGTGCGAAACCCTACTGACCTCTGGAATACATTAGCAGATTAGCCATGGAGGCCATGTGCACACAGCTCTTTTAGCTCAGCTGCCGGCCTATTCAGACTCCACACCAGCAGCCAGTCTGCCCGTGGCCCCTCAAACACAGAGCCCGGATACCAGGGGCAGATGGGCCCACTCCGGCTCTTATACTCTCAAAACCCAATTACAGCTCTGTGCACATGTACTTATGAATGCACTAGTTACGTACATGTTATTTGCTTCATATATCTCTTGGAGTGGTGCAGCACGCTGTTGGCATTGTTAGTCAATTTTAAACGAGTGCAAAGGTTTTAAGCTTTCTTTTGAAATTTCTGATGCTCCTTAACCTTCACTTTCTTGAGTAAGACCCCATTTTTATTGATTTATAAATGTATTTCTGCTCTATTACATCATAGAGTTTAACAAAAACAATAAAGACTCAGGGTAAGTTGTGAAAGCCAGGCCAGTATTACCTCAACTGTCTGTGACTGATTTCGTACATTCAGATCATTTTCTTGTTGTGATTCTGGAGAGAAAAGTGGATCTTTCAACTTAAATACAGTTTGATGTTATGTTAACTGTAGCTGCACGATCTTTTCTTTTTCTACAGGTCTTAATTGCTGCAATGTGCAATGTGTGTGTGTTTAGGAGTTTTGTAGTCAATTCTTCATCCATCAAGACTTGAAATGCCAGTGATTACGCCTTTCTGTGTTTGAAGCTGGGACCTATTTGCAGGTAGGAATGATTTTGTTTTTACCATAGATTTACAGGAAAGCTGAGAACCTCCAGCTGAGCCTATAAATTAAAAAAAGGTTCAGTGGATGAAGAGTGCATTGGCATTACTGATAACAGAACCTGAGTATGAATCTGGATGACAGCTTTTCCATTGTATCGCAGCCTTAGAACATGTGCTTTTCATAACATTGTTAGCTCGTATAAAAGCTAACAGAGTGTTAATGGATTGAGCAAGTGGCCATTGACCTGGTATTGTGCATATGTGTGTTTGGATGCGTGCGTCTTGTTTGGGGTGAGGGGTGCTGCTCTGGGTCAGGGGAACAGGCATCATGGTCACAGGCTGCAGGACCCACCAGGACCCCTGTGCCCCCCTCAGAGGGGACACATGGCCCTGACACCCACTGACAGACCTCCACACCACAGGCAGACAGTTCACCCACCAGACAGGCAGCCTGACACCCAGATGGTGGCTGTTCGTTCGCTGTCCACCTTCTAGCATGAGGCAGAAGAGATGAAATCAACTCATCTGTCATTAGTTTTCACTGATGACTGAGGGAGCCGCGCTCCTCTGGGAATAATAAAGTCATGGCCTATTCTACCCTATACTATTCTATTCCACTCTGCTGTGCTCTATTCATTCTGGTCTACTCCACTGTATTCAGCCCTATTTTAGTCTGCTCTCTTTTATTCTGTCCTACTCTAGTCTATTTCACTCTTCTTTTTTACTCTTCTATATCCTCCTGTACTCCACTCTTCTTTACTCTACCACTCTATTTGTACACTTGACTGTACTGTACTCTCTACTTGACTCTTCTGCTCTCGACTTGGCTCAACTCAGCTCAACCTGACTTGTGTTAGACTGAATTGACTCTACTTTACTCTACTCTCCTCCACTCCTCTCCTCTTTACCCTGTACTACCTTGACTCTACTCCATTACCCTCCACTTCAGACCCCATTCTTCCCTGTTTTACTCTATTCTACTCTAATACTCTTCTTCACTCTACTCTACTGCTCTACTTACTCCATACTTGATCTTACCATAGATACTATTCTACTCTGCTTGCTTCTACCATGTTTACTTCCCTATAAACAATGCCATATCTACAAAATGAGTGTACTGTGTAGCAGGCAGTAAAGCTGGGAGTTAAAAGTCTTGTCTGAATTGATACTGTTGTGGTGATATCTGAAATTAATGTCATCATATTTTCCAAATTTGTTCGAGATCCTGATACAAATGATAGGCTGCATGGCCAAAAATATGTTACTTGTCTTAGTAAATATTTGGTCAGTTCCTCATATTCTGTGGGGCTTCCTGTTAAATTAAGCTAAGGGTTAAGGACTTTCTCCAGTCACTGTTTGCTGTTCTAGGGAGTTAGGTTGAGAAGTTGCCCTGTGTGTCATTCCATGTGTGACTGAATTCCTTCTTTTTCCCTGAAAGAGTTTCCCGCCCTCCAGCTCTCGGCACCCTGGTTAATGTTTACACCCCTGATTGATTTGGTTCTTCTGAGTAATGTTAGACAAACAACAACTGATCAGTACCATTAGCACATCAAGCCTCAGAAGTGGCTGCGCTCTGCTAGAGAACAATTTGGCTCCCCGGTTGGAAACCAAAACAGAGAGCCCAAAGGTGCCGTGCTTTCACGCCATCTTTGATTTATGCCTTGTCTTCGGCTGAACCTTGGGTCATGTTGCTTTCTCTCTCTTCCTCTCCCTTTTCTCCCAGCCTTCCCTCCTCCCTCCCTATTTCTATTTCAGTCCTTTTTCATTCTTATTTCCTTTTGCTCCTGTTTCCCTTCATCTCCCTGCCTGTCTTTTTTGTCTACTTTGTAAGTGCTTCAGGTCCCACAGGGAAAGAAAGTTCTCCTCACACTTGTACAAAACCTCGAACTAAGCACTGCATTTGAGAAGGGGTGTGAAACTTAAACTGCGACCCCCCACCACCACCACCACTCACCCCCACCTCTGTCTTTTTTTTCTTTGCTTCAGGGTCAGAGTTCACCAGCCTACTATTCCTCAACCTATGAGCTCCTCTGACAGGACCATATTGATTGGCAGACTCATTCAGAATAACAACAGCCATATCGCAAAATATTAATCGTGGGTTTTTCCTCTGTGGCAGTGCAGCAGGAAGTCATGAAGTGGAAAAGAAATATTAAATGGCTTTTGAGCAGATATGACAGATAATGGGTTTATATACATGACAATAGCTTCCCCTCCCCTTTGGCCCTTTCCTTCCAGTCTTTCTACCCTATGCCCTCTTTCTCTTCTCCCTGTCCCCTCCTAAATGTCCCCCTCTGCCCTCTCTCCAAGTCTCCAACTCTTCACCCCTACACCCCCCAGCGTTCAGTGAGGGATCATGGGTAGCGTGTAGCATGGCCAGTTGTTTGTTGTCACTGTGAATTATGGTGACATGCTAAAAGAGTGACAGCTCATGCTAGGTAGCACAGGGAGAGAGAGGCCAGGCTGGGGTGGAGATGGCTGTTCTTGGGGGTGCTTTGAGAGTGGGGGAGCTTTCTCCTGCAACTTTAGCCAAGCTTGAATGTGCAGCTGGGGGGAGAGACGGGGGGGAGGGGCCGTAAGCGAGAACATCAGGATTCTCAGGGATCAGTTTACAAGGTGTGTCTCCTTGACTTTCACTGTTACAGTAATTACAAGCTGAGGTTTTCCCACACTGCTCCACTGCACTGGTTGTACATTTAATTACAGCAAACACCCTGATTCCACAGGATGATAGATAATTTTTAGCTTTTCCAAGACATATTGTCCTGTTACAAGGATCCATTATATTACAGGTTGCTTATAGTGACAGTTTACCTTTTAAACTGTGGTATGCAGAGTAGGCTACATACTAGACATACTAGTACTGCTACATAATAGATAATACTAACCAGTACATTATAAATGTACTGAAGATTATTTTGGTGAAAGCGTTTACCACAGTCTTGTGTATCCTTGTCTTTGTGTGTGTGTGTGTGTGTGTGTGTGTGTGTGTGTGTGTGTGTGTGTGTGTGTGTGTGTGTGGTTTTAAAGGGACTTAAACCCAAACTAAACATTACCACTTTCTAATGACACACACTTTATTTACACTGTCATTTTTTATAAAAGGTTTGTGTTATAACTAATGGCTTTATTAAATAAATACGGCTGGTTTATGTCCTTTTTCTGCTCTTTAAAGGTGCAGTCAGCCACTGACTTTCTGGAAAACACCTGTAAAACATCTGGATGATTTATTTCAAATTGAATTTTATTTGTTAACAATTTAACTGCAGACTTGATGAATTATTAAAATGTGAGAAAACAGTGACCCTTTATTAATGACTTTACATTTATTAAAGCAGAACTGATGGCTCATTAGAAAGGGAGGGAGCCGCTGATAAAGAATTCTTCCAAAACAATAGTCAATCAAGTTTGCAGCTGTTATGGCAACCCAGACACAGTTCTTTCAAATGGTTAATTACTAATCTCTAAGGCATTAATAAATGATTTCTTACCCATTAATAAAGCAATTAGTTGCAACTTGGAAATCCCTGTGTAAGGCATACCTCATTAGAAAGTGTCACGAACTAAACTAAACTAAACTAAACTAAACTAAACTAAACTAAACTAAACTAAACTAAACTAAACTAAACTAAACTAAA